>CM064883.1:90008994-90146689 GCA_003313485.2 Penstemon barbatus | reverse complement strand
TTATTTAACATCATTTGCTCTAGAGAATCAAACAATTCATTGTTTTGAGGAGTTACCTCATCCTCAGAGTCATCAGAGTCCTTTGCCATCAGGCACAGGAGAGCAGGTTTTTCTTCATCAGAAGATTCTTCATCAGACGAGTCCGAATCTGAATCAGATGAGTAGACAGCAGCAAGCTTTTCTGCTTCAGCCATCATTGCTTTCCCTCTCTGATGCTTTCTTTCTTTTCTTACTTTCTTCTCCTCTTCAGTGTACTTTTCTGCTTTTGGATATGGGCAGTCTTTGATGAAGTGTCCCAATTTCCTGCAGTTGTAACACATTAGTTTTGATTTATAATCATCTTTATCTTGAGAAGAAAAGTTAGGTTTAGAAGTAGAAGCATTGTTGTATTTGTTCTTCATTTTTCTTTTGTAGAACTTCTTGAAATTATTCATCAACAGTGCAACGTCTCCAGCAGTGTACTCCTTCTTGTTGAGTAGAGTGGCTTCATCAGATGAGTCCACTTCCGCAATTCTTTGAGCTGGTCTTCTTTGATTTTCAGCAGCAACCAAGGCAGCTGTGGGTCCTAAAGTTGAGGTTTCTTCAATTCCCATTCTAGGCAGTTTATACTCGAATGCCTTGAGTACAGAAAACAGCTCAGTAAGAGAGATTTTTCCCAAATCCCTTGATTCTTCCATTGCTGTCACTTTCATGTTGAACTTTGGGGGTAGAGCCTTTAGTACTCTGACGGTGATCTCCTTGTCAGTGAAGGTCTTTCCCAACTTTAAAACTTCATTCAGAGTTCTGGTGAATCTGGTATCCATCTGATCAATGGTTTCTCCAGACTTCATCTTGAAGTTATCAAGTTTTTCCAATGCAACAGTGAGCTGATGCTCCTTGATAGCATCATTGCCTTCGCTCATATCTCTGACTTTGTCCCACATCTCCTTTGCAGTCTTGCAATGTTTGACCTTGTCAAACCGATCATTATCCAGGGCTTTAGTCATGATGAATCTCCCAACTTTATCAAGATTGTAAAGCTTTATCTCCTCTGGAGTCATCTCATGAAGGTCTTTTTCCACAACCGTATCTACTTCATTTATTTTTATGGTCTTTGTGAATCTGAATGGACCTTTAATGATACATGTGTACATGTTGTCATTATAAGCAGCAAGGAAAATCTCCATTCTGATTTTCCAGTCCTCAAAGGACATACCAGCAATGTGGGGAACATGGCTGATACAATCCATTTTTCAAAAAGTTTTAGTTTTTCAAAAAGATGCTCTTTTGAAAAGTTTTAAAAACCTTTGAAAAACACTCGGATCAAGCTCGTTGATCAGGCAGCTGATTCAAATGAACCACCTGCTCTGATACCACTTGTTGGTCCCAAGTGGTCAGATGAGGTCTAGAGGGGGGGGGGGGTGAATAGACCTCTGAAAATTTTTGAACTTAAAACTTTTCAGTCTTCTGTCAGCAGACTAAGCTGATGAAGAACAGTAAGCAGACTAGTCTGATCGTGAACAAATCTTGAACAGACGACTGACCACTCTTCTTAAAGTAACTTAGCTGTTTTTCAGCAAAACAGTTTTTCAAAGAGTATACTTGCAGCGGATTGTTTTAAAGTGTTTTTCACAAGTAGACTAAGTTCTTAAAAGATTTTATCCCCAGTTTTTACAAACTCCTTTTGTTTTAAAATCTTTTTAAATAATTCAAAGTGTTTAAATATGCAAACTTTTAAATATGCAGGAAAACTTTAGATGCAAGATAACACAAAGAATTTTTATAGTGGTTATATGGATAAAAATCCTTTAGTCCACTCTTCCAGATCACACAGATTCTGGGTTATACTATAATCACTTAGATTACAATATTTCTCCACTTACACCTAAACAACTAATGAGAAGGCTGTAAGCTCACAATAGGAATTCACAAAGAAAACCTATCCTCTAAAGTAGAATCACTCACAAAGATGGATTCTAACTTCGCACAACACTCAGCTATTACAAAATCACTCAGATAATGTTTTTCTGATTTCTTCAACTTGGTTTCTGTCAACAGATGACTTCCACCAGACGAGTGAGCTGTTCGAGCTTTTGAGACTTAGAGAAATTCTGCTTCAAAATTTCGATCTCTGATTGTTGTTGTGTATCTCTCTCTTCGAACTTTGCTCTATTTATACTTGGATTTGAATTTATGACCGTTGAAGGAAATCACATCTTCAAATCCATCCTTCAGCTCTTTTGAAACGGCTCCCTGCAGCAATTCGTACAGTGTACAGTACCTTTCTGTCCATCGCATTTAATGCTGCATTTAATGCACTCTGCTGATCCGAGGATATCTTCAATCATTTGCCATTACTACCCTTCTCTTTCAGCATTTATTACACCAGGTGCATTTATTACCGTTGGACTAATCTCTTGATCTCTTCTACTCTGCTGATCAAAACGACTCTGCTGATAGATACTCTGCTGATCAAATACTGAACTAATCTGATTTGACTCGGCTGATGACCTACCCTTCTGTTCGCTGTTTCAGCAAGAGATCACTAGTCTTCTGAGCTTTGAACTTTGAACTCTTCTGATATCTTCTTTTACTTGTTCAAAATTCTTCTAAGGGAACTAAGCTTCCACACTTAGCTGATTATGATGTTTTGGAAATCATCAAAACCTTCCCTTAATTTCTGACTTCTTTCATCTTCATCTTCATCTTCATCTTCATCCAACACGTCCCGTCTCGATCGGGTTTTCCCATTTGGGACGAAGGAAAACGGGTTTTTTCGGGATTTGGGATACCCGAAAACCCGGTCAATGGAAATCGGGACGGGTTTCGGGTGTTGGCCCCCACCCGATCGGGGAACCCGTCCCGATTAACTAATTATATTAAATTATTAATTCTTCATCATTATTAATCCAACGAAACCCATTTCTGATAGAAGCCTTCATTCTGCCTTCTACAGATTATACTTTATACCTTGCTATCCTCTTCCGCCTCTTTGTCTCCGGGTCACTGAATCCCCAACAAGGCTTCGACGACGAGGACGATGACGACGCAACCTGATTCGGCCGAGCCAGCGGCGGAGGTATCGGCAGAGATACAGGCGTCCGCAGCGAATAAATCTGGTTTCCGGTTTTTTAGTAATTGTAGCCTTTTCCACTCACAATTAGCTCTATCCTCCTTTCTCCGCCTCCGAAACTCGGTCTGCCGCTCTCTTCCATCAATGTTATTATTACGACTTTGTCACAGGGGGAGAGAGGGGGGGAAATTGAAGGGGATTGTGTGAATAGTAATGAAGGTTATTGTAAATTATAAAAATTAATTGAGGAAGCACACCTGGTCAGAAGGTTAGCTAGATTTGTCCTACCTTTTCCATTGTAGTCATAGCAATCAATTATACCGCTTCCTCTACTGCTCTAATTCCTCACCAAACATGGCAGCATAACAATTCTCGGGACACCCGAACCGGTCCCGAAATCCCGAAATTAAATCGGGTACCCGAAACTCATGGGACCTTGGTTGAGCTACCGGGTTTTGGGACTTAAATTTGAGATCCCGAAATTCCGTCCCGAAATACCCGAATTCCCGAAAACCCGTCCCGATCCCACCCCTATGCCCAATAGACCTGTTTTCTCGTTAAGGAAAACCATGAATGCAACCATATATATCTCATGCATGATTGTGAAACTACCGCTTTGACGCCGTTTCTTTCCTTTTTACGTATTTTTTTGTGTCAAAAGGGTTGGGGTGTAATTGAGTCGAGTGGTGTCGAATGACACACTGTTCAAGATTAGTTTGAATTTTATCAAGTTTCAAATTTTGTGCTCGAGCTTGATTTGATCGTTAATCGAGCGAACTCAAACAAGCTATTATCGAACGAACTCAAGTCGAGTATAAAGTAGTTTAGCTTATCGAGTCAAGCTTTAAAAATTATCTAAGGCAAAATGATGTTCAAGCTTGTGATTAGTGTGATGAACTGAGCTCAAAAAAGCTTTTATCGAACGAACTCGAGTCAAATATCGAACAGATTAATTTGATTTATAGCCCTACAAATGGGTCTAAACAACCCTTGAACCTGATCAAGACCCTTTAAAAAAGGTCTGTTAGAACCGAAGGCAACCGGATTTCACATGATTGATTCGAAATCCCAAGCTCAGATCACTTTCAGTGTAACAAAAACAAATTAATGGATTTTAAATTTTAATTTTTTGTCCAATTAATTTCTTTAACTCGGTGTTTTAAATATCGGATCGGACTGGTCAGTTCGACCGATTTAATAGTAATTGGCGGGTCGATTCGATTGGATCAACCCTTCAAAACCAGTATGGCTCTTGCCCAGATCAAACCGGAAAAAATCGATCAAAAATCGATAAACCAATTGAACCAGTGTTCACTTGTAACCAAAAAAAAAACTAGGGATTTTTTATTCATTTCTTCTTCCTCAATTTGAGGTATTTGCATATATTCCTTTTATAGGTTATTAGCAATAAAATTATTGTTTTGACATGGTATTTATCATAGTTTGAATTATTGCTTTGATATTATGTTATCATAGTTGTATTTTGAATATTTGATGTTTATTTTGATTTAGGTCTATGTTTGGATATATAGTGGTTAGTTATTTTGAAGTTTGTTGTCTTCTTCTTGAATATTGATGTGGTAATTCTTATTATTTTTATTTATATAATTATGTGATAATTCTTATTTGAACATGTTATGTTGAATTTCGACTTGCATTATTACTTGTGTTTGTTTTGTTTTTAATTAATTACATTGAAATACTTTCTTTGTCTACTAATTGTGATTTATGAGATAGTATTTAATTCATGAAAATAATTTGAACAAGTTTGGATAAAAAATTTATTTTTTTAAATTCTTGATTACGTACATTAAACTTAAACTAAATTATTATTTTGTAATGACGTCACACTGATTGACAATCAGTGGTTAAATGGTTAAACATATTGCTTTAAATTGATTTCAATTTTTTTTCTCTTGTTCTGTCATTAAAAATTTATTTTTATACTTAACTAAGCACTTTTTTGCCCGATTCAACCCTTCACTTATGAGATTAATCAATTTATCCCATATTCACCAATTAAATCTATTTTCCATCATTTTGACTCGTCATTTTGTCATTGTTATCTATTTTTACCAATTTAATACTATATTTTTATCGATTTTCAACCTATTTTCCCCATCTTTTCCGATTTCATGTTGTTATTCATTAAATCACTCATTTTATCAAATGTTCACCAGTTTCACTAATTTTCACTCGGTTGTGCACAAATTGCACCTATTTTTTATATCAATATTTTTATTGACTAGTATTAAACTAGAGAAAATACTCATGCACATTCGTGGAAGTTGAAGCCATACCATCTTGGTCATAATATTCTAAATTGGTAAGTTTCTCACTGCAGCTTCTTGTGTGCCTCATGCTCGATCAAAAACAGATGCAACCAGGTTAAAAGTTGCCCAAGAGATTTATGACATCTCCAATGACTCTTCAATCTTAGTACAGCTTCCCATTTCCCTTCTCCTTTCCCTTTTCATAGTCATCTCCATTGATTCAATATTTCCATTCCATTTAATTTCAATTCTCATTCTTCTTCACTCTCAATAATAATAATATTATTATTATTACGCAAAAGATTTAAGAATACTTCTAAATTAATTTAAGATTGACACTAATTATAAGATTTATTTTAAGTAGACAATACTACAATAATTATTAACTCATAAAAGAAAATCCACCTTCCCCGCCATCGTCGTTGCCACCGTTGTTGCTACCTCCGTAGCAGAGATTGGACTAACCTCCACATGAATCTCTAGATAAACGAGCCCGAGCATGTTTTTAGAAATAGATAAATACGCTAATGAGGACTCAGATGATGATGATAGTGATTCCACCAGATTTCGTAGGGCTCATTCCACCATTTATCACGAAAAAGGCTCGACTACTCTGGATTTGGATCCACGAACAAGTCTCATATCCCTAGAATATTATATATTCCATTGCCACCAGATACAACCAGTAGAGGTCAATATCCAACTTTAAGCCCACTTTGCCGAACATACGTGGACAACACACGATCCAAATGGTCGCTGTATATAAATGACGTTTCGCTGTAAGTAATTTATCTACGAACCTAAGTGTTTCAATATATAATTGTTGGGGTTATATTGTATTTAATTTAACAAATTGTATTTAAGATTCCATAATTCATATTTAACTTCATATTTGTACATTTGGTGTGCTAAATTAAAAATTTTTAAAAATAACTTTAAATTTTATGATTCTAAATTAAAACAATTTAAGGTTATAATAAAGGTATTAGTTAAATTTAAGTTTCTTAAACCGTATTTAAGTTTCTTACAATATCACGCAATTAATGTTATGTTTCTTAAATTAAAGTTAATTTCTTATAATCTAATTTTCATTAATTTTAAATTAAATTTAAGATCCTTAAATAAAAGTTATATTTTTAAAACTAAAATCAACTTTTTTAAATAGCATATAAATTAAAGGAATGTCTGGATATTGAGTCAAACAGTCATGTTAATAAGTTGGAAAATTGGTGAACAATACAGTCATGTTAATAAAATGTTTGAATTGAATTGGTTCATGCTGAAACTTTGATAATTAATGAGATTTAATTTAGAACTAGGAGGACTACGACAAATTTTATGAAATAAAATTATGAGGTGCTATATGTAACAATTTATTTGGCTTAGGATTAGGCATGTCGGTGGTATGGATCGGACTCATTAAGTATCTGGGCCAGTTCGGATCCAAGTTTAATTTTGGATTATTTTATCCGGATCTGTTCGGAGTTTATAACCGACTCCGAATTGATGGATATCCGGAATTTGGATAAAAAAATTCAAAATCCGTTTAACAATTGACATAACCAAGGTAGTGTTTGTTTTCTTCTTCATAGACTGCATATTTCATTGAAGCAATATATTAGTGATATTTCTATTATACTTTTGCCTCACACAAACTAGATTTATTTGTAAATTTTCATGGATTTTACAGAGAATACGGTTTCCTTTTGACTATAAACTATAAAGAGCGTAATATATGTAAAAAGGAGGGGAATTGCATTTTTCATTTCAAACTTTTATCTAATTTATATATTTGGTACCAAACATTTGAAAAAGACACATTTAATATCAGAATTGAAGGATTTTTTTTACAATTTCTTGAGCTTTTTGGTATGTTTAAAATTATGTTCCAAATTTTTTAACATTAGCATGCTTATATGTCTTGTATCACATTTGAAAATTATCGTGGGATGATTCCTTGTAGATTACGAGAAATGATTTAATTTTGATTAATATCTCGAAATTTTATTAATTTTCTGCGAATTATATATTGCGTTTCATGAACTGAAACTCATACCATTAGAAAGCTCTCGTCAAGAGCTTTTCATCCATATAAAGAACACAAAATTTGGCCTTGTAAATTGACGGAGAAATAAAATGTGCAAAAGATCCTTCAATTTTGGTATTAAATGTGTTTTTTTCAAAGGTTTGGTATCAAATGTATAAAGTAGGTACAAGTATGGTGTAAAAAATGCAATTCCCTCATATAGAAAGAGCTAATGTCAATTTATCTCCTTCAAAATACATAATATTCAATTTATTCCACTTTGATTTGACGCTTTACCTCTTGTAAGAAAAAAAAGAAATAATTTATATACCTCATTTAGTCGGAGAATGTAACCTACTTGTCAAAGTTAAGAGTGGACACAAGTGTTTTTGTAACATAGGGGGTAAATTATCAAATTTATCATCACAAACAGTCAGTATTTCCCTAAACAAAGAGGGATAAGCTGCGACATTATTAGGGCTGTCAATTGAGTCGGGCCTGCCCGAAGCCCCATAGCTCAACCCGATTAAAATTGGCTCGAACCCAATATTTGTGAGCCGAACTGAGTTTAAGCTATTATAGTAAACCCGACCAATTTATGAGTTGGGCATGAGTCTAACACGGTTCAACCCGAACATATAATTGTTTTAGATATTACGATTAATTATTTGTATTGTATTTATAGTTATTAATTTTTTTTTTTTGATAATTTTATTAATTTTTATTTTGAAACAAGTAAACTTTTCAAAAACTTTTAATGTAAACTCACATATATGTTAGTATATCATTATGTATTGAAGGTCAAAACCCAAATAAAAAAGTTTAATCAAAGATTAAGAAAAAAAAAAAGGACAAAAGTTAACACATTAAAACTCCACGCTATGTTCATATAGATCAAAGGTGTCTTAAAAAATATGGGCAAATAACTCGATATTTCAGTTAAGATTCTATTTAATAATATATTTATTAGACTGTGTCTGTGTATATACAGCTCGGACCGAAGAGTGCAAAGGGTATAGGTCCTTCCCAGTGTGTGTCTCCGGTAGGATTTGAACTTGAGTCTCGCTTCTGGGGGTCGCAAGTCACTACCACTTGGCTCAACCACCTTGGATACTATTTAATAATATATACTCGTGTATTAAGTAATAGTAGTCTATTAATATGTGTTTCGATAATCTAAATATTTTATATATCAAGCTATTTTCACCTAAATTAATAAACCCGATATACCAACAAGTGATTGGTCTAGTGGAAGGTACTAGTCACTACAAAGTAGCGGACTCAGGTTCGAATCCCTGTTGGGAGAGGTTTCCACTTTATGTGTCTGACGCGCCTCGAAAGGGATTTAACCCTTGGGAAACCAAAAAATAAATAAATAAATAAACCCGATATAAGTCCAAAAAATTACATGACCCGATTTTGAGCCAGAGAAATCAGAAATAACACACGCGGGCGGGGTGGGGAGGGGGGTGTTAAATTAGTGCCATATATGAAAATATCAGTGAGATGGTGTGAAACTTTTAAAAAATTACAAGGGGTAAATTTCTATTTTTTAAATCTAAGGGAGGTAAATTGCATATTATAAATATTATCCGGGATATATTGCCATTACTCTATATAGAAATAACTACCACTTAAAATCTTATTTTACAAGAATTTATGATATTTGATTTTGATAAAATAGCTCAAGTTGCCATTTCAAATCTTGATATTTTGGTTTGGTTGAGGAGGACAACACCGTAGATGGCAAGAAATTTCATGGTTGCATATCTAAGGTAAGTATAAGAAAGAGTTGTAAGAGGAAGAAAAATATATTATTTAATGGGCATTTCAGGAAGTTGTAAAAAATTGCTGCAATAATTATTGCTCTGACAATATCGCTAATTAAAATAAAAATAAGAGTAAAAACATAAGGACATGGAGGACACTATTTTATATAGCTAAACAGTAATTACTATTAATTTGCTCATCGAATGTGAAAACATATCGAACAATGGAATCATATATTAATTTCTCATATATAGATAATTGATCAATTTATAAACCTACAGTCCTTCCTGATCTCCTGTCCTCCATTAATGTTGCTCATTTTAATCATTGAATTTGCAAAGGCTGTGTGAAAAGCCTTTTTGGAGCTTGCAAACTTTTCAACCAATTTTTTAGTCTTTGGAGTAGCGAGTAAAGCTTGATCAGAAGAGAAGAGGGCTTTCTTCTGCAGTATCAATTTGTAATATGTGTTGTCAAATGTTGTAGAAGAAAAAGGATCCATGCTTATGCCTGCATTCTTTGCTTTGGTGTTTGGAGGGCATATGCTTTTTAAACTTGCTGCAAAGGAAGGGTGCATGCTCGGGTCGACTTCGTGAGTCGAGTTGAAGTTTTGAATTCTATTCTGGAACGATGAACAATGGGAAAATCCTAGAGTATGCCCACCTGCGCGCATCGATTAATTAAAGAAATTAGTATTTTTTTATTAATTAATTAAGTCGATCGATCGAACTAGTTTTTTATTACCTGAAAGAGCAACAAGGTCATCCATTGAGAGGCCCCTTTTGGAGAAGCTTTTTTGAAGCTGAGAAATGTTGAAAGTGGGAGCTGGTAATTGTGTGGTTTCACTGGCTTTTGACGTCCTTCCATCTTTTCTTCCTTTTGGAACATTCCAATATGGCCCACCAGACTGCACAACTGCATCTCTAGCAGCCAAAGCTAAGATATCAGCACATGAGACTACGCCTGGGCACACATCTTCAACTGCTTTCTTTGCACCCTCTATTACATAAAATGCATGCAATGAAATGTTTGGGGGCCCATCCCTTTCTGCATTGTTTCCTCCTCTTGACTCCAGCAACACAGAACCATCACAACCCTTTTTTCCAATTTAGTAAACTAATTAAATACAATAAAAAGAAAATATACTATTACTAATTTTAAAATTCAATGTTTCTTAATTACCCTGATGAAGCAATCATGAAAATGCAGTCTGAGAACTGCTGCAGGGACGGTTCTGTCTTTCGATATCGCATCCTTGACGACTTTTGCAACGACATCTTCGACACTTGGACATGTTTTCTCATAGTGATTCAAACTCAAGGCACTAATAATCACACGGGGTGAACAAACTGAAATGATGATTACTAATGACCATAGCATTGCTACAATATTAATGAAGGGTGCCATTGTATGAATTTCTATTTTTTGATTTAATTATATAATAAGATAGATAGATTGAGTTGTTATTTAACGAACAATATATTTAAGCCTATATATATAGATGAAGATTGAAGAGGAAAGATAGAGACATGATTTATGTTGTGGTAAGTTAGTTGTGCCAAAATTTGGTATGTATCATAAGTAGTGTTTTCTAAGCATTGTCCCAAGAGAATTATTGATAATTTGTCCCTTTCAACATGATAAGACATATAAACAGCATACGTACACAAGGCCATCTAACTAAGCCTGGCTCCAAAGAATTAAGTTAGTTCACAAATTAGGAATAACTTGTGTATTAAGCTATTTATATAGTTCAAATTAACTTGTAATTAACTACGTATACCATCTAATTAATTGAACGACGTGGGATTAGTGAATGGACTACAACTACTCGATGGTCGGCTCAAACCTAATACGTATTTGGTTCAATTCCTACAAGCCCCCTTTATTTCATTAAATTTCTTGTTAGATTTGAGTCAAGTTAATTAAAATTAGCGAGGGATAAATTTGAATCTAACTTGATGAACACATATGACGACTGCATTCTGGCCATGCATCACATTATGTGCTCGTATGATTTTTTTTTTTTTTTTTGAGAGGATTTTATTTGTTATGTTGAGCTATACATTATGTTGATATCTTTTTCTTTTCTTCCATAATAATTGGGTTAATGGCAATTTACCCGTGGTTATCATAATGTTCAATTTATTCATTTATGATCTGAAAAAAAAAAAAAAAAAAAACAATTTACTCCCCTATAATTTTAAAAATGATTCACACTGCCTCCCTACAAATTTTAAGCCTTCAGAAAAAAAAAAATGAATTGATATTTATACCCATTTTTATGTGGACCATGTTACCCTCTTTAAGGGTAATTTCGTATTTTCATGCCCACTTTCATATATGAGCGAGTGAGATACACTCTCCAATAACTCAAGGAGATAAATTGCTCCTTTAAAAATCACAGGGTGGTCAATTGTTCTTTTTAAAATAATAGGGGATAAATTGAACATTATGATAATCACAGGGGTAAATTGCCTTTAACACATATTAATTAATGATTTGCATGAAAAGAAAACGGAAAAAGAATTTCATGTCTGCATATTTTGTCGGAATTAAGTGGTTGATATTGAAACATCAATTCCGTTACTTGTTATATAATTCTAGCTTATAGTTGAAGTTTCAACTTTATAATTAGTTATTTGATCGATATTTATAAATTTTCTCAGTTGTTCTGATCTGCTTCAATATTTCATACCTGAATATTATCTTCATATATGCATAATTCAAATTCTCCGTTTGATTTCCTAAAACTTAATAAATATTTTATTAAATTTGAAATCATAGATAAATTTTGAAAATTGGTGAGCAATACAGTCATATTAATAACATGTTTAAATTGGTTTACATGCTGAAACTTTGAAAATAGACTAAAATTTACTTAGAGCTAGGAAAGGTAAAATTACAGAAAATGTTCCAAACTAATTACTAATTTTGGATTTTCGTCCTGAACTATTTAACTTGGCGAATTTCGTCTAATTTAATATTTTTTTGGAATATAGTCCCAAACTAATTACTAATTTTGATTTTCCGTCCCAAACTATATCAACTCGCCAAATTTCGTCCCATAATTTACCATTTTGTATGAATTTAGTCCCAATATTAAATTTCTAATTTAATGAAAATGATATTCAATCTTGTAATTAATTTGGGAAGAACTCTGCAATATTATATAATTATTCATGTTAAAATTTACCATGTCATGACACTTAAGCAGACATGTCATCGGCAAATGCGCAATTCCGTCTTATAATTATAGTAGAACGATATTCCAAAAAAATATTAAATTATGGGACGAAATTCGCCAAATCAAATAGTTTGGGAATAAAATCCAAAATCAGTGATAAATTTCGGACGATTTTTACAATTTTGCCGCTAGGAAATTGTATGTAACATTTTATTTGTCTTATGATATCAAAACTGAGGTGTTTGCCATAAACTTGAAAGTCCAATGGGCTAAATTATGGAAAGAAGATAAGTGTATAGAAGGCCCAATAGACCATCTATAAGAATTTCACATCCAAATATCTCAGGCCCGGCCCAATAGATCTATATCTCACATCCATCGAAACCAGGTCTAGACAACAATCTCAGGCGGATCTTTCGAAGCTCCACTCCTCCTTACCAAATCTCTGCGGGGGTAACAGTACAATTGAGATTGAATTTCTTTCTGTTTCCTAATTGTTTTACTGTGTGTTTTGGATTCCTTCCAAAGCTCGTTAATTCTTTTAACTTATTATGGACATCTCATTGCCATTGGACCAAAGCCAAAGCAGCTATTACAGATTTGCTTGTAAGCCCACTAATGTCAAACTCAACGAGCACAAACATTACAGAACCCCATTTTCTTCTCAAGTTCGATGTTCTCTAATAGATCAAGGCTTAAAACCCAGACCCATGCCTAAACCTTTGAAAAGGGAGCAAAATATTCTCAAGAAAGATGATGAAAGCAAATTAGGAGATACCCAATTGGAGAATTCAAATTTCACTTCAAGTGTTTCTGGTCAGATAGAGAAATTGGTTATGTGCAAAAGATATAACGAGGCTCTTGAATTGTTTGAGATTTTGGAATGTGAGAATGATTATGATGTTACGGATGGGACTTACGATGCATTGGTGAGTGCTTGTATTGGAATCAAATCAATTAGAGGTGTTAAAAGGGTGTTCAGTCATATGGTTAATTCTGGGTTCGATCTGGATTTGTATATGATGAACAGAGTTTTGTTGATGCATGTGAAATGTGGGATGATGATTGATGCACGTCACCTGTTTGAGGAAATGCCTGAAAGAAATTTGGTTTCTTGGAACACGTTAATAGGGGGACTTGTGGATTCAGGTGATTATCTAGATGCATTTAGGTTGTTTTTTATGATCTGGGATGAGGAATCTGATGTGGGGTCCAGGACATTTGCGGCTATGTTTCGAGCCTCTGCTGGACTCGAACTTATCTCTCCAGGAAAACAGTTGCACTCGTGTGCTTTAAAGATTGGTGTTTGCCATGATGTCTTTGTGTCATGTACCTTGATTGACATGTATAGTAAGTGCGGTAACATAGAAGATGCAAGGTTTGTTTTCGATAAAATGCGGGAGAAAACCACAGTAGCATGGAACAGTATTATCGCAGGTTATGCACTTCATGGTTACAGTGAAGAAGCATTGAGCATGTATTACGAAATGCAATATTCTAACATCAAAATGGACCATTTCACGTATTCTATTATTGTACGAGTGTGCACTAGGTTAGCCTCATTGGCGCATGCCAAACAAGCCCATGCTGGTCTAGTTAGAAACGGTTTCGGTTCAGACATAGTTGCTAATACCGCGCTTGTGGACTTTTATAGCAAGTGGGGGAGAATAGAAGATGCTCGAAACGTGTTTGACAGAATGCCCCAAAAGAACGTCATATCTTGGAATGCTTTAATATCTGGTTACGGTAATCATGGTCGTGGAACAGAGGCAGTCGAGTTATTTGAACGCATGGTAAGTGAAAAAATGGTACCTAATCATGTTACTTTTTTGGCAGTTTTATCTTCTTGTTGTTACTCGGGATTATTTAATCTTGGGTGGAAAATATTTCAATCTATGAGTAGGGATTACAAGGTAAAACCACGAGCAATGCATTATACTTGTATGGTTGAGTTATTAGGAAGAGAAGGGTTACTTGATGAAGCTTTTGCGTTAATAAAAGATGCTCCATTTAACCCAACCGTAAATATGTGGGCTGCCTTGCTCACAGCTTGTAGAGTACACAAAAATTTCGTTCTTGGTAAATATGCAGCAGAGACAATTTACGGAATGGGACCTGAAAAACTCTCTAGTTACATGGTGCTGTTAAATATCTATAACAGTGCCGGAAAATTAGACCAAGCAGCTAATGTACTACGTACATTGAGAAGAAAAGGACTTAGAATGTTGCCTGTATGTACTTGGATAGAAGTGAAAAAACAGCCACATGTTTTCTTTACCGGAGATAAGTCACATGCTCAAACAAAGGAAATTTATGTACATTTAGATGAAGTCATGTGGGAAATATCGAAACATGGATATGTTCCGGAAGGAAATAATTTGTTTCCGGATGTAGATGAGCATGAAGAATCCATGCTGCTTCATCATAGTGAAAAGTTGGCCGTTGTATTTGGGCTCATAAGTACTTCTAGTTCAACTCCTTTGCAACTTGTGCAGAGCCACAGGATTTGCAATGACTGCCACAACTCGATTAAATTGATCTCTAAGGTTTATAAACGAGAAATTGTAGTCAGGGATGGTAGTAGATTTCATCGTTTTAAAGATGGTACTTGTTCTTGTGGCGATTATTGGTGATACATTACATAGTACCACATTTTTTAATCATGGCGAAGGGTTTTTTCTTTTATCCTTTATCTTTTTTGTTCTGCATAATCCATGAGAATTTATTGTAAGCTGATACCATATTTTCGATATAACGGAATAAACTGAAATTATTTATACACACGTCTCGATGCCCTCTTTGAAATGAATATTATTAGGTGATTTGCACTCGAAGTTTACCGTAATAACAGAAAACCCTCTGTGGTTCCAAAAATTACAAGGATACTCTCACAAGGTGGTTTTTTGTGAACATTTTAAGAAGTTGTAGGGATTATCCCTGTAAGGATCGTTGAAGCTGTAAGGGGTGTCCTTGTAACTTTTGAAAAGTCAGGGGTTCCTTATAAGATAACTAAACCTCAGGGGGGGGGGGGGGGTCCGATCGTAAATAAACGGAATATAATTTTCTGGGGGAACAAATGGAAACTTGTCCTACTTGTCAGATGCATTTTACTTATCATTTTACTCACTGAAATTCATAAACCAAACATAACATTGAATGGTGTTTAAGGAACAAAATAACGCTGGGATAAGATAAATTAATTAATCAAAATCAGATTAGAAAAAGTTATCTGTACAGTTCATTAACGATTATTGAAAAACCAAACTAAGAATGAAGCCTAAATATTTACTTTGATTTGGTTCACATCACATCGAACAAAAAAATTTGATTTGCGCCCCCAAGGCATATCTCCAACTGGTTGATCAACAATTCATTGGCTTGCTCCAGCGGCAAGGGTGGAGGTTCGAATCCCATTTGGAACTTGGATGGAAGCATTTATATGAATCTATCTAAAGGTCATTTGTGGTGAAGACCCCTTTGTGCGCAGAGTGTACAGCAGTATGGTGGGATCCCGAGGCTTGGTGGAGGCACATCCTTCGATTTACATCCTTCAGGGTTCTAGGGCAAGGGTTCTGAGGGTCCATGATTAGTCTTGTGTTGTACACCTGGGTTATCAAAAAAAAAATTTGATTTGCGGTTCAGAAGGTTAGCCAAACCCGCGATAATAGACAACTTTGCAACATTGGTATCACTGGAGACGTAAATGCGCATTTACTATCACAAATTAAATATTAATTGTAATGTTCATACTACCATCAAATAATTAAGTGTCTATTGTCTCAATCTTTTGAAGAAAAAATTACCACGTGATAAAGTGATAACGTGAGAGAAACCTTATCATTTTTCCTACAAAAGACAAGATAACATAATAAGTTTCTCTCCGAAAGTGGGAAAAAGTGATAATTTTTCCTCCAAAATGTTGAGATAATGGCCACATGAAGTGTGGCAAATTCTGTCTATTCCCATTCAATTATCTGACAGTGGTATGAACATTGCAACTAATACTTAAAAGCGTAGTACTAAATGTGCATTACATATCTAGGGGATACCAAGATCGCAGAATGTCCTCTTAAATGATACCAAATACCCAATTTTCCCTAACTTTACTGTATTATTGAAAAAACTTTCAAACTGATGATATCTTACACGGCAATACAGAAATATAACGATAGTTTCTTACAACAATACAACTTTGAAAAAGAAAAAGAAAAATGATCTAAATAGGTTGAACTTTGCTGATATCCAATGAGGAAAGTTCAAAAAGAATAGAGATCAACAAAAATAAAAACAGAAGCAATAGTAAATCAACTTACACGATAAGAATTTATCAGCTTGAGGATATAATTTCCAGAATCTCGTTATGTAAGCTATAATTTGTCGCCAGAATACCACCTGAAGGTAATAGGACTCTTCTTTCTACTTGATCTGCAGCAAAATCAAGTTGACTCCCCTTCCAGTCGGTAATCTGGTCATATATTTCGATTATATCTCCATCATATTTAACCCATCAGAAAAATTTGTCGACACACTCAAGTTAACAAAATCTCTACTTAAATGTCTTTCTATATTTTAAGTTTAACTGTTTATATGCTCCCTTCGGCCTTCACCACCACCCTGTCGGAATAGCCTAGAAGTTCAATTTTCCCAACAAATTACTGAACCAAGTGCATAAACACCAAATAGATCAACTGATCAAGTATGAACATTTCCATGTCACATGTTCCTTAGCAAGGGATCCTAAACCACAATATTTAAGGTAAAAAATATTAAGAATAGGATTGAATAACTTTTTTTTACATTGGACGGTGGACACCATTCGTTCTATGTTATTCTATTTAATTGTTGAAATTTATGATTATTGAGGGTTTAAGCATATATGTATAAACGAGGATTAATTAAAAATACAGGTCATCTAAATCCAAAATGCTTTTTGGGCCTACAAGCTAATGAGATGAAACATAAAAAGATAATAGTGCGAAAAGTGGAGAGGCGACCGTTAGCAATTAAGTACGTAAGGCATGAAACATTAAATGATCGACATTAACATGCATTAATTGCTCAATAAGTAAATTAGGTTTAGAGATACCTGATTCCATCGTAAAAGACATCAATGCGGAAAAGGTATGGAATCTCTGGTTTCTCTCTCTTGCCACAGATTCGAGTTTCTATGAATGCGGTTAAACTATGAGGGAATTTAACTGCTCTAAAAGTGTGTAGAGAGAGGACCAGTTTCCTCATTATATAGATGTAGGACCCTAATCCTCACTACTTAGGGATTCTTTATCTATGGGCCTACCCTAATGGGTTACTCTTAATGGGCCATTAATTTACATTCTCCCACTTGGCCCATGAGAGAATTAGCGTTAATCGCCTTTGCATAATAAATCACATACACGAGTCATGGCGGTCCTAAGTTATCATTATCCAACAAAATTCCTTCCATGTACCACAATATAAGTGACTTATCACACAAGACCTAAAATTGGAAACTTTCATAATGTCCATTCCTATTATTCACATAATAGCCATAAAAGTGTACACATTCATTAAATAATAGGAACATAACTTTAAATTATCAGAAACATGTATGTAGAGCTCAAAAAATGTCAATATCAATAATAAACTCATAAAATCCTCAACAAATTACATCAAATACTACCAAGACCCATACGTTCAGTATGCTCCAAAAACGATTTTGGTGGTATTGCCTTAGTTAAAGGATCAGCAATCATTAGATTAATACTGATGTGTTCAATTGACACTGTATGTTTCCGAACTTCCTCCTTCACGATAAGAAACTTCAAATCCATATGTTTTGCACCTTTGGAATACTTATCGTTCTTTGAGAAGAAGACGGCTGCGGAATTATCACAATAAAGTTTCAACGGCTTGGCAATACTGTCGACAATTCCAAGTCCTGAAATGAAGTTCCGCAACCATAATGCATGATTTGTGGCCTCGAAACACGCCACAAATTCAGCCTCCATAGTAGATGCGGCTAGAACAGTTGCTTTTGCGCTTTTCCATGATATTGCCCCTTCAGCCAAAAGGAACAAATAGCCAAAAGTGGACTTTTTACTATCCAGACATCCAGCGAAGTCTGAATCGGAATATCCAATCACCTCCAACCGATCAGATCGTCTATATGTGAGCATATAGTCTTTAGTTCCTTGCAAGTAGCGTAGAACTTTCTTGGCAAGTTTCCAGTGATCCAAGCCTGGATTACTTTGGTAACGGCCAAGCATACCAACAGCGAAGCTTATGTCAGGTCTGGTGCATGTTTGAGCATATAACAAGCTTCCAACTATCGAGGCATACGGAATATTTGCCATTTGTTTCCTCTCGAAATCATTCTTCGGACATTGTTTGAGACTAAATTTTTCTCCATTGTTAATTGGGACAACACTAATATTGCAATCTTTCATCCCATACCTTTCAAGAATTTTGTTGATATAAGCCTTTTGAGACAACCCAATCCATCCTTGTGATCTATCACGGGATATTTCAATCCCTATCACATAAGATGCCTCATTCAAGTCTTTCATCTCAAAATTCTCAGAGAGAAATTTCTTAGTCTCATGTAGCAAGCCAAGATCGCTACTAGCCAAAAGAATGTCATCAACATACAGAATCAAGAAAATAAACTTACTCTCACTGACCTTCAAATATATACATTGATCAACAATGTTTTCCTTAAATCCAAAGGAAACAATTATATCGTTGAATTTAATGTACCATTGTCGTGAGGCTTGTTTAAGTCCGTATATTGACCTATTCAATTTACACACCATGTGTTCGAGTCCTTCAACTCGAAAACCCTCAGGTTGGTCCATATAAACCTCTTCCTCTAATGTTCCATTAAGAAATGCTGTTTTCACATCCATTTGATGTAACTCTAAGTCAAAATGAGCTACAAGTGCAAGAATAATTCTGAGATAATCTTTCTTAGAGACAGGTGAAAACGTCTCATTGTAATCAATGCCGCTTTTCTGAGTAAAACCTTTGGCAACCAATCTTGCTTTATATTGTTCAACATTGCCTTTTGAGTCGCGTTTGGTCTTAAAGACCCACTTACAACCGACTCGCTTTGATCCCTCTGGCAATGTGACTAGCTCCCATACGTGATTGGTTTCCATAGATTTCAATTCTTCCTTCATGGCATTGATCCATTTCTCAGAATTTTCACTTTCAATGCCTTGTGAATAGGGGTGAGCAAACGGTCCGAACCGGATCGAACCGAACCGAAGTTCGGTTTTGCCTCGGTTCGGTCCCAAAAAAACATGGACCGTTTACCGGACCGAAATAGTCGGTTCGGTTCGGTACAAATACCGATCGGTCCGGTTCGGTTTCGGTTCGGTCCATGTGTACCGGAATAATCAATATTATTCAATATTCAGTAAAAAAAATGGCCGGTTCGGTCCGGATCGGACCTATTCGGTGAGATCTAATTCTTTTCTTTTCCAACTATCCATTTTTATGAGATCTAATTCCAACTATCCATTTTTATATATTTCACAAAGAATTTTCAGCTAACACACATATTTTAAAAAGAGAGAAGGAAAAAAGAAACAGAGAAATGTGCTCTGTAAGTAGTGATGGCCAATTTGTCTGTATAAAAAATAAGGATATATGGTACCACACGTCTTTTTCTTTTACTTACGAATGGAAAATGAGTCTTCAAAAATCATATCTGCTGAAATCTCATAATTCAACGGAGGAGGAGGCGGCCTTGAACCGGAATCTAGGGCTGAGCCATAGTTGTTTGAGGCGTAAAGCGACGCGAGGCGATGAGGGCTTGCCTTGCCTCAAGGCGAGGCGATGCAAAAAGCGACGGCTTTTTGGGGGAAAAGCGCTTGTATACAAATTTTTTAGTGTACATTAAAATATCAATTGTAAACAAACTTAGGTGTCAACTTCTTCAATTGTAAACAAAAGTATTCATTATGCATCATATAAAAACCAAACTTAGATGTCAAATTAATGGGTAATTAATGCTGAAATGTGTTATTATAAGTACTTTTAAGTATATATTTAATATATATAAAAATATGACAAGTATTGTATATGGGTAATTAATGTCTAAATGTCTTACTTTTATTACTTTTATTACTTTTAAGACTTTAAGTATATATATATATATATATTACATATATTTATGACATACATATTTATGGGTACTAATGCCCATATACATAATCATAGGAATTTAAAAATCCTAAATATGAAATTTGACTTCAATAACTCAAATATTCAATATGTATGTGGTGAGTGGGTCGGTCATGTTCAATAAATCAAATGTGAGTGGGGGTCTAATAATTAATGTCATCAAATGTGAGTGGGGTGTCTAATAATTAATGCAATGTATAATTACTAACTATATATTTAATGTGTGTGTATAATAATTTATAGTTTTATACACACACAACAAGAGAATAGAAGAGAAAGATGACTTACAAGAGAAAGAAGGGACGCCGACCAGGGAAGGAAGGGACGGCGGACGGCGCGGCGGCGGTGAGGTAAGTTAATTTTGGCCTTAGGGAGTTAGGGTTACGGGGAGAGAGAGTTGGTAATGAAACTTATGGGTTCAAGAGTTCTTTTCAATTTCAGCAGGTTTATGAAGTCAATAATAAGCTTTGACTTCATTTTTTTGAAAAAAAAAAAACCTAAATTAAATACCTCCCAAAAAGCGTGGCTTTCCACCGCCTTGAGGCGCTGCAGAAGCGCTAAAGGCGCCGCTTCGGAGACGGCCGACGCGAGGCGAGGCAAGGCGATGGGGGCTCGCCTCGCCTCGCCTCTCGCTATTGCGAGCGCTTTTAGCGCCTTTGACAACTATGGGCTGAGCGGTGGAGCGGCGGGGCTGATTAGTTGGGCGGCGGCTGGAGTGTTGTGTTGGAGAAGAAGAAAATTGAAGAAGAAAATTGGCCGGAGTAGGAGAAGAAGAAAATAGGCCGAAGTCCCAATTTATCATACACAAACTTGTGTTGGGCGGCTGCTGGAGTAGGAGAAGAAGAGCTATTTGGGACTTTGTAATAGGAAAAACTTGGTAGGAATCGGGTATGATAAATTGGTAATAGGAAAAATTTTGGGGAACCGGGTATTGGCCATTGGGTAGGTTAATAGAAAAAAAAAAAAAAACAAGTATAAGTTTTCGGTTCAACCGGTTCGGGTAGAATAATAAGGGGAAAAAAAAATATCCAAGTAGGTTCGGGTCGTTCGGTTCGGTTCGGGAAACCGTCGGTTTTTACCAAAAACCGAATAGATGCTGGTTCGGTTCTCACGCAGGAACCGATTACCGAAACGGTCCGGACCGAACCGTCGGTTCCGGTTCGGTCCGGTCGGTCCGGTTTGAGTTGCTCAGCCCTACTTGTGAATATTAAATCGGATCATTGTCTATCCCAATATCATTCTCCAATTCTTGGAAATAAACAACATAGTCATCAGGTATTGCAGATCGTCTTTCCCTTTGCGACCGTCTTAATGCAATTCCTTGTGGCTCTTCTTCTACAGGTTCATTTTGAATGATTTCATTATGAATTGGTACTTCAGTTTGTTGCTCAGCATGAAACTGCTCAACCAATACGGGAGTAATGTCATGGAAGATTGCAGGTGGTAAACCTTGCTCTCTTACCTCGTTAATAACAGTTTGTCCACTGTCACTCCCACTGATCTCACCATTCTCAATGAACCTTGCATTTCCGGTTTCAACAATTCTTGGAGTATGTTTAGGACAATAAAATCTAAATCCTTTGGATTTCTCTGGGTAAGCTATAAAGTAACCACTAACAGTACGAGAATTCAATTTCTTTTCATATGGATTATATAGCTTAGCTTCTGCCGGGCAACCCCAAATATGCAGGTGCTTTAAACTGGGTTTCCTTCCGGTCCATAGCTCATAAGGAGTTTTTGGAACCGCTTTACTGGGAACTCGGTTTAATACGTACATGGCAGTTTTAAGCGCATAAGTCCATAAGGATTTAGGTAATGATGAATTGCTCATCATACTTCTAACCATATCCATTAGAGTTCGATTACGCCTTTCGGCAACACCATTTTGTTGTGGTGTGCCTGGCATAGTGTAATGGGCACATATGCCATGTTTTTCGAGATATTTTGCAAAGGGACCAGGGCATTGTCCCGATTTAGTAGATCTCCCATAATACTCACCACCTCTATCAGATCTAACGATTTTCACTTTTCTATCTAATTGTCTATCAACTTCAGTAATAAACACCTCAAGGGCATTTACAGATTGAGATTTTTCATGAAGTAGATAGAGATAACCAAAACGTGAAAAATCATCGATAAAAGTGATGAAATATCGTTCACCATTAAATGAGGAAATGTCAAAAGGACCGCAAATATCGGTGTGTATAATTTCAAGAAGCTCAATGCTTCTTGTGGCTTTAGATTTCTTAATGTGTTTGGTTTGCTTACCCTTAATGCAATCCACACACGTGTCAAAATCAGTAAAATCCAGACCAGAAATGGTCCCATCCTTTACTAATCTTTTCATTCTTTCTTTGGATATATGACCCAAACGTTTATGCCACAAGAAAGCAGAACATTCATTTACCATACTATGTTTCACACCACCATAATTGTGAGTTGTAATTAGAGATTCAGCATAAACACCAATAAGTTTTAGTTGATATAAACCATTAGAAAGTAAACCAGAACCAACAAAACGGCTACTTTTAAATAAACTAAAACTTTGATTTCCCAAAGTAATTCGAAATCCCATAAGGTCTAGTCTAGACAATGAAATCAAATTACGACAAAAATTGGAAATAAATAGTGTCTTATATAAATCCAAATGAAAACCAGTATCTAAAATAAGTCAGTAAGTCCCAACTCCAGCAACTGGAACTTTATCCCCATTTCCGAGAGTCACGAAACTTTCACTTGGTTGAGGTTTCTGGATTGTAAGGAATCCCTGCATGGTATTAGAAATGTGAATAGTAGAACCACAATCAAGCCACCAAGTATCAGAAGGAACAATAACAAGATTTGATTCGAAACATACTAAAGCCAAAGGCTTACCCTTCTTTTCAAACCACGCCTTGCGTTAAGGGCAATCTTTCTGATAGTGCCCACGTTTGTTACAAAAGTGGCATTTATCTTTACCCAGGTCCTTCTTAGGTGCCAATATAGCTTTCATTGGCTCCTTGCCCTTAGACATCGGCTTATTTCCTTTCTTGGCTCCCTTCTTATGCTTCACATTTCTTTGGGTTACCATATTAACAGAATGAGTTCCTTGTTGTTTAAGTCGCGTTTCCTCCTGAATTAACATTCGAGACAATTCCTCCAGTGACCACTTCTCCCTTGAAGTGTTATAACTGATTTGAAAAGCCCCATATTCAGAAGGTAACGACGCCAATATATAACTAACAAGGAAAAACTCATCCATTACGATACCCAATGAAGATAGCTTCTTGATCAGATTAGTCATCTCCAGTACATGGTTTTGCATGCCCTTGGACCACTCATACTTGGTAGCAAGTAATTTCTGAACGAGGGTCAAGGCGAGCGACTTATCTGTGTTCCGGAAACGTTCTTCCAAATATTCAACGAAGTGTTTAGCACTCTTCAGATCATCAGGAAGAGTACTTTTGATATTCGGTTCGATAGTCATGCTTAGGAATTTCATACTAAGTCAGTTGACCCTTGTCCAAATTCTGTGAGCCTTTCTTTCCTCCTCACCGGATTCCTCGGTGGGAACATGGGGCTCATCATCAAGGAGGGCAATGTCGAGATATTGTAAACCCAATTCATACTCGACTTGCTCCTTCCATTCAGAAAAATTGTTACCATTAAAGGAAACAACAGACTTAGCACGATAATTCGTTTGAGACTGTTCAACTAAAAAATTACAAGGAATAAGCTCACATTAATCATAAATCCAGATTATAGAATAATTAATTCAAATGCTGGAACACACATAAAAAATACTTTATTGGCTTAACTCGTAATGCTTGCTAGAAAAATGACCAAGCCTCCTTTGGGTCGACTCTTATGCCATTTTATAACAAACTGATTTATTTATCTTTTAATTGATAATTTAAACTTAAGGTTTGTGCATATAAATTCACTAACAATATTGATCAGGCCACTTTGGTGACTAACAAATCATCATAATAGGAATATATACACATACGAATTTATCAATAACCAAATCAACAAATTAACATGTGAAGAAATTCAACAAATATATCAGTCAGGCCACTTTGGTGACTAACAGACTAATATGATTTTGTAAATCTCTTTTACGTAATATGCTAATTTAATATTTGGTAATAAATAAATCAAAAAATAAATCATATAATTTCACCAATTAATCTAATTACACAGGACAATTTGGTAAATATACCAATCAGGCCACTTTGGTGACTAACAAACTAATATATTACACAATTGCCCTTTCATAACGTGTAAATTAAATATCGGTAATATATAGATTTATTGTAACTCAAAATTCATTAATTGTATTGATCAGGCCACTTTGGTGACTAACAGATCATCATAATATGAATTTTAAATGGTATGTCACATTATTCAATTAAATATAAATCGTACATAAGGAAGTTTACTAGTTATAAGATTAGGCCACTTTGGTGACTAACAAATCAATATAATTTTCGAAATCCTTTTTCATAAATGTACAATTAGATATTGGTGACAAAAAATTAGCGTGCTTCGAAATTTACTAAACATAATGATCAGGGCACTTTGGTGACTAACAAAATCGACATAATGTAAATTTCAAACCTTTATGCACATATTCATTTCTGGAATTATGAATTTGTTTACATAATTGGAAAATTAAATAATTATTTAATTCCTACAAATTCACAAATAAAGACAAAACCCAGAAAGCATTTTATATATAATTTTCATTATAAAACCCCATGATTCCACTTTAAGATGTTTCGGCCAAAATAAGAAATTTTTTGCAAATGACTTTGGGCATACCATACATATAATAGCCTCTTAAACGTTGATTTCCCTTTTATAAAACCAAGATTATAATAGGTAATAAAAGGAAATTGGTCACGAAATTTTACATAAAAATACACAATGAGATTAGCCGAAAATATGTGTAATTTATTTGTTAATTTGACACAAAAACTTCATAGAAACAGATTATAGAGTTTTGGTCAAAAATAATAACATTAGGCCCATAACTCAAACAAAGCCCAAAGAAAACGAAACAGCAAACTCAGAAATCACGTAAGGGCGCCGCAATAGGTACACAGGAACAGCAAGACTCAATTTCAGAATTCCTTTTATTTTCCTTTGGTGCTTTCGCACGAGTCCACAGAGACAATGGCGGTGGTCATTGCAATATGATTTTCTTAACATAATGAATAATTTATTCATATATAATACACATACTGAAATTGAATCACAAAAGGATTCTAAATAATATAATATACATAAATTTGTAGCTGGCAACATCATGTTCATGTTTAATAAAACAGTTTTATAACCTTTTAATTTGATTACATATATCATGCTTATCAAAATTAATAAATTTGTTTAACATGAAATCCAACGACTCATTCAATTTCCATATTTGTGGAGAACTTAATTCAAGCATATTATACATATCAAAACGTGATTTTATATGAATTTCATAAATAAACCATATAGAAATTTAATTCATGTGAGCACAGTTTAAACATAATAAAGGATCTAACAAAAGAGTCATGATTATTAGATCATGTGGATCACGTATTTTAATTTTAAGAAAATACAGATCTAAAAGTAAACATAAAAATTTTAGATCAGAATTAATCGAATTAAAGTTAGCCCAAACACGGGCTCTGATACCACTGTTAGCAATTAAGAACGTAAGGCATGAAACATTAAAGGATCGACATTAACATGCATTAATTGCTCAATAAGTAAATTAGGTTTAGAGATACCTGATTCCATCGTAAAAGACATCAATGCGGAAAAGGTATGGAATCTCTGGTTTCTCTCTCTTGCCACAGATTCGAGTTTCTATGAATGCGGTTAAATTATGAGGGAATTTAACTGCTCTAAAAGTGTGTAGAGAGAGGACCAGTTTCCTCATTATATAGATGTAGAACCCTAATCCTCACTACTTAGGGATTCTTTACCTATGGGCCTACCCTAATGGGTTACTCTTAATGGGCCATTAATTTACAGCGACACACCTTTCCCCCAGCTTCATGAATGCATATGACTCCAACAGCATGATCCCAGACCTATAATTTTAGTTGAAAAAAAAAAAAGTCAAGTTGCTTGAGTTCTATTGTTTAACCATGCTGAAAAACTATGAAATATACCTTGATAATTCGTTCACTCCTTGTACGAAGAATGAAAACTGATGCTCTTCCAGAAGCCACCATCAGATATTTACAGAGACTGTCAAGAAGGCAGACGAAAGAGAAGACATCCTTTAAAGCCAACGCAAGTTACACAGTCACACAGATACAGCTTTCGACATTACATACATAAAGCAATCAAAGATTCAGATGGCAGAACTGGAAAAGTAACAAGCAAGATATAATATAATAAATTGCAAGTGAACAAGTGCATTCTTATTTCTCTCACATATTCCATACTTAATGCTAGATTATTCAAAGTCTGCGAGGCCATGAATGCATCTGATGAATGATGTTATATATAACTGAAAATGTAGAGATGGATTGCAAGCTATCTCAGAAATCTATGTCATTTGTTTGAAAAAAAATTCACATGTGGCTTACAGATTATCATGATAACCAAAGAGGAGGTGATTAAAGTTCTTAGATCCATCAATTCAGCAAAGAATGATAATATTCAAGTTATCAAGGAAAGTAAGTGATATAAAGATGTCACAAATGATGGTTCACTGTACGAAAAAAAACTAACATAATTACTTCAAGTGTTCCAAAAGCAAAATTCTGAACTAGGGTTCATTAGACACCAATTAAGCACCAATAAGATGAAAAGAAATATAAAGTGAACTAGAAGATGAGCAATAATATGGATTCAGTAACTAAAGAGTTAATTGGGTAATGTGGCGGCATTTCCACAAATATAACAGTTCCAACAATAGTAACTAGTGTAAATTTTATTAAATATTTCAATCCTGGCTTAGTACTAGAACCGTCTCTCCTTATTAATCTGTACTCAACTATTACGGTCTCTTTTTTCCTTTTTTTTTTTTTATATTATTATTAATTTTTTTTGGGTACATTTTCGCTGTGTGATGAGAGAAAAAAACTCTCAGCTTGCAGTGAGGAAAAAAATCTAGATATTGGTAGCTTGAAATTTCATGCTTCGGGGAGGAGGCACAATGTAGCTGATTTGCGGGGTGGGGGTTGATAGCAAAACAAGGAATAAGTTATAGGTAAAATTTCCAGGAATATATGCATACAATAAGGGAATGCAAATCTATCTTCTTTGGCTTAGAGATGAAACCTTCCACAGCAAGTAGGCAGAAGAAGAATCTGGTTCTCCCCAACATGGCCAGCATCAATTGTAGCATTAAACTGAGTCGAAAGGGGCAATGAATCCCATGTTATACTTTCTGGAATGCAAATACGCGCTTCACAAACTTGGTGAAGTCCATCAACCAAGCACCTGGTCCAATTATGAACCATTTCTGAATTGCGTGTTTGTGCATCCCACATGCTTCTTCTCCACGTTCCACAACCAACATGGGATATCATAAGGATCCCTGATCTGGAAACCTCAGTGGTTACCGAATCAGAATGCTCATCCTGCCAGTTAGGGCACCCCATAACACCCAGAACAATCTCCCCTTCAACTACTAGAGCCAAACCTACCTGAAATATCAGAAAAGCTTAAATTGGAAGTTGCATCTGGAACCCATGCTCAGTATCTATACCAGGACATATAAAACATGACTCCAGTGTCAAATGTACACACAGATAGCTCAGTGAGTAACAGGATAATATGATTTCTATATCTATTAAATCGGTTCAGTTAATGTCATCTCTTGATCAGTAGCTACCGATCTGTTGAAAAAGGTAATCAATCATGCAAGAAGAATGTTGAAACTTTTAAGTGTCGATACTATGAACAAGGCTGATCTCATAATTTACATTCTCGAAATTTCAGTGGACCGAAGAGGAAAGTCTCCTGATGAGACTTCCCAAAAGGAAAAAGGAAGTTTAGGAATAGCAATTTCACAAATGAAGTAAGCTAATCACGGAATAAGAAAAAAGAATTAAGTAATTCAACAACAGGTGTGGGAATGCTTTAGGAAGACGATCAAATTGTAATCCTAAAATTTGTGAATAGACAAACTAATGCTAGTTGATAAAAGTTCATTGCCACAGACCCATGCATATTTTTTCTAGTTTTATGCCTCGTAGCTCAGTTTCACTATAGCACATTGACCAAAAAATCGACGAAATCAATGTAAAAGGATCCAAGTTTGCCTCTTAATTTAAATAAAAATGAGCAGACTCTAATCGGGATTTCTTTATTGATAAACAAAAATATCAAACATTGTCATCATAATTTAGCTCAAGAGCATCAGAACGTATCACAGTGGGATTACTATACTAACGTAAGGTCGCAATATACTAAATATTAAGAACAGGTTTACTATCAGATACTTAAATAAGGAAAAAGAGACGTCCATACAAATATGGTGGAATAAAAGAAAATCACATTCTCACAAGCAAAAATAGTAAACAAAACCAAGTCCAATGGCTTGCACAAGAGAACTCAAAAAGAAAACATACCACATAAAGAGCTTCCCCACCTTTGACAAATCCTCGTGTCCCATCAATAGGATCCAATATCTGTATATGCCTATGATGTTAACAATCAAGTTTCTAGATAACAAGTAAAAAAAAAAAAGCAACAATCATTCATAAGACCAATTTCTCCAAAATCAATCAACTATATATGTCAACCAATGCTATAAAACTGCAAATTCTTAACAGCAATTTGTTTTCATCATTTTTCATCTATCTTTTCTATCTAATTTTGTAACATCGATATTCTTTAGATTCAATTTCAAGATGCTATTGATCGACAAATGATCGCAGAACCTATTTAAAATTACTAATTTCACTAAAAGAAGACTCAATGAAAATTAAGATCTACATTATTATGAGGCTCACCCAATAAGTAGCCGGCTTAGGTCCGAACAAAGAGGCATCTTTCCCCCTCTATCAATTGCCTTTAAAATATCATCTTCACTTATTTCTTTATCTCTAATAGTTAAGTTACCAGTAACCACTTCAACAACAGCATCAACCAGATTATTTTCACGCAAGAATGCAGAGTCCTCCTCCGCTACTAATGGTATTGAAGGAAAGTGTTTGCTCATCTCTATCACATTATAGGAGGTAAAAAGTAATCAGATAACAAATGTTCAACAGAAAAATCAATTAATTTTCCTTCTCTAAGAGTAAAAATAAAAAAATACCTAGGCTAACAAGAGCTTGAACTCCAAAATCAGCTATAGTAACTATTGATTTTTTCGATGATATTTCCATCACTCGAAAACAGAGATTTTTTAACCTAACTCCAAATATAAATTAGAATAACAGTTAAGAGGAAAGCAAGTAAATTAGATAAATTAAAAATAAAATGAAATAATTACGTCAACACAGAGACGGCAGGCGCGCTCGACAACATCAACAGCTGCTTGAAGGTGTTCATAGTATTTTGCCTTTTCTTCTGCAAAAGGAAGGTTATAGCTCGACCTAGAACAATACATTAGACGAGAAATGAAAATCAGAACGCGTAAAAAAAAACCTAGAATTGTTGCGAGAAGTGCCGAATTGAATGCGGCATACCTCACGGAGATAATGCGTTGGCGGAGAGGTATACGGTATGGTCGGTGGGGACGAGTTAGATTGAAACCAGAGGAACAGCGAAACACATCCATGGCGGGAACGAAACCGTTGGTTATGGGGGATTGCAATTTGGATTTCGGATATTGGAATCGTGGAAGTACACCAACTACTGCGTGTAGTACAATACCAAATTTTTTTCTTTTTTCTTTTATTTTTTTTTCTTTTGAAAAAACAAGCAGATTATTTTATACAATTGTTGCATGGGTGACGTGGTGCAGCAAACTGTTAAGATTTGGTCAAACTAGTATTTGTATATATCAATACATTGTGGGGATGAGATTATGTAGCCAACATTCCCTTCAATTTAGGAATTGGATTTAATCTATTTCTTGTGTTGTACCACGTCATCCATACAACAGATACATCAAATTTTTTTCGAAAACAACACCCAATAATTTAGCGATATTACTTAGGGGTGTACAAGTTTCGAAATACTGTCAAACTGTACATAATTCGAGTTTAACTTAAATTTTGTTTCGAGTTTAAAATTATGTTAAAGTTTGTTTTGTTAATGAACATATATCAAATTAGTTTTATTGCACGATGTTGTATTGGACTACTTCAAACTGAATGTCGAGTAACTTAATGTTTTTATACATATTTTGTCAATTGTTAACTTACCAAGTCGAGCTAAAATCGATTTTTACTTGTTATCAAACCAAATTATATTGGCCAGTATAATTTCTGTAACGAATCAAGGGTATTTTGATACATAGTATAAACTAGAGGAGGTTTTTTTTATAATTTTTGAAACTTTAGGGGATTCATTGTAAATCCACTAAATTTCAAGGGGTCCTATCTAAATTACTCTTAACTTAATTTTACATGAAACTTAAAGTTGTGTTTGAGACATGAATTTAAGTTTTATTGTTAAATGAAAAGATATATAGTTCAACTTAAATCGAACGAGCTGAAGTTGAGAATCGAGTTGCTTGATATTTTTTACGCATATATTATCAATCACTAGCTTACCGAATCGAGCTTGAACTTAACTATAAAAATTATTATAAAAAATAATATATTGTTCAATATTGTTTCATACATATAAGAGCCAAGCTTAATCGATATTTCCGGAGAACAAGTCGAGTGTAATATATAGTTAATTTAATTTTGAGTCCTTAATACTAAATTACGATAAATTACAACAACACCCTCATCAAAATACAAAACCCCCTGATATATCGAAATTAATTACAAAAAGGCCCTCCATACAGAAACTTGTAGAAATTTCTGGACAATTTAGAGATAAGCCTCGTGAATCCTCTTTTACATGATAAACATCCAGTTAATTTCATGTCAAGATAACCATTCAACTTCCGAAATGATTAATAATCTGACCTGGCAATTTAACTTTCATAAATCCAACAAAAAACACACACTAATCCATTAATTTATAATTTAATTTAAAAATATCCGTTGAAGGGCACCTGCCGTTTACCCTCAGAAACAATAGGGCCCACTATTTAACTAACTCCCGGTTTCCTCCACAAAACTCCGCTTCCTTTAACTTCCAATAGCCGGTTGTTCTTCAGTTCACCACTATATATATCGAACTCTAGCAGCAAAAATATCAAAGTTTAATAATCTCTTGATTCAAGTTTTTGATCTAAGGTACATGAGTAGAGCGGCGTACCAAGCGGGGATGAGGGTGATGCAGGGGATAAAAGACCAGGTGAAGTGCGATCATTCCACCATCAGAAGTTTGAAAGATTCATCTACTGGTGGTTCACCTACGAAGCAGGCGAGGAAATTTTCGGGTGCAATCGAGTCCACTGGGTTCAGAGCTGCTAAAATTGACAAGTTAAAAGAAGCTGAAGAGTCTTTAAGGACGGTCATGTACTTGAGTTGTTGGGGTCCCAATTGAAGTCCTTGCCCTTCTATACATACACTTACGAAAATATATATGAAAATTTAATTGTGTTGTGAACTTTTAGCCTTTTTTTTTTTTTTTTGGGTATACATATATTGGATAGTTAATGTATGAAGTGTATATATAATTATATACATACTTTGTAGTCAAAAGAAACTCAGAGAGGATGATGTATATATTTATAAAAAAATTCAGTTGTTCTGATCTGCTTCACGTGTTTCATATATTACTTTCACATATTTGCATAATTCTAATTCTCAGTTTGATTTCCCGGAACAAATAAATATTTTATTAAATTTGAAATAATAGATAAGTTTAGAAAATTGGTAAACGATACTGTCATGTTAATAAAATGTTTGAATTGGTTCATGTTGAGATTAAATTTATTTAATTTAGGGGTTAATGAAAATTTATTCCTTTGTGATCAATATTCATAATGTTCAATTTATCTCGAAAAAGAGCAATTTGTCCTTTTGTACAAATTTTAAAGAAACAAATTTTATCCCTTTAAATCGGATAGTGTAACTCACTTGTCAAAATTAAGATTGTGCATGAAAAGTGTTTTATAATATAGATGATAAATTATCACATTTATCATAATATAGGTAATATAGGGAGTAAATTATCACATATAGGTAAAGTGCTACACATAAAAATGTCAAGGAGGCAGTATATAAAATTATAGGGGTGTAAAATATTTTTTTTCAAATTATATGGAGGTAAATAGAATATTATGAATATTATAGGGATTAAAATGCAATTAACTCTTTAATTTAGAGCTAGCCAGCTAGGAGGACTGCCAAAAATTATTATGAAATAAAATTATGAGGTGCTATATGTAACAATTTATTTGGCTTAGGACTAGGTCTGGCAATGGGTTGAACTCAGAGTGGATTTAGGGCCGATTCGGAACCAAGTCCAATTTTGGATATGGGTTTACCAAAAAAAAGTTTCTTGAACAAGTATAGTCTGATATAAAGGTGGCTCAATAAAATGAATTTATCAATATGTATAACCCAAAAGAAATCGTCCAAATCAGTAGACAAAATATTTTAAAACAATCCCAGTAACCAATTGAGCAATTAAGCCGAGAAAGAAAAAAAAAAAAAAAAAAAAAAAAAAGAGAGGCAACTAAGCTGCAGAGGAAAATCATCCTTGCTAACCAATTGATAAATTAAGGCAACAAGAAAAATAAGAGGCAGCAGCACAACAAAAGACATTTCCACCCAGTACTCACTACAAGAAATTGTGTATTGGTGACAAGATTCCTAGTGACAAAATAAAAGTTATCACAATTTGCATGTGATTAGTATAAATAAAAGTTACATTTAATGGTTGGATGAGGTGAGCCGCACATACGGCCGTAACTTAGGAGGCACATGCTAGAAAGATCGAAGTAACTATATGGAAGAGCTATATGGGAAAGAAAAATCGATTATTTAATGATGGGCATTTCAGGAAGTTTCCAAAAATTGTTCTGGTAGCAATAATTATTGCTCTAGCAATATAGTTGGTAAAAATGGAAATAATAGTAAAAATTTAGCGAAAAAGAGAGCACTGTTTTATATGGCTATATATTGATTACTACTAATTTGCTCATCGAAAGTGAAAATATATCGAACAATGATACTATATAATTTCAGGTCGACTGGAATCACATATTAATTTCTCATATACATTTAATTGTTCAGTTTATAAACCTACAGTCCTTCCTGATCTCTTGTCCTCCATTAATGTGGCTCATTTTAATCATTGAATTTGCAAAGGCTGTGTGAAAAGCCATTTTGGAGCTTGCAAACCTTTCAACCAATTTTTTGGTCTTTGGAGTAGTGAGTAAAGCTTGATCAGAAGAGAAGAGGGCTTTATTCTGTAGTATCAATTTGTAATATGTGTTGTCAAATGTTGTAGAAGAAAAGGGATCCATGCTTGTGCCTGCATTTTTTGCCTTGTTTTCTGGAGGGCATATGCTTTTTAAACTTGCTGCAAAAGAAGGGTGCATGCTTGGGTCGATTTCGTGAGTCGAGTTGAAGTTGTTGATTCTATTCTGGAATGATGAACAATGGGAAAATCCGAGAGTATGCCCACCTGCATAGATTAATTAAAAAAAATTGCAGTAATTTTTTATTATTTAAGCCGATCGAACTAATTAAAAATAAGTATTAAGGTGGGGGGGGGGGGGGGTTTACCTGAAAGAGCAACAAGGTCATCCATGGAGAGGCCCCTTTGAGAAAAGCTTTTTTGAAGTTGAGAAATGTTGAAAGTGGGAGCTGGTAATTGTGTGGTTTCACTGGCTTTTGACGTCCTTCCATCTTTTCTTCCTTTTGGAACATTCCAATATGGCCCACCAGACTGCACGACTACATCTCTAGCAGCCAAAGCTAAGATATCAGCACATGAGACTACGCCTGGGCACACATCTTCAACTGCTTTCTTTGCGCCCTCTATTACATAAAATGCATGCAATGAAATGTTTGGGGGCCCATCCCTTTCTGCATTGTTCCCTCCTCTTGACTCCAGCAACACAGAACCATCACAACCCTTTTTACCAAATTTAGTAAACAAATTAAATGCACTACTTTAATTAATAGTCCTGGCTAGCTAGCTAGAAAATAAAAAATTTAATTCAAGTAATTTAAAATTTTAATGTTTCTTAATTAATTACGTACCCTTATGAAGCAATCATGAAAATGCAGTCTGAGAACTGCTGCAGGGACGGTTTTATCTTTGGATATCGCGTCCTTGACGACTTTTGCAACGACATCTTCGACGCTTGGACATGTTTTCTCATAGTGATTCAAACTCAAGGCATTAATAATCACACGGGGTGAACAAACTGAAATGAGGATTACTAATGACCATAGCATTGCTACAATATTAATGAAGGGTGCCATTGTATGAATTTCTATCTTTTTGATTTAATTATGATAAGATCTATAGATTGAGTTGTTATTTAACGAACAATATATTTAAGCCTATATATATAGATGAAGATTGAAGAGGAAAGAAAGAGACATGATTTACGTTGTTGTGGTCAGTTTGTTGTGCCAAAATTTGGTATGTATCATAAGTAGTGTTTTCTAAGCATTTTCCCAAGAGAATTATTGATAATTTGTCCCTTTCAACATGAAAAGAAATTTAAACAGCATTACGTACAAAAAGCCATCTAACTAAGCCTAGCTCCAAAAATTAAGTTAGTTTACAAATTAGGAAATATTTGCGTATTAAGCAATTTATATATATACTTCAAATTAACTTGTAATTAATTACGTACACCATCTAATTAATTGAGCGACGGGGGATTAGTGAATGGACTACAACTACTCGATGGTTGGCTCAAACATGATATGTATTTGATTCGATTCCTATGTACAAGCCCCCTCTTTTTAATTAAATTTCTTGTTAGATTTGAGTTAAGTTTATTAAAATTAATTAGCAAGGATTAAATTTGAATCTAATTTGATGAAGTAAACAAATGCATCAAATTTGACGTATGCAATCTGGCCATGCATCACATTATGTGCCCGTATGATTTTTTGTGTTAAGCTATACAGTATTATATTGATATCTTTTTCATATAGTTTCTTTCATAATAATTATTTGCATGAAAAGAGAAAAGTAAAAAGTTTTTCAGGTCAACATATTTTGTCGGAATTAAGTGGTTGAAATTGAAACATCAATTCCGTTACTTCTTACTTGTTATAATTGTAGCTTATAGTGGAAGTTTATAAACATCAATAATGTTATATTTTCATAATAAATATACATTTTGTCAGAATTACGTATTAGGAATTTTTGCACGTTACCCCCCAGAAAAGTTTCATTATCGCACTTTCGTCCCTATAATTGAAAATACATGACAGTATCCCCTAGAAGTTGCTAAGTGAGTGTGCATTTTGCCCCATGGTCAATAATTTGTTGGATTTCAAAGGGTAGAAATGTAAATTTGGGGTGTAATGCAATATTTTTAATCTTTTGAGGGGCTAAGTGCACAAAATATTATTATATAAGTTATTAGAATATTAACATTTCAAAGCACATTTTCATAGAATTCCATACTTTGATAATCACATTGTAATCTAATTTTAGTCGTATAACATATTTTTTTATTTTAATTGTTTACTTTCAAATTTCTTTGATTTGATTAAAAACATTTTTAGTATAGAGATGATATATTTGTCAATAAATAAATAAACAATTAAGACTAATGAAGATTTCGTTAAAAAAATTCTAAATTTGAATTTTCGTACAAAAATATAACTAAATATTTTTTATTATTTTTTTATTTGTTCAAATTGCAAGTCACATTTTGATATTTTAAAATTTGTGTACTTAACTCCCTAAGTTTTTTATTATTGCGCAAAACTCTCTGAATGACGTTTTTACCCTATTTTTAAGTTTCTGATATCTATTCTAACTAATTGTGAATGCAGTGTGTAACCAGATGGGAAGCACAAAGTTTGATGCATATATTGAAAATGGTAATGGACCCGGATTTTTTCTCTGATATCGGATATTTGGCGGATCCGGAGCCTGTTTCAATTTTAGGAGTCAGCTCAGACACGGACTATGATCCAGTTACAAAAGGAAAAATGGGATTTGGAGCTGAATCGACCTTGATCCAATCCGAATCCAACCCATTGACATGCCTAGATAAGTTTATAAAATTGGTGAATATTCAATAAATTTAAAAGACAAATGGGCTACATTATGGAAAGAGGAGAAGTATATATAGAAGGCTCGATAGACCATCCGTTATCTTATAAGAATTTCACATCCAAATATCTCAGGCCCAATAGACCCTTCTTTTTTTTGTGATAAGTATGCCCTACCTTGTTTTCTCGTAAAAGAAAACTGATCTAACGTGGTTTCGTAGGAGATCAATAATAGAAAGTAAACACGATGAAAGGTGCTAAAATGCCGATGATGGGGTCAAATGTATATTATCGATCGTGATTACAATACAATTCGAGGTCCTACTCGGGCATTATTGGATGCCGTACAAGCTAGAGACTAGTACAAACAATATAATCGAATCCTAAATTCCGAAAAGGCTTCGAGCTGAGTGCACCTGGGGAATCGTGCGTTGTCTGGCGTCATAAATGCTTGCGGTATTCATAGTTGGAGCGGTGTGCTAGTTGAACCATCCGCAGGGGTGTATTTCTCGGCCAACAGGCCTTCACCTATGGTCTGCCCAACAGTGGAAACCGAGCATGAACCCCTTGGCCCGTGATCGGAGTAGGCTGAATAGCATTTGAGGTCGGCCGTTATGTCTTCGAGGTCGGATATCATGATTTCCGATCGTACGAACCATTCCCTAAATAGAATATCCAAAGTACCCCTCATCAAAAACCATGAATGCAATCATATATATCTCATGCATGATTGTCAAACTACCGCTTTGAGGCCGTTTCTTTCCTTTCTACAAATTTTGTTATGTCACAAGGGTAGGGGAGTAATCGAATCGAGTAGTGTTGGATGACACACTGTTCAAGATTAGTTTGAATTTTATCAAGCTTCAAATTTTGTGTTGGTCCCAAGTGGTCAGATGAGGTCTAGAGGGGGGGGGGAGGGGGGTGAATAGACCTCTAAAAATTTTAGACTTAAAAACTTTTTACTCTTCTGTCAGCAGACTAAGCTGATGAAGAACAGTAAGATGACTATGTGATCGTGAACAAATCTTGAACAGCAGAATGACCACTCTTCTTACAGTTTACTTAGCTGATTTCAGTGAAAATCAGTTTTATCAAGAGTATACTTGCAGCGGATGTTTGAAAGTGTTTTTCACAAGTAGACTAAGTCCTTAAAAATATTTTATCCCCAGTTTTAAAACTCCTTATAAAATCTTTTGATAATTCAAAGTGTAGACTTATGCAAATACAAAATATGCAAGAAAACTTTAAATGCAAGATAAACACCAAGAATTTTTAATTATAGTGGTTATATGGATAAAAATCCTTTAGTCCACTCTTCCAGATCACGTAGATTCTGGGTTATACTATAATCACAAAGATTACAATATTTCTCCACTTATACCTAGACAACAAATGAAAAGGCTATAAGCTCACAACAAGAAATCACTCAGAAATCCTATCCTCTAAAGTAGAATCACTCACAAAGATGGATTCTAACTTTGCACAACACTCAGCTAATACAAAATCACTCAGATAATGTTTTTCTGTTTTCTTCAACTGGGTTTCTGTCAACAGATGACTTCTACCAGACGAGTGAGCTGTTCGAGCTTCTTGAGACTTAGAAAAATTTATGCTTCGAATGCGAAATCTCAGATGTTGTTGTGTTCTTCTCTCACTTCGAAATCAGCTCTATTTATACTTGGATTTGAAATTATGACCGTTGAAGGAAATCAAATCTCAAATCCATAGCCTTAGCCCAATTTCAGAACGGTTACCTGCTACAGTCTTTTTTCTGCTGTACTTTCCTGTAGCAGCATTAAATGCACTCTGCTGATCCGAGAGTAAATTCCAATCATTTGCCATTACTGCCCTTCTCTTCCAGCATTTATTACACCCGGTGCATTTATTACCGTTGGACTTCTCTCATGATCTCTTCTACTCTGCTGATCGAAGCAACTCTGCTGATCAAATACTGAACTAATCTGATTTGAGTCAGCTGATGACCTACCCTTCTGTTCGCTGTTTCAACATGAGATCACTAGTCTTCTGGGCTTTGAACTTTGAACTCTTTTGATGTCTTCTTTTACTTGTTCAAAATTCTTCTAAGGGAACTAAGCTTCCATACTTAGCTTGATAGAATAGTGTCCTGCAAGCCAACTGTTTTGGCTGCATTTAATTGAAAGGACCATTCGATTGGATTAATAAATGCATTTATATATATGGTCAACTTTATCTTAAGTAATAATTATCTACGCATAAGGATAGAAGTCCTTAGATCACAGGGCTATGGGACAACCCGTGGACTGATCTCCAAGGCCGTGATCTAGAATATATTCAAGAGTCGTAGAATCCAATCGAGATAGGACATCATTGGATTCGGTTAGACTCTCACTATTGTGTATACTCCGATGAACTGGAGAACGCTGGGGTCCATGAGCGTGACTGGGATAGTCGATACACATAAGTGGGTGGCTTGCTGGGATGGCAAGCGCACTGAATACCCCAATTAGGAAATAACTCACCATGGAAGCGGTAGTCGCATATCGGGGTTGAAGTTATTCCAATTTACAATAGTATACGAGGAACGATCCCTAACTACTTGAGATGATAGGGTTTATCTGGTGCGAGAACGTCTATGCTTTGATTTGAGTCCCGACTGACTGGAGATCGCCAGAAAGTCTCTGTGGACTCATATTGGGTATAGAGGAACTCGTATGCAGATTCATATCATCAACAAAGGATCCATTGACCCGACTTGATAGGTTGGGAAATTCTCCTATGGATTTCTGTGAGAAATTAATTCTGGTAAAATCCTCGGCCGAGGTATCTGACGGCTTTATGTAAGTAGCTCATAAAGGTTAAGTCAAAGAGAATTATTTCGAGACCAGAATGCATAAGGTCAAGACAAAAGAAAAGGGAAACCGATGAAAGACCATACCCTTAAGTCTCGACTGGGAGATTGATCGATGGAGAGATTATGTCGTATATGAAAATTGTAAATGATAAAAGGTTCACTGAATTAATTCACCAGTGATTGGGCTCCATGGGCTTGTGGCTGGACATCGACCGTGGAGTGTGGGAGAATTCCCAAATTGGCAGGGGTGCTAATTTTGGAATGATTAATCGACAGAGTGTTCGATTGATTTAGAGTAAGTCTTACTCGAATAATTAAATAATATTTAATTATAACCCACTGCCAATTATGTGGTGAACCTACGGGGGCATACACAATACACATGAAGCGAAAGCAAGGAAATAAGAACGACCGAGTCGACTGGGTCGACTGGGTGAAAAATCGACTGGGTCGATTATATAAGGTGGGTCGACTGGGTCGACCCAATTGGAATAAAATAGGATCCAATTGGAATTGGATCAGGATCATAAATTAAATTGGAATTTAATTTGTGGAATAATTAATTAAGTTGGATTTAATTAATTAGAAAAGAATTTAATTAAATAGGCTTAGAGTCTGATTTAATTAAATGATAGATTAAGTTAATTAATTGGGCTATTTAATTGGGAGATTAAATTAGGCCTGGTCAAATTAATTAACTGGGCCATGAATTAATTAGGAGACTAGGTCTTCTAATTAAAGAGGGTCATGGCACATGTAGGATAGAGAAGACCTAGTCCTAATAGGACTAGGTTAGGGAGATAACTATAAATAGCTATCTTATAGTTATTTTTCACACAACTCCTTAAGCAAAAATTGAGCAAGAGTAAAATTCTCTCCCCTCTCCCAAGCCATAGTCGACCGAACCCATTCTTCCCTGTGGAAGAATTTTTCGTTTTCGATCTTGTTCCAAATCGTTCCTAATTCCTAGTCTATAATATATCTTGTGTTCTAGCTGATCGAGATATATTATTTTCGTGATATTGTGGTGTATCAACTCGTAGAGGCGCAACACGTGGGGCGCTCCTGAGAAGCCTGGATCGATTTTGCTGGAGCAGAATTCAGAGCTCGTTTTGCTAGCCGAGGATTTGCAAGGAGACAGGTATAAACGAGAAAACTTATACTGTCGTTTATTTATATTCATATATATACAACTAGAGAATATCCTGGCAAGATTCCTTAAGAGGCCCTAAAAGTTTTATATTCCGCTGCGCCTAGGGCTGTTTATCTTACCGAATCCCAACAGTGGTATCAGAGCCAACTCTAGGCTTTGTATATATATGAATTTGCAAATTCTGTGTTTATTAAATCATATGTTTGATTTATGTGGCTAGTTCTTTAACTTTGCATGTTATAGGACGTTTATTGTTTAACTTGGAGTTAATGGGTAATTTTAGATTCGAGAAATTTTATCATGTTAGTTTTATTTTGGATTGGGATTTAATTAATTGGATATGTTTAATTAAATCAAAAGTAATCGAACAAAAAAAAAATTATATATTTTTGGGATCAACCGCGGTGGCACCTGGCACGAGATGCCACCGCGTGCTGCCGTACGCGGCAGCGCGTGAACAAGTGCGCTGTCTGCGCGTGCAACACACGGCAGCTGCCCTCGGGCAGTTTGCCGCGTGCTGGCAATGCGCAGCAGCACGCTGCTACGCGCTGTCACGCGCGACAGCAATCGCTGCGTGGGGCTCACGCGCGGCTTCCGTGGCCATGTGTGTGCTGCCACGTGGCAGCGTTCAATTCGTCACTTCGTGGTTGAATTTTGATTGATCTCAAACTCACCTATTTTGGAAGTCCTGAAAAACTTGGAGATTTGGTAGTTATGGAATCTTGGTGAATCTTGGATTGATCTTAGAGATCTGATTGACAAGGAAACTTAGAGTTTCAATTGTGATAAGAGATTTAATTAAAATTAATCTCTTCTAGTAAGTTACCAAGATTAAAGATCTTAGAGATCTTATTAAACAAGGAAACTTAGAGTTTCATTTGTGATAAGACATTTAATTAAAATTAATGTCATCTAATGTGTTACCAAGATTAAAGATTTTAGAGATCTTATTAAATTAGGAAACTTGGAGTTTTGGATAAGGTAGAAATCTTGGTGGATTTGGACACTACCTTAATTAACTAATCTAGTCAAAATAGGATTATCTTGAGAATCTTGGAGATTTGGGAATTTTGGGAAACTTAGAGTTTTGGATAAGGTAAGAATCTTAGAGATTTAGATTACCTTAATTAACCAATTTAATCAAGATAAGAATTGTAGATTACTTAGAGCTCAAGTAAGAGCTAATTAATCTTAGAGATTAATTGTTAATTCAAAATTAATTAACTTGGATGAATTTTTGCGAATTAAAATTAATGAAGCCGGTAAATTTACATTATTGCCCTTATGTGAATTTATGCATGTTCTTGTGTGAATATGTGGATTGGTCGATTTTGCCCTTAAGCCCTATGTAGTTTTTGGTTTATTTATTTTATGGGTTGTAATTAAATGGGCCTGATTGGTGCTCTTGCTTGCGCAAACGAATGTAATAGAATAGGGCCTTTATTTAAATTTGTAAGCTAGGCTTAGATTAGGCTTGGAGCCGAGAAGACCTCATGAAGACTTGGAGATCCACATGGAGGCCCATAACCTTGGAGGACATGGAGGCCCAATTCATTACATGGAGGCCCAATCAAGGTGGATATTACAAGAAGGCCCATGATGTATGGGTTTGAAAATTGTAATAGTTAGGACATTTAATTTCCACCCTAGACTGACCAACTGGTCCATCATGTGGCTCGTGATGGATCGCATAGGATGGGCAATCGACCAATCATATGTGCAATGCTAGGTGATATATGTTTACTATTATTCTTTGATGTATGTCTTGCATGCTTAGAATAGATCACGTAAACAAGATAAAGCATAATCTGATGAGACCTCGCACGAAGAAAACTTAAAACCTCCAATTGAACTTAAAAACTCAATTAGAATATTAAATCGATTAACTGGCGCATATGAATGGTGTCTATGGTCCGAGCCTATCCAATTACTAGGTCTTAGGCATATTGTACAAATATATCTCGATGTCTCACGAGTCGTGGGTCGAGCTATAGGAAGATGATATGTCTATTGCCTCGATGCACAGTTTAGTGCCAAAGGAGGGGATAGCAAGGTTCTAGGCGCTGTCTCACGAGTCGTGGGGCGTCTAGGATTGAACTATTTCTCTTCACGAGTATTGGACATGATTTAACGCGAGTAAGTATGGATGTCTCACGAGTCGTGGGTCCATAACGAAAAACGAGGCTAAATGAACTCAAGGGTTAGCTGGGATGGTTAACCGGCGACGTGATCGCCCACCAAGTGGATCAATTGGTATGGCCAACGAGTCGTGGGTACTGAGCGATTGCATTTGGGCCTTGAGCCCATTAGGAAATTTTTATTTCCCGAACCTTATGTGGGGGCATAAGTATTCGACAAAAATAGTGGGAGTAATTTACAAATGAAAACCATGTTTGTAAATTATGCATTGATATTAATCTGCCGCGTATTTATCGTCATGTTTATGATAGTTTATCATAAGTTATGTATCCATGAATATTTACCATCATACTTGAATCAAATAAATTGACTGAACCCAAATGAATTTTTGAATGACTTCGAAACTTGAGAAATTATTCTCGAGTCCAAGCAAGGACTAATCTCCTTACAAAGATTTCATTGGTATTCCTTTCGAAGTTACACTTCGACTGGAATGGTGATAGGTTTCACCAGGCTGCCTTTTTCCGAAGTTACTCTTCAAATAAGAAAGGTGATAAGTTTCACCAAATGGTTGAAGATGGTTCTCAAGCCCAAATTTTCTTGAAGGCAAACATGAAATCTCCCATAAATGGGAAGTAACATCTTGTTAAAAGGCCTCAAAAGGCTCGAGAGATGGAAGAAGAGGAATGTATCCTCTCTGAAGGGAAATAACCTTGGAGGTTTTTCTGTAAGGATGATAAGTTGAAAAGTCAATCAAAATGGTTCTTCCATGGATTAAGATCAAGGGAAAGAGGGAATTGAACCTATTCATCCCATAAGGGATGATTAAATTTTATTGAACTTAACCTTATGGTTAAAGTAATGCATAAGGGTGTTGGATGCCCGATGAAGCACTCATTGATGCATTCAATGCATCTAAAGCCATGAATTATTTAGATCATTAGAATTTGTTTATACCATCCCTTGTCTTAAAGGGATGTGATAGTTTCATAATGGTTGGAACTGATTGCGCTATAAGATTTATACGCAAAAGGTGTACATAAGCAAATGAGTATGGATACTCATATATCGACTAAATAAAATATGCATAGTCAATAAAATATAAATAATCAAGATTTCACACACTTGAGTCGTTGTAAAAACCGAAAGGCGATACACGAATACTAAAACATATTTCCAAATTAAAAAAATTCAAAGACTGAGCTCGACTGGGTCGAGCTTGACTTGGATGCTACACATAGTAACCAACTTTCGAATCTTGCTTAATGGAAATTAGATTTAGTAGATGGTTGCTAGGCAACCAAGAGGCATAAACAATTGCAATGGATTTAATCCATTTAAAAGTGTGTAGAAACACTAAAGCATTAGTGGGAGATAAGGCGTCTCTAGTACCCTCATGGGTAAAAGTACGTTGTGATGTACAAATCCAAATTACTTTTGGAATAAAAGAAGAGAGCCTAATCAATGAAAGCATGTAAGAGATTTGGATCGATTCAAAATCAAACATGCATAGGCAGTACGCCATTGATTATTTGATAGAGAATTAGATTCTCGAAATGTAAGACCCGCTTGAAACGTTGTATGTTGTCAAGCATTCTGGACATGTAAATGTCCATTAAGAAATCTTACATGAAATTCCTTATTCAAACAAATGAAACTTGATCGAGAAAATCGAAGATACTGAGCTAAGTATCTCAGAAGCCAGATCCAAAACATATCACGTGATATGAGTTTTGGTATTGTACCTTCATATGCATTCATGCGCATATGGGGTCTCCCGCTAATGTGAATAAGCTGGTGGGAGATAAGTTGGATGTAAAGTCCATCTTATGCAATTCGTGGGGTATCCAGAAAACTCTATAGGATACAAGTTCTACGATCCTACAAGATAAACTACGTTTGTCTCAAGGAATGCACACTTCTTGGAGAAGGGTTTCTTGCTAGGCAAGAAGGAACACAACGTAGAACTAGATGAGGTCACTAAAGCTGAAAAGGCCGAAGAGGTCAATCAAGCCGACCCATCACCACAGGCAGTGGGAGAACATGAGCATGAAAGTGCACCAGAAAGTACACCGGTACTTCGTAAGTCAGAAAGACAACGTAGAGAACCCGAAAGGTACTACGGTCTGCTGCGTGAGACTAGACAGTCTCTAACCGACCCAAGGACTTACGAAGAGGCTATGCTAGGCATAGACTCGGGAAAGTGGCGTGAAGCCATGGAATTCGAATTGGACTCCATGCACTCAAACAAGGTCTGAGCCTTGGTAGATCCACCAGTGGGAGTAGCTCCCGTAGGTTGCAAGTGGATCTATAAGCGAAAGCTTGGAGTGAACGGAGAGGTAATAACCTACAAGGCGCGACTAGTGGAAAAGGATACACTCAAAGGTCAGGTATCGACTTTGAGGAGACCTTCTCGCCCGTCGCAATGCCTAAATCCATTACTGTGTGGTATAACTACGAGATATGGCAGATGGATGTGAAGACTGCCTTTCTCAATGGGGACATTGAAAAGGAGATCTACATGGAGCAACCAAAAGGATATGCATCCAAAGGAGATGAGCACAAGGTGTGCAAACTCCAGAGGTCCATTTATGGGCTGAAGCAAGCTTCCCGAAGTTGGAACATTCGTTTCGATGAAACAATCCAAACTTTTGGATTCATCAAAAAACGTGTTCGAACCTTGCGTGTACAAGAAGATCAGTGGGAGTACAGTTGAAATTTTGGTGCTTTACGTTGATGACATTCTTCTCATTGGAATGTGAAAGTGTTGTCCGAAACTAAAGCATGGTTATCTACACAATTCTCGATGAAGGATATGGGAGAAGCATCCTTTGTACTAGGTATAAGGATCTACCGAGATAGATCAAAAGGACTGCTGGGCCTCTCCCAATCCCAGTACATAGATAAAATCTTGATAAGATTTAGTATGGAAGAATCCAAGAGAGGATTGCTTCCAATGAGACATGGAATTGCACTCTCCAAGTCTATGGCCCCAAAGACGCCTGAAGTGAGAAACAATATGTCTCGAGTACCATATGCATCCGCGATAGGAAGCAAAATGTATGGTATGCTATGTACAAGACCAGACGTAGCGTACGCTTTAAGCGTTACAAGTCGCTACCAGTCTGATCCAGGTGAGCAGCACTGGATAGCCGTAAAGGCAATTCTGAAGTACCTGAGAAGGACTAAGGAATTGTTCTTGGTATACGGTGGAAGAGAATTGAAATTGGAAGGCTATACTGATTCTAGTTTCCAATGTAATGTAGACGACTTCAAGTCGACATCTGGATACGTGTTCTGCCTCAATAGTGGTGCGGTAAGCTGGAAGAGCTCCAAGCAAAACACTACCGTAGATTCAACCACCGAGACAGAATACATTGCCGCGAGTGAAGCAGCAAAGGAAGGTGTTTGGATGAAAAACTTCATCCAGGAATTGGATGTGATACCTAGCATTGTCGAGCCATTACTATCTTCTATGATAATAATGGAGCTATCTCGCAAGCAAAGGAGTCGAGATCTGATCAGAATTCAAGCACGAACTAAGACGATACCATTTGATATGTTATATCATTGGTAGAGGAGACATAAAGATGGAACGTGTCACCTCAAGGGATAATACGACGGACCCGCCGTCTAAGCCATTGCCTCAAAGGCATCCGAAAACATCTGTCTAAGATGGGAATCAGAAGTATGAAAAGTTGGCTTTAGTACAAGTGGGAGATTGATAGAATAGTGTCCTGCAAGCCAACTGTTTTGGCTGCATTTAATTGAAAGGACCATTCGATTGGATTAATAAATGCATTTATATATATGGTCAACTTTATCTTATGTAATAATTATCTACGCATAAGGATAAAAGTCCTTAGATAACAGGGCTATGGGACAACCCGTGGACTGATCTCCAAGGCCGTGATCTAGAATATATTCAAGAGTCGTAGAATCCAATCGAGATAGGACATCATTGGATTCGGTTAGACTCTCACTATTGTGTATACTCCGATGAACTGGAGAACGCTGGGGTCCACGAGCGTGACTGGGATAGTCGATACACATAAGTGGGTGGCTTGCTGGGATGGCAAGCGCACTGAATACCCCAATTAGGAAATAACTCACCATGGAAGCGGTAGTCGCATATCGGGGTTGAAGTTATTCCAATTTACAATAGTATACGAGGAACGATCCCTAACTACTTGAGATGATAGGGTTTATCTGGTGCGAGAACGTCTATGCTTTGATTTGAGTCCCGACTGACTGGAGATCGCCAGAAAGTCTCTGTGGACTCATATTGGGTATAGAGGAACTCGTATGCAGATTCATATCATCAACAAAGGATCCATTGACCCGACTTGATAGGTTGGGAAATTCTCCTATGGATTTCTGTGAGAAATTAATTCTGGTAAAATCCTCGGCCGAGGTATCTGACGGCTTTATGTAAGTAGCTCATAAAGGTTAAGTCAAAGAGAATTATTTCGAGACCAGAATGCATAAGGTCAAGACAAAAGAAAAGGGAAACCGATGAAAGACCATACCCTTAAGTCTCGACTGGGAGATTGATCGATGGAGAGATTATGTCGTATATGGAAATTGTAAATGATAAAAGGTTCACTGAATTAATTCACCAGTGATTGGGCTCCATGGGCTTGTGGCTGGACATCGACCGTGGAGTGTGGGAGAATTCCCAAATTGGCAGGGGTGCTAATTTTGGAATGATTAATCGACAGAGTGTTCGATTGATTTAGAGTAAGTCTTACTCGAATAATTAAATAATATTTAATTATAACCCACTGCCAATTATGTGGTGAACCTACGAGGGCATACACAATACACATGAAGCGAAAGCAAGGAAATAAGAACGACCGAGTCGACTGGGTCGACTGGGTGAAAAATCGACTGGGTCGATTATATAAGGTGGGTCGACTGGGTCGACCCAATTGGAACAAAATAGGATCCAATTGGAATTGGATCAGGATCATAAATTAAATTGGAATTTAATTTGTGGAATAATTAATTAAGTTGGATTTAATTAATTAGAAAAGAATTTAATTAAATAGGCTTAGAGTCTGATTTAATTAAATGATAGATTAAGTTAATTAATTGGGCTATTTAATTGGGAGATTAAATTAGGCCTGGTCAAATTAATTAACTGGGCCATGAATTAATTAGGAGACTAGGTCTTCTAATTAAAGAGGGCCATGGCACATGTAGGAGAGAGAAGACCTAGTCCTAATAGGACTAGGTTAGGGAGATAACTATAAATAGCTATCTTATAGTTATTTTTCACACAACTCCTTAAGCAAAAATTGAGCAAGAGTAAAATTCTCTCCCCTCTCCCAAGCCATAGTCGACCGAACCCATTCTTCCCTGTGGAAGAATTTTTCGTTTTCGATCTTGTTCCAAATCGTTCCTAATTCCTAGTCTATAATATATCTTGTGTTCTAGCTGATCGAGATATATTATTTTCGTGATATTGTGGTGTATCAACTCGTAGAGGCGCAACACGTGGGGCGCTCCTGAGAAGCCTGGATCGATTTTGCTGGAGCAGAATTCAGAGCTCGTTTTGCTAGCCGAGGATTTGCAAGGAGACAGGTATAAACGAGAAAACTTATACTGTCGTTTATTTATATTCATATATATACAACTAGAGAATATCCTGGCAAGATTCCTTAAGAGGCCCTAAAAGTTTTATATTCCGCTGTGCCTAGGGCTGTTTATCTTACCGAATCCCAACATAGCTGATTATGATGTTTTGGAAATCATCAAAACCATCCCTTAACTTTTTATCTTCTTTGCACTTCATCTTCATCTTCATCTTCATCCAACATTTTGTGTTCGAGCTTGATTTGATCGTTAACCGAGCCGAACTCAAACAAGCTATTATCGAACGAACTCAAGTCGAGTATCAAGTAGTTTAGTTTATCGAGTCAAGCTTAAAAAATTATCAAAGGCAAAATGATGTTCAAGCTTGTGATTAGTGTGATGAACCAAGCTCAAAAGAGCTTTGATCGAACGAGCTAGAGTCGAATATCGAGTAGATTGATTTGATTTATAGCCCTTACAAATGGGTCTAAAAAACACTTGAACTTGATCAAAACCCTTAAAAAAAGTCTGTTAAGAACCGAACGCAACCCGATTTCACATGACTGATTCAAAATCCCAAGCTCAGATCACTTTCATGTTAACAAAAACAAATTAATGGATTTGAAATTTTAGTTTTTGGTCCAATGAATTTCAATCCAACTTTAACTCAATGTTTTAAATATCGGATCGCACAGGTCAGTTCGATCGATTTAGTCAATAATTAGCGGTCAATTCGATCGGATCAACCCTTCAAAACTAGTATGGCCCTTGCCCAGTTCGAACCGGAAAAATCGATCAAAAATTGGTGAACCGATTGAACCAGTGTTCACTTGTAACTAAAAAAAAAAAACTAGGGATTTTTTATTCATTTCTTCCTCCTCAATTTGAGGTGAAAGCCGATAGTATTTGAGTTCGAGCTATTTAATGTTCGACTTACAAGGCTTGATTGACAGTCTTACACATTATCATAACACACGCTAGGGGGAGGGGGGCTTAAATTAGTGCCATATATAAAAATATCAGTCAGATGGTGTGAAACTTTTAAAAGATTAAAACAGGTAAATTGCTATTTTTTAAATCAAAGGTAAATTACATATTATAAATAATATCCGGGATATATTATCATTACTCTATATAGAAATAACAACCACTTTGAATCTTATTTTCAAAGAATTTATGATATTTGATTTTGATAAAATAGCTCAAGTTGCCATTTCAAATCTTGATATGTTGGTTTGTTTGATAAGGAGAACACCGTAGATGGCAAGAAATTTCATGGTTGCAGATCTAAGGTAAGTATAAGAAAAAGTTGTAAGAGGAAAGAATGATATATTATTTAATGATGGGCATTTCAGGAAGTTTTCAAAAATTGCTCTGACAGTAATAATTGTTGCTCTGACAATATCGCTAATTAAAATGAAAATAAGAGTAAAACTTAAGGACATGGAGGACACTATTTTATATAGCTAGAAAGTGATTACTATTAATTTGTTCATCGAACATGAAAACATATCGAACAATGATATTATATCATTTCAGGTCTGTACGACTGGAATCATATATTAATTTCTCTTACATAGAAAATTGATCAATTTATAAACCTACAGTCCTTCCTGATCTCCTGTCCTCCATTAATGTTGCTCATTTTAATCATTGAATTTGCAAAGGCTGTGTGAAAAGCCTTTTTGGAGCTTGCAAACTTTTCAACCAATTTTTTAGTCTTTGGAGTCTCGAGTAAAGCTTGATCAGAAGAGAAGAGGGCTTTCTTTTGCAATATCAATTTGTAATATGTGTTGTCAAATGATGTAGAAGAAAAAGGATCCATGCTTGTGCCTGCATTTTTTGCCTTGTTTTCTGGAGGGCATATGCTTTTTAAACTCGCTGCAAATGAAGGGTGCATGCTTGGGTCGATTTCGTGAGTCGAGTTGAAGTTGTTGATTCTATTCTGGAACGATGAACAATGGGAAAATCCGAGAGTATGCCCACCTGCATAGATTAATTAAAAAAATTACAGTAATTTTTTATTATTTAAGCCGATCGAACTAATTAAAAATAAGCATTACTGTTTGAAGATTTTTTTTAGGGGGGGAGGGGTGGGGGTTTACCTGAAAGAGCAACAAGGTCATCCATGGAGAGGCCCCTTTGAGAAAAGCTTTTTTGAAGTTGAGAAATGTTGAAAGTGGGAGCTGGTAATTGTGTGGTTTCACTGGCTTTTGACGTCCTTCCATCTTTTCTTCCTTTTGGAACATTCCAATATGGCCCACCAGACTGCACAACTGCATCTCTAGCAGCCAAAGCTAAGATATCAGCACATGAGACTACGCCTGGGCACACATCTTCAACTGCTTTCTTTGCACCCTCTATTACATAAAATGCATGCAATGAAATGTTTGGGGGCCCATCCCTTTCTGCATTGTTTCCTCCTCTTGACTCCAGCAACACAGAACCATCACAACCCTTTTTTCCAATTTAGTAAACTAATTAAATACAATAAAAAATATATATATATATATATACTATGGAAAATTCTAGGGTGCCGCTACGTTAGGTGCCGCTAATTTACCACATTAGGTGGTATTACCACACAATGTGTATCACATTGTATGGTATAACTCACATATGACAGTACATGCTCACATTACATAGTATTAACCTCATATATTTAGTTTGACCCCCACATCATGTAGTATTTATTCCAAATTAGGTGGTATTACCACGCAATGTGTGTCACATTCTATGGTATAAATTATACTCATATATGACAGTACGGACTCACATAACATAGTATTAACATCATATATTCAGTATAACCACACATCATGTAGTATGTATTCCACTTTAAGTAGTACAATAAGACATGACAGTAATTAGTAATTTATTAAACAAGTTGTCAACATGTCATAATAATATTACCACAATAAGTGATACCATACCACAACAAATGATATTATACTATATATTTAGTAACATCAAATAGTAAATTACTTTTTAATAAATTATTATGAAAATAAATAAATGAATGTTACAATAATATCTTAAAATAAATAATATGTAATTTTTTTTTGAATAATTAATATTAACTTTGGAAAAATTGCATAAATCACCTAATATAGAATTAATACTACATGACGTGGGATCATATTTAATATATGGGGTTAATACTACGTAATGTGTGCTCGTACTATCACATGTGAATTATACTATAAAATGTGATACACATTTCGTTGTAATACCACCTAATGTGGAATAAATACTATATAATAAGGGCTCATACTAAATATATTGATTAATACTATGTAATGTGAACATGTACTGTTTCATGTGAGTTATAACAATTAATGTGATACAAATTGCATGGTACCACTTAATGTAGAATACATGCTACATGATGTGTGGTCATACTGAATATATGAGGCTAATATTATATTATGTGAGTCCGTACTATTATATAGGAGTATAATTTATACCATAGAATGTGACACACATTGCGTGGTAATACCACATAATTTGGAATAAATACTACATGATGTGGAGGTCATACTAAATATATGGGGTTAATACTATGTAATGTGAGCATGTACTATCACATGTGAGTTATACCATACAATGTGATACACATTTTATGGTAATACCACCTAATGTGATAATTAGCGGCACCTAACGTAGCGGCACCCTAGAATTCCCCATATACTATTACTAATTTTAAAATTTGATGTTTCTTAATTACCCTGACGAAGCAGTCATGAAAATGCAATCTGAGAATTGCTGCAGGGACAGTTTTATCTTTCGATATCGCATCCTTGACAACTTTTGTAACCACATCTTCGACGCTTGGACATGTTTTCTCATAGTGATTCAAACTCAAGGCATTAATAATCACACCGGGTGAACAAACTGAAATGAGGATTACTAATGACCATAGCATTGCTACAATATTAAAGAAGGGTGCCATTGTATGAATTTCTTTCTTTTTGATTTAATTATATAATAAGATATATAGATTGAGTTGTTATTTAACTAACAATATATTTAAGCCTATATATATAGATGAAGATTGAAGAGGAAAGATAGAGACATGATTTATGTTGTTGTGGTCAGTTTGTTGTGCCAAAATTTGGTATTTATCATAAGTACTAGTGTTTAATTTCTAAGCATTTTCCGAAGAGAATTATTGATAATTTGTCCCTTTCAACATGATAAGACATTTAAACAGCATTACGTAGAAAAGGCCATCTAACTAAGCCTGGCTCCGAATATTAAGTTAGTTCACAAATTGGCAATAATTTGTGTATTAAGCTATTTATATAGTTCAAATTAACTTGTAAGTAACTATTATACGTACACCATCTAATTAATTGAGCGACGGGGGATTAGTGAATGGACTATAACTACTCGATGGTCGGCTCGAACATGATATGTATTTGGTTCGATTCCTACAATCCCCCTCTTTTTAATTAAATTTCTTGTTAGATTTGAGTTAAGTATTTTAAAATTAATTAGCAAGGGTTAAATTTGAATCTAATTTGATGAAGTCAACAAATGCATCAAATTTGACGTATGCAATCTGGCCATGCATCTCATTATGTGCTCGTATGATTTTTTGTGTTAAGCTCTACAGTATTATATTGATATATTTTTCTTATAGCTTCTTTCATAATAATTATTTGCATGAAAAGAGAAAAGGAAAAAGTTTTTCATGTCATTAGCATATTTTGTCGGAATTAAGTGGTTAAAATTGAAACATCAATTCCCTTAGGCCATCTCCAGCCGAAGCAGGCAATAGCCCCCTCATGCCTGCCTACTTGCCTGCCTGCCTGCTTGCCTGCCTTCCTTGCGAAGTTAGTCATCTCCAACCGAACCAACAATTCAAAACATTTATTTCAATCTCAAACTTTCCCCACTCTCACTTAACTACTACAACAACAACAACAACAACAACAACAACAACAACAACAATAATAATAATAATAATAATAATAATAATAGTATGTTTGAATTTGGCTAACAATTAATACTACTTGCTCTATAAACAAAATTAGATTGTGCATATAAAAATTAATATTCCTCTACATAATAATAATTATAATAATAATAATAATAGTAAATTTTGGATGAATTCTTTGAAATTATGTCCATTTTTGAATTGAATATATAAAAAAGATGTAAAAACTATCTTTCAAAATTATGGTTTAATAAATATGAAGAAAAAAATATTGTATCTTTCAAAATTATGGTTAAGTTTTTTATTAAAGAAAACATTAAATCATAATTAGTTTTTACATTTTTTAATATATTTACATTTCTTAACTTTTAAAACAAAAAAAAAAAAAAAAAAAAAAACAAAAGAAAGAAGGCAAGGCACGGCACTAGCAGGCAAACTAACCAAAAACAAAACCAAAAAAGTTGAAGGGGCCCGTGTATGGGGCTGGCAGGAAGGCAGGCAACCAATGCCTGCTTGCCTGCCAGCAGGCAATCATCTCCCCCCGGATGCCTGCCTGCCCTTCCGGGGGGAGCTCTTCTCCAGCCGACGGGGGGGCTATTGCTTGCCTCCCCCCTTCGGCTGGAGATGGCCTTAGGCCATCTCCAGCCGAAGCAGGCAATAGCTCCCTCTTGCCTGCCTGTTTGCCTGCCTGCCTGCTTGCCTGCATGCCTTGCCAAGTTAGTCATCTCCAACCGAATCAACAATTCAAAATATTTATTTCAATCTCAAACTTTCCCCACTCTCACTTAACTATAACAACAACAACAACAACAACAACAACAACAATAATAATAATAATAATAATAGTAATAATAGTAATGGAATAATAATAATAATAATAATAATAATTATTATTATTATTAGTAAATAACTTTCAAAAAATTAAAATAAAATTTTAATATAATCTAATGGAGTAAGAATTTGATAACGTTAAATGCACAATAAACGTTCAACTTAAAAGAAATTAATAATAGTGAGTTAAATTTGTCAAACGAGATCTATAGTGAATTAACTTATACCTTTTTTATACATTTAAATTTCATTCTTGCAGGACTTACAACTTATAACTTATAAATTTGTCCTACAATTAACTTAGAACTTATAGGCAAAACAACAACAACAACACAAAAAAAAAAAAGAAAAAAAAAGAAAAAAAAAGAAAAAGAAAAAGAAAAAGAAGAGAAGAGAAAAGGAAGTCACGGCAGTAACAAAAAAAAAAAGCAACAGCAATAATACATTACAATTAATAAAGAAAGAAAGTAAGTTGGCAGCAATTGACAACAAACAAAAAAAATAAAAAGAAAGAGAAGTGGAAGAGGCGCGTGACCTCCTGGCAGGCAGGGAGGCAACCATTGCCTCCCTGCCTGCCAGCAGGCAAGCATCCCCCCCCCCCCCCCCCCCGAATGCCTGCCTGCCAGCTCCGGGGGAGCTCTTCTCCAGCCGAAGGGGGGGCTGTTGCTTGCCTCCCACTTCGGCTGGAGATGGCCTTACTTGTTATAATTGTAGCTTATAGTTGAAGTTTATGAACATCAATAATGTTATATTTTCATAATAAATATACATTTTGTCAGAATTACGTATTAGGAATTTTTGCACGTTACTCCCCAGAAAAGTTTCATTATCGCACTTTCCTCCCTATAATTGAAAATACATGACAGTATCCCCTAAAAGTTGCTAAGTGAGTGTGCATTTTGCCCCCTGGTCAATAATTTGTTGGATTTCAAAGGGTAGAAATGTAAATTTGGGGTGTAGTGCAAAATTTTTAATCTTTTGGGGGGCTAAGTGCACAAAATATTATTATATAAGTTATTAGAATATTAACATTTCAAAGCACATTTTCATAGAATTCCTTACCTTGATAATCACATTGTAATCTAATTTTAGTCGTATAACATATTTTTTTATTTTAATTGTTTACTTTCAAATTTCTGTGATTTGATTAAAAATATTTTTAGTATAGAGATGATTTATTTGTCAATAAATAAATAAACAATTAAGACTAATGAAGATTTCATTAAAAAAACTTCTAAATTTGAATTTTCGTACAAAAATATAACTAAATATTTTTTATTATTTTTTTATTTTTTCAAATTGCAAGTCACATTTGGATATTTTAAAATTTGTGTACTTAACTCCCTAAGTTTTTTATTATTGCGCAAAACTCCATGAATGACGTTTTTACCCTATTTTTAAGTTTCTGATATCTATTCTAACTAATTGTGAATGCAGTGTGTAACCAGATGGGAAGCACAAAGTTTGATGCATATATTGAAAATGGTAATGGACCCGGATTTTTTCTCTGATATCGGATATTTGGCGGATCCGGAGCCTGTTTCAATTTTAGGAGTCTGCTCAGACATGGACTATGATCCAGTTACAAAAAGAAAAATGGGATTTGGAGCTGAATCGACCTCGATCCAATCCGAATCCAACCCATTGACATGCCTAGATAAGTTTATAAAATTGGTGAATATTCAATAAATTTAAAAGACAAATGGGCTAAATTATGGAAAGAGGAGAAGTATATATAGAAGGCTCGATAGACCATCCGTTATCTTATAAGAATTTCACATCCAAATATCTCAGGCCCAATAGACCCTTCTTTTTTTGTGATAAGTATGCCCTACCTTGTTTTCTCGTAAAAGAAAACTGATCTAACGTGGTTTCGTAGGAGATCAATAATAGAAAGTAAACACGATGAAAGGTGCTAAAATGCCGATGATGGGGTCAAATGTATATTATCGGATCGTGATTACAATACAATTCGAGGTCCTACTCGGGCATTATTGGATGCCGTACAAGCTAGAGACTAGTACAAACAATATAATCGAATCCTAAATTCCGAAGAGGCTTCGAGCTGAGTGCACCTAGGGAATCATGTGTTGGGATTCGGTAAGATAAACAGCCCTAGGCACAGCGGAATATAAAAATTTTAGAACCTCTTACGGAATCTTGCCAGGATACTCTCTAGTTGTATATATATGAATAAATAAAACGATAGTATAAGTTTGCACGTTATACCTATCTCCTTGCAAATCCAAGTTGGCAGTCAGCAAAACGGACTCTGATTTTCTCTTCAGCAAAATCGATCCAAGCTTTGCAGCAGCGCCCCACGTGTTGCGCCTCTACGGGTTGATACACCACAATTACACGAAAATAATAAATCTTGATCAGCTAGAACACAAGATATATTATGATCTAGGATTTAGGAACGATTTAGGAACAAAGTCGAAAACGAAAAATTCTTCCAAAAGGAAGACAAGGTTCGGTCGACTACACAGGGAGAGGGGAGAGAGAATTTTTGCTCTTGCTCAATTTTTGCTTATTGAGTTGTGTGAAAAATAACTACAAGTAAGCTACTTATAGTTATCTCCCTAACCTAGTCCTATTAGGACTAGGACTTTTCTCTCCTACATGGGTCATGGCCCTCTTTAATTAGAAGACCAAGTCTTCCAATTAATTCATGGCCCAGTTAATTAATTTGACCAGGCTTTATTTAATCTCCCAATTAAATAGCCCAATTAATTAACCAGTCTCCCAATTAATTAAATTAGACTCCAAGTCCAATTAATTAATTATTCCTCTAATTAATTAAATTCAACTTAATTAATCAACTCACAAATTAAATTCCAATTTAATTTATGATCCTGATCCAATTCCAATTGGGTCGACCCAGTCGACCCACCCATAATAATCGACCCAGTCGATTATTCACCCAGTCGACCCAGTCGACCCAGTCGACTCGGTCGTTCTTATTTCCTCGCTTTCGCTTCATGTGTATTGTGTATGCCCCCGTAGGTTCACCACATAATTGGCCGTGGGTTATAATTAAATATTATTTAATTATTCGAGTAAGATTTACTCTGAATCAATCGAACACTCTGTAGATTGATCATTCCAAAATTAGCACCCCTGCCAATTTGGGAATTCTCCCACACTCCACGGTCGATGTCCAGCCACAAGCCCATGGAGCCCAATCACTGGTGAATTAATTCAGTGAACCTTTTAACTCATTTACAATTTCCATATACGCCATAATCTCTCCATCGATCAATCTCCCAGTCGAGACTTAAGGGTATGGTCTTTCATCGGTGTCCCTTTTCTTTTGTCTTGACCTTATGCATTCTGGTCTCGAAATAATTCTCTTTGACTTAACCTTTATGAGCTACTTACATAAAGCCGTCAGATACCTCGGCCGAGGATTTTACCAGAATTAATTTCTCACAGAAATCCATAGGAGAATTTCCCAACCTATCAAGTCGGGTCAATGGATCCTTTGTTGATGATATGAATCTGCATATGAGTTCCTCTATACCCAATATGAGTCCACAGAGACTTTCTGGCGATCTCCAGTCAGTCGGAACTCATATCAAAGCATAGACGTTCTCGCACCAGATAAACCCTATCATCTCAAGTAGTTAGGGATCGTTCCTCGTATACTATTGTAAATTGGAATAACTTCAACCCCGATATGCGACTACCGCTTCCATGGTGAGTTTATTTCCTAATTGGGGTATTCAGTGCACTTGCCATCCCAGCAAGCCAACCACTTATGTGTATCGACTATCCCAGTCACGCTCGTGGACCCTAGCGTTCTCCAGTTCATCGGAGTATACACATTAGTGAGAGTCTAACCGAATCCAACGATGTCCTATCTCGATTGGATTCTACGACTCTTGAATATATTCTAGATCACGGCCTTGGAGATCAGTCCACGGGTTGTCCCATAGCCCTGTGATCTAAGGACTTCTATCCTTATGCGTAGATAATTATTACATAAGATAAAGATGACCATATAATAATAAAATGCATTTATTAATCCAATTGAATGGTTCTTTCAATTAAATGCAGCCAAATAGTTGGCTTGCAGGACACTATTCTATCATCATGCGTTGCCTGGCATCATAAATGCTTGCGGAATTTATAGTTGGAGCGGTGTGCTAGCTGAACCATCCGCAGGGGTGTATTTCTCGGCGCACTGGCCTTCACCTGTGGTCGGCCCAACAGTGGAAACCGAGCATGAACCCCTTGGCCCGTGATCGGAGTAGGCTGAATAGCATTTGAGGTCGGCCGTTATGTCTTCGAGGTCGGATATCGTGATTTCCGATCGTACAAACCATTCCCTAAATAGGATATCCAAAGTACCCCTCTTCAAAAACCATGAATGCAATCATATATATCTCATGCATGATTGTCAAACTACCGCTTTGAGGCCGTTTCTTTCCTTTCTACAAATTTTGTTATGTCACAAGGGTAGGGGTGTAATCGAATCGAGTAGTGTTGAATGACACACTGTTCAAGATTAGATTGAATTTTATCAAGCTTCAAATTTTGTGTTCGAGCTTGATTTGATCGTTAACCGAGCCGAACTCAAACAAGCTATTATCGAATGAACTTAAGTCGAGTATCAAGTAGTTTAGTTTATCAAGTCAAGCTTTAAAAATTATCAAAGGCAAAATGATGTTCAAGCTTGGGATTAGTGTGATGAACCGAGCTCAAAAGAACTTTTATCGAACGAGCTATAGTCGAATATCGAGTAGATTGATTTGATTTATAGCCCTTACAAATGGGTCTAAACAACACTTGAACTTGATCAAAACCCTTGAAAAAAGTCTGTTAAGAACCGAACGCAACCTGATTTCACATGACTGATTCAAAATCCCAAGCTCAGATCACTTTCAAGTTAACAAAAACAAATTAATGGATTTGAAATTTTAGTTTTAGGTCCAATGAATTTCAATCCAACTTTAACTCAGTGTTTTAAATATCGGATCGCACCGGTCAGTTTGATAGATTTAATCAATATTTGGCGGTCAATTCGATCGGATCAACCCTTCAAAACTAGTATGGCCCTTGCCCAGGTCGAACCGGAAACATCGATAAAAAATTGGTGAACCGATTGAACCAGTCTTCACTTGTAACCAATAAAAAAAAAAAAAACTAGGGATTTTTTATTCATTTCTTCCTCCTCAATTTGAGGTGAAAGCCGATAGTATTTGAGTTCGAGCTATTTAAAGTTCGACTTACAAGGCTTGATTGACAGTCTTACACATTATCATAACACACGCGAGGGGGAGAGGGACTTAAATTAGTGCCACATGTAAAAATATCAGTCAGATGGTGTGAAACTTTTAAAAGATTAAAACAGGTAAATTGCTATTTTTTAAATCAAAGGTAAATTACATATTATAAATATTATCCGGGATATATTATCATTACTCTATATAGAAATAACAACCACTTTAATCTTATTTTCCAAGAATTTATGATATTTGATTTTGATAAAATAGCTCAAGTTGCCATTTCAAATCTTGATATGTTGGTTTGTTTGATAAGGAGAACACCGTAGATTATTTAATGATAAGAAAAAGTTGTAAGAGGAAAGAATGATATATTATTTAATGATGGGCATTTCAGGAAGTTTTCAAAAATTGCTCTGACAGTAATAATTATTGCTCTGACAATATTGCTAATTAAAATGAAAATAAGAGTAAAACTTAAGGACATGGAGGACACTATTTTATATAGCTAGAAAGTGATTACTGTTAATTTGTTCATCGAACATGAAAACATATCGAACAATGATATTATATCATTTCAGGTCTGTACGACTGGAATCATATATTAATTTCTCTTACATAGAAAATTGATCAATTTATAAACCTACAGTCCTTCCTGATCTCCTGTCCCCCATTAATGTTGCTCATTTTAATCATTGAATTTGCAAAGGCTGTGTGAAAAGCCTTTTTGGAGCTTGCAAACTTTTCAACCAATTTTTTGGTCTTTGGAGTCTCGAGTAAAGCTTGATCAGAAGAGAAGAGGGCTTTCTTTTGCAATATCAATTTGTAATATGTGTTGTCAAATGATGTAGAAGAAAAAGGATCCATGCTTGTGCCTGCATTTTTTGCCTTGTTTTCTGGAGGGCATATGCTTTTTAAACTCGCTGCAAATGAAGGGTGCATGCTTGGGTCGATTTCGTGAGTCGAGTTGAAGTTGTTGATTCTATTCTGGAACGATGAACAATGGGAAAATCCGAGAGTATGCCCACCTGCATAGATTAATTAAAAAAATTACAGTAATTTTTTATTATTTAAGCCGATCGAACTAATTAAAAATAAGCATTACTGTTTGAAGATTTTTTTTAGGGGGGGAGGGGTGGGGGTTTACCTGAAAGAGCAACAAGGTCATCCATGGAGAGGCCCCTTTGAGAAAAGCTTTTTTGAAGTTGAGAAATGTTGAAAGTGGGAGCTGGTAATTGTGTGGTTTCACTGGCTTTTGACGTCCTTCCATCTTTTCTTCCTTTTGGAACATTCCAATATGGCCCACCAGACTGCACAACTGCATCTCTAGCAGCCAAAGCTAAGATATCAGCACATGAGACTACGCCTGGGCACACATCTTCAACTGCTTTCTTTGCACCCTCTATTACATAAAATGCATGCAATGAAATATTTGGGGGCCCATCCCTTTCTGCATTGTTTCCTCCTCTTGACTCCAGCAACACAGAACCATCACAACCCTTTTTTCCAATTTAGTAAACTAATTAAATACAATAAAAAATATATATATATATATATATATACTATTACTAATTTTAAAATTTGATGTTTCTTAATTACCCTGACGAAGCAGTCATGAAAATGCAATCTGAGAATTGCTGCAGGGACAGTTTTATCTTTCGATATCGCATCCTTGACAACTTTTGTAACCACATCTTCGACGCTTGGACATGTTTTCTCATAGTGATTCAAACTCAAGGCATTAATAATCACACCGGGTGAACAAACTGAAATGAGGATTACTAATGACCATAGCATTGCTACAATATTAAAGAAGGGTGCCATTGTATGAATTTCTTTCTTTTTGATTTAATTATATAATAAGATATATAGATTGAGTTGTTATTTAACGAACAATATATTTAAGCCTATTTATATAGATGAAGATTGAAGAGGAAAGATAGAGACATGATTTATGTTGTTGTGGTCAGTTTGTTGTGCCAAAATTTGGTATTTATCATAAGTACTAGTGTTTTCTAAGCATTTTCCGAAGAGAATTATTGATAATTTGTCCCTTTCAACATGATAAGACATTTAAACAGCATTACGTACAAAAGGCCATCTAACTAAGCCTAGCTCCAAAAAATTAAGTTAGTTCACAAATTAAGAATTATTTGCGTATTAAGCTATTTACATATACTTCAAATTTACTTGTAATTAACTATGTACATACACCATCTAATTAATTGAGCGACGGGGGATTAGTGAATGGACTACAACAATATAACTACTCGATGATCGGCTCAAACATGATACGTATTTGATTCGATTCGTACAAGCCCCTTTTTTTTAGTTAAATTCTTGTTAGCGAGGGTTAAATTTGAATCTATTTGATGAAGTAAATAAATGCATCACATTTGACATATGCAATCTGGCCATGCATCACATTATGTGCTCGTATGATTTTTTGTGTTAATCTATAAATTATGTTGATATCTTTTTCTTATAGTTTCTTTCATAATAATGATTTGCATGAAAAAAGAAAAGGAAAAAGTTTTTCATGTCATTAGCATATATATTTTGTCGGAATTAAGTGGTTGAAATTGAAACATCAATTCCGTTACTTGTTTGTTAGAATTGTAGTTTATAGTTGAAGTTTGAACTTCATAATTAGGTATTACTTATTTCATACCTGAATGTAACTAGGCTTCATATATGCATAATTCAAAATTCTCCGTTTGATTTCTTAAAACATAATAAATATTTTATTAAATTTGAAATCATAGATAAGTTGAGAAAATTGGTGAACATCCAATAAATTTAAGGGTAAATTACGAATATCCCCCTCAGGTAATGTCTACTTACAAAAATCACCCTCACCTATTCGGTATTACAAAAATCCCCCCTAGATTTGTCACCTTCTTACAATTAACCCCTTGCCACTAAAATGTTCCATTTTTGCCCTTGAGTGTTATTTGTATTGTTTGTAATGTCTCATATATGTTAAAACTTGAGTGCTAATTATTATATCTTATAAATTAGAAAAAAGATAATTATATATTTACTACCAAGATAATTGATAAAATTTATAATTGCCCATAATTTTTAATAAATATTGCAAAAAAAAAAATATTTATATATATTAGCAATTTAAATTGCAAAACATTAAATTATATAGAATTTTAATAATATATTTGATAAATATGAACAAATTGTTTACACATTAGTTGAATGAATTTATTTTATGAAATAGTATATTTAATAAACTAATAATTTTTTATAAACAAAATATTTTAGTTTATTAAATTTTATATTGTATTATAAATTGAAATTTATGGGCAATTATAAATTATATCAATTATTTTGGTGTTAAATATATGATTATTATTTTTATAATTTATAATATATAACAATTAACACCCAAATTTTAAAATTTATAATATATTATAAACATTACAAATAACTTCCAGGGGTAAAATTGGAATATTTTAGGAGCAAGGGGTTAATTGTAAGAAGTTGACAAACATGAGGGAAATTTTTGTAATACCCAATACTTTAGGGGGATTTTTGTAATTAGGTCATACCTGAAGGAGGTATTCGTAATTTACCCTAAATTTAAAAGTGCAATGGGCTAAATTATGAAAAGAAGTGAAGTGTATAGAAGGCTCAATAGACCATCCGTTATATATTTCATTCATGCTACCGCTTTGAGGCCGTTTCATTTCCTTTTAAAAATTCTGTTATGTTCAACGGGTTTAGACAACACTTGAAGCTGATCAAGACACTTAAAAAAATATCTGTTAAGAACCAGGCGCAACCCGATTTCACATGACTGATTCGAATCCCAAGCTCAGATCATTTTCATTGTAACAAAAATAAATTCATGGATTCTAAATTTTAGTTTTTGGTCCAATGAATATTTATCCAACTTTAAGTTGATTTCAATTTTTTTTTCTCATGTCTTGTTATTAAAGATTCATTCTTATACTTCACTTATCATATTAATCCATTTCATTAGTTCGAACCATTTTTCACCAATTAAATCAATTTTCCGTTATTTTAACCTTCATTTTGTCATCATCATCCATTTTTTTACCAATAAATATTATATTTTTATCGATTTAATCTTTTTCCCCATTTTTTTCGGTTTCATCATTTTTTAATTAATTTCATTCATTTTATCAAATTTTCACCGATTTTACTCATTTTTACTCGGTTGTGCAAAAAATGCACCTATTTTTTCACTCCGACATTTTTTTTTAATATCAATTTCACTGAATTTTCATTAATATGTTAAATTTCATTGAAAAAATAAACATATATTAAATTACATAGTAACCCTTTAATTAATATATTTAAAAAAACTCTCTAATCTCTAATTAATTTCAAATATCTTTTCCGAAAAAAATCGAGAAAATTACACTTTTTATACCAAACTTTTATCTACTTTATACATTTCATACCAAACTTTTCAAACAGACACATTTCATACAAAAGTTGGACAACTTTTTTACATTTCATTCGGCCGTTAGTTTTTGGATGAAAAAGGTCACACGTCAAGCACGTGTCCTTTTAAGTCACAATTTTTATCTCTAATTCGATGAAAAATACCTAAAAAGGTAAAAATTGGGAGGGGTTAATTGCAATTATTTCCTCCACCAATTCCTCTCTCTTCATCTACCTTTGAAAACTTATATTTACATGAATGAAGTACTTGGACTTGTAATAAGTGTTGCGGCTAACTTTGAAAATTAATATGAGGGGCACCTGTATATTTTCCGTCGAACAAAAATTAAATGAAATTCTTTGAGGCAGTAAAGTGCTTAATTTATACATATGGGTGGTAAAGTGCTACAATATGTAACTTTGGAGAAAAAGATATTTGTCAATTTTTAAAGTGGATTCATAAATTATATTGAATTTTTTGTCAATTTTAAAAAAAAAAAAAAAAAGAACGGGGGGTATTGCAAAATTTTAAAGCTACGAGGGGTTATTGGTAATATTTTAAGTTAAGGAGATGTTTTTTTATCCTTTGATGGGGTAAAATTTTCATTTCGAATTGGGAGGGATTTTTTTTGTAATAATAAAAAAGTACAGGGTTTTTTTTGCTAATGATAATAACACAAAACTTTTTTTTATAGGCAAGACCCAATGGGTGGTGTTGAATTTTATTTATTAAAAAGGGTAAATTTGTCTTAAAGAAAATAAATAATTTTATATTAAATTTTAAGGGGACACGTATCACCAAGATAAATGGTATTTCATATACTTTCCATCCTTCAAAATCTCATTTTAGACGGACCCTAATTGCATTATTTGTATAACTCTTATATTATGAGTATATCTTATATCATCATAAAATGTATTTTCCTATTAAGGAAATTTCTGCAGAATTTAATTCAATAATTAAATTTGGTTTAATCAATTGCCATATTTTTAATTAATTAATTCACAATTCATCAATTAAATATCGTAATTAATTCATCGTGTATATTTTAGAAAAATAATTTCCCAAAATATATCGAGAGTTTAATCATTCTTATTATAGGTTCAATTGTAGAGTGATAGGAGCCGAAATTGGAACTTATGGACATTAATTTGAAGCTCCAATAAATTAAATAATCAATTAAACTCATTAATTAATATATTCAATTTATCAATTTCAAGTGACTCCACTAAGGACCTGAAATTACAGTATTGTCAATACATTACATTTTACTCAAAAGATTAGAGCGTCCATTGATATAATCATTACATATGATTTAACCTTCAAAAATTGATTCATAATTAAAACTAGACAAAATTACCATTTTATCCTTATAATTTTGCCTTTGATCATTGAAAATGGCCTTGCAGGGAACTGCAAAGTGCAAGGCAAGAAGCTCTGTAGAAGAAAAATATCGAATCCCATTTGGAACTTAGATGTAAGCATTTATATGGGTCTATCTAAAGGTCATTTGTGGAGAAGATCCCTTTGTGCGCAGAGTGTACAACAGTATGGTGGGATCCCGAGGCTTGGTGGAGGCACATCCTGTGATTTACATCCTTCAGAGTTCTAAGGCAAGGGTTCTGAGGGTACATGATTAGTCTAGTGTAAGATTGTACACCTGAGTTATTAAAAAAATTCTGACACTACTGAACCTTCATGTTATATATTTTAAGTTCTTGATTATTTATTAAAGATTTTTTTTTTGGAAATATTCAGGAAAATTCTATAAGAAATAGTGGATGAGATTTAATATCTAAGGTAATTTATATATATGTATTTGATTATTGATTCGGTATTTTTTTTTTAATTTTGATAATTTTATGGGATATGTTATAAGAAAAAGTAGATGAGACTTAATATGTAAAATTTTGGGCTCTTTTATTCTAAACTTTTGTATTAATTATGATCTTCAAATATTAATAATTTATTATTTTTAATGTTATTAAGTTTCCCCCGTAAAGTTACAATTTTGATTGAATGAAGTTTTTAGTAGGTTTTTTAATTATTTAGAACTCATATTTGTAGGAAAAGAAAACTTTTAATTTTTTTTTGTCATATCTTTTGTTATACTTTTCTTTTCACAACAATCACATTTTGTTAATGTGATAGTAATTTATTTCAGTGACTGGCCAATTTATATATGTTTTGAAGAAAGAAAATTAAACAATCAATATATTAGTAATTTTTTTTCGATTTTCTACTATAAAAATAATAAAATTTGGCTTCAAATTTAAAAGAAATTAATACCTTAGCTTCATGTTAAGAAAGTATATGCTTCTACATCCGCATAATTTTGACACTACTAAACCTTACTACTTCCAAATTCACAATTAAAGAGATTTTAACTAATTTAAAGAAAATGGTTTATTAGAATTTTTTTTTTTTAATTTTTTATCATATCTTTTGTTATACTTTTCTTTTCACAACAATCACATTTTGTTAATGTGATAGTAATTTATTTAAGCGGCTGGCCTATTTACATATTCTTTTGAAGAAAAAAAAATTAGACAATCAATATAATAGTAAAATATTTTTCATTTTCTACTACTTTAAAAATAGTAAAATTTGGCATCCAATTTAAAAAAAAAGTTAATACCTTAGCTACATGTTAAGAAAGTATATGCTTCTACGTCCACATAGTTTTGACACTACTAAACCTTATTACTTACCGAAATTCTCAATTAAAAAGATTTTTGTTAAGTAAGAAAATAAATTACTTTAAAAAATGGCTCAAATAATATTTATAAGTTACTTTAGAAACAGAACTTAAGGATCTTCGGCAAGCTCGAGGCGACGAATCTCGCGTTCCACTCGACGGACTTCATTCTCTAATATAAATTTAGGGCAAACTAATCAAAATGAAAACGAAGTCAATGGTTTCTACTTACTTAAATATTAAATTTACAAAAGAAATCTCACAAAATTTTACTTAAATATTAAATATTAAATATATTAAAAACAATAAATCACTTTAAAAAATAGCCCAAATAATATTTATAAAATGTAAATGTAATTTAAACTTCTATATTTATAGCATTTTCAAACAAAACTTTGATTGGTAAGAGTTTTCATCTTCTACTACTTTAAAAATGGTAAAATTTGACTTCCAAAATAAATGGCTATTATTTAATTAAAAAAAATTCACCGAAATTTTTTCCAATTTAAAGACTAATCATTCCTTAAAATTGTTCCAAATAAATAGCTAAGATAATAGTGTGCCAAACAAATAGCCAGAATATAATAAAACTTTTCAATTAAAGAAATATTAAATTAAATACCTTAAAGTGTGCCAAGTAAATGGCTAAAAGTTAAGGTAACATAGTTTAAAAAATTATTACAATACTTTATAAGATATAATTGTTTAATGTTAAAAAATAGTTCTAATAATATTTATAAAATATGAATGTAATTTATGCTTCTATATAGAGCTTTTTCAAACAAAAATCTCATTGGTAAGAGTTTCACAAAACTGATGGTTGATTAGCAATTTAAGTCATTTTCTTTAATCTTTAGAGTTTGGCCCAGCGGTGAGAGCACTTAAAAACACTTCTAGATATTCATTGTGATTTTTGAAGCGTTTGGCCCCAATTATAGAAATTGCTTTTAGTCAATCGTGATTTTAATGGTGTTTGGCCTTCACTATCATAATCACTTTTGGGATCTCCTGAAGCTAAAAATCAACTTATTTTAGAAGTAACTAAAGTGTTACTTTTGCAAAAGCTATTATCCAAAAGTAATTATTTTATAATTGAATTTTATCATAATCAATTATTGCCAAAATCCATTTTAGTAAAATTAATTATCCTACAATTGATTTTCGAATCGCTAGGCCAAACTCACCCTAAAGTAAAATCCCTATCATGGAATATATATATATATATATATATATATATATATATATATATATATATATATATATATATATATATATATATATATATATATATATATATAGTAAGTATAAGTATTGCATTTTAAGGAAAGCAAGATTTGAGGTGTAATGCGTAAATCAAGAATATCAAATTGAAATGATTATAAAATGATACGAGATTGTTTATTACTATTTAGCTATATTATATTTAGAGAAACTTAAATTTAACTTTTTATTTTCTCATTTACATTTTTTTTAAGGTTGTAATGATATTTGTAGTCAAATCCAATACCTTTGGGGTAGTTTGAGTAATTATTTTTTAAAGTTGGAGTGTGGGCGTGTAATTACACTAACTTTGAGGTGTAGTGAGAAAAAATAAATTTAAAATATAAGGATATTTCTCGAACAATTTCTTTTTTCTTTCTTATGACATCAATATGTGCCGTCAGAAAGTAATGTAATGAATCAAATACCTACGGAGTAGTTTGAGTTATTTCCAAAACTTAAACGGTGGTAATTGTATTTACACGAAATATGACAAATACTTTAATCAATTATATCATGATATTGTTGAGTTAACTTATGCATTTTCAATCATCCATAGTACATACCTCACGAAAAAATATATATATGAAACATTCTCTTTAATTAAATCATATTTTTACAAATATTTCTAGCACGGTAAAAAAGTTTTAAATTGTAATTTTTACATGCATGAAAATTGCAGTAATCACAATACATTATAATTTATTTTGAAGTAAATTGAAATAAATTTTGTAAGTTTGTGCATAGCACGGGAATAAGCTAATATATATATATATATATATATATATATATATATATATATATATATATATATATATATATATATATATATATATATATATATATATATGTAGTAAACGATGGAACTGCAATGCAATACATGAAGTAATAATTAATTCCAGAATGAAATGAAAATAAAACAATAACAATACATATATAAATCCATTCAAACAATAAAACCTCAAATTACATATTAATCTCACGTGACGGACTGTAGTCCTTAAACAACACAACAAAATAAATAATGAATTAGTAATAATACATGAAAAAAAAATAGGAAATTTGCTTTTTTGGTACCATAGGATAGACTGACTTGCACTTTTGGTACCATTGGATATGAAAATGCAAATTTGGTACCATAGGATAGGTTTTCATTACAATTTTGGTACCAAACCCAATGGATGGCCCAGATTAAAAATTATCAACGGACAGATCTCATCTTGTCTCAGGGGCATATTTGTCCAAAAATATTAATTGGGTCAACCGAACAGCCCAACTGTGAACGGACTCTGATTATCATAAGATAATTAATTAATTATCATAAGATAATTAATTAAAGGGATAATTGCAAAAGCCACGTGAGTTAGTTGGCTAGTGGAAATGTATACAAACCAACTCCCTTAATTATCTCAAGTTGGTTACTACATTAAAATTGAATTTCAAATGGGCAGAACATCACGTTTCTTCTCCAACAACTGCCATTAACATTAATTTTCAACAAGCAAGAAGGAGAAAACCACCATCAAGGTAATGGAGGAATTCAAGGTAGTGGAGGAAGTGGGAGAGTGGCTATCAAGGGAGCAGTTTTTTCCAGCCATCAGCCCATCGATCAGCAGCTATAAATACAAAGAGGCTGCCATTCGTGCAAACACACACACACAACTCAATCAACAACTTTTCAGTCTAACACTGATCGGCTCTACGCCTCACCGGAAGTCCAGCACACCGCTGCTTCTTTTTTCAGCAAACATCTGTTAATCCCTTTATATCAACCGTCCCTCCTCAGCCACCAGCAACCCCTGACCGCCTGAAGTCTTGCCGCCGCCGCCTCCACTGAAAATAAGCCGCCGCTGCTTCCGCCGTCAGAAAGCTGTCTCGAGCGAAACCCCTTGATAGCAAGCAGATAACACGCTGTTTCTATCAAGTTATAAGCCTGCCGACTCCTTGATATCAGTATGTCCCTCCTCAGCCACCAGTGATCCCTGACTGCCTGAAGTCTTGCCGCCGCTCAAAGTCAGCCGCCGCCGTCTTCCGCCGTCAGCTGACACTGTCTCGAGCGAAACCACTCATATCAACCAAGTAGCACGCTGTTAACCGTCATGTAAGTGCCCACGTATTTATGTGACAAACTCATCGAGTAGCCATCTGCCTGATGTGCTCGTCGTCAAGTAGCCATCTGCTTGATGGCTATCGGCTGAGTAGCCATCTGCTCCGTCGATGCCCTTTTCAGTGGCCACCCGCTGATCAGGAGCCCGATTGGTGGTTACCCATCAAGGTTGGGCGAACCATTGACGGTAGTCTTCCGTCGTCAATGTTACTTTCTGTCAACAAGCTGTTCTATCATGCATTATCAGCTCATCGGCGGGTTTACCTGCCGATCAAGGAGTTAATTTTCAGCACTTAATAGACTTATCAACTCATTTGGCAGATTATGCCAAAACAGGAGATTTTTATCGTTTTGCATATTGTTGTAATATTTGTACATCGGGGGACTTATCAATATTCTTTGATTATTAATGGAAGTAGTTTGGCCCGTATGTCTCGATTCTTTTACATAAATATGCTTTGCGTCAATTGATTTCCATTGAGATGTTGTCTTTTGTCAAGATTATGTCTTCTGTCAAGGTGAATGTTTAAACTGATTGATTGTCAAGTCATTTGCTGATTTTCAAATCTGCTGATATGTTGAGCATGCCATCGATTGGTCATAAGTTTTTGGCAATTAAGAGAGATTTTCATAAATTATTTAAGTCATGCGGCCAGGCAGACATAGAAAAGAACTAGGGGTAGTGTTTGCCTACTCTGTCACAATCGTTTAGAAGTCAGCCTTATCAGGACAGTTTATTTCGATATCAATATGTCTGTATCAGGACACTTATATTATTATTACACTGATATCAACATGTCCACTTTTAAATTGTTATGTTTGCACGCACAAACATTGGCACGCCCGCATTTATTTTATATCATATTGAGGCATTTTACATCGAGCTATTGGCTCGTCGAGGTATCTGCTGACAGGTTTACAACGGACAATGTTTTGGCACTCCTCGATGCAAAGCATCCCTCGATGTCAGTCCCTCGATGCCAAGCATCCCTTGATGTCAGCTTTATCGCAAACAATATTTTGGCACTCCTCGATGCCAAGAGCCTCGACGTCAAGGCATAACAGGGTCAAAATTATATGCAAACAATATTTTGGCACTCCCGGTGGGACATGAAAATCTTTCTATCAAAAACTTACCAGCCACATAATATGTTGGTTCGGCAAGACTTGAAATTTTTCTATGATTTATTTACCAAAAAACGATTATCAGCCAAGTAACATTTTGGCTAGCTGACACTTGATAATCTCTTTGCCAAACAGTCAATCAGTTGATACTAGGTGGTTATTCTTTTGTTGTCATCAGATGATACCACATATACCAAGAAAGACTCGATCAGCCTTGACGATGACACGTTCTGACTTGACACATACTCTGGAAAATCTATCAACAGTTCCACTAACTATGGAATGGACCGACAGATTCGAGAAGCTGACTGCAGAGGTTCGTAACTTCACCAGGGACCTTGAGACCAAACAGGAGGAATGGTCTAACTTGTCAGCAAGTTCGAAAACATGCTAGGCTCGGCCACTGCTGCTAGTCAGGCCAATACGGAAGCCAGCAACATTGTAAACAACTCTCTGATGCACTTGGAAGCAAAGATGACATCACTCGCAGAGAGCATCAATGCTCTTGCCAACGGCATACAAGCGCAGACCTGGACTGGGCCGCAGAGGACTGTCGTCGAGAAAGGCAAAGGCCCCGCAATCTAGACCGGGGGAAGTTCATCAAGGGATGAGACGCCTTACAAACAAGGCAACGGACAATCTAATGTCCCGGACAGGAGAGGAAGCACCTCCAAAGCAAGGAACACCCATCCAAACTCGGGGGGCAGGTCCGAAAATGATCGATCAGAGGCCATCGGATACGGCCAGGAAGGACATCAGGCCAACTCATTGGCCTATGACAGGACTGTTCATCGAGCTGCAGAGGGTCCAGAAGACCTCTTGACGGTGAATCAAGCTGAGGAGATGTTTGTCAGGAGACAGGGAAACAGGGCATCGAGGTATAATAAGCCTCACCCCGAATACATCGATCAGGTGCTGTTTCCGTTGAACTACAGGCCGCCGAACTTTACTCTGTTTTCGGGCGAAGGATCACAGTCTGCCACGGAGCATCTTGCTTGATTTTCCTTGGAATGTGGCAACATGACTAATGAGTTGAAGCTGAAACTGTTCCCCAACTCCCTGACAGGAATGGCGTTCCATTGGTACGCCAACTTGAAGCCTGGATCGGTCCCTGACTGGCCATCCATGGAGAAAGTGTTCGTAATGAACCACTATCAGGCCCCGCTCGAAGTGTCTGTCATCGAGCTATCGAACATGAGGCAACTGACAGGACAAACTGTCGAGGAATAAATGAAGAAATTCATCAGGGCCAGGGGTTTCTGCGCCATCCCGTTGCCAGAAAAGGAATGCATCAAAATTGCCATCCATGGCATGCATTTGGAATTGAGAAAGATTATGATGGCACAGTACCACGAAGACCTTTTCGAGTTGACCGATCATGCGGTCCGTTACGAACGAGTGCTAAGAGACGAGAACAGTCGGCAGCCCAGAGGAAATTATTATCAAGTGGGCATGGCCGATTCCAACGATGAGCAGATCAATCAGGTCAGCAGACCGATTGAGCAACAGGGTATCGAGATCGGACTGGCGGAAGTGGTCTGCCCTAAGAACACCGTCGAACCAATCAAATTGCGCCACGTCATATGGAGAATATTACAATATTTCTCAAAACCCACCTATAAATAGGGGTCATCTTCAAGAAGAAAAACACAACTCAAAAACACAATTCAAAAAGCAAAAAAGAAGTGCAAGGAGAAAGCAAACTCTCTAAAGGCGTTCTTCCAAAATATCAAGGCGTTCTTTCCAATATTCAAAGGCGTTCTTCAAGAGGTGAAGAAAAATCCAACGTTTAATCTAAGATTAATATACTTAACTCTTAGATTAACGTTATTGGAAATTCACGAAGTTAAAATAAAGATCAAATCCCTCAAAAATCCAGAATATCCAAGGCGAAGTTCGAGACGTTCGTCAAGGAGATTCAATTCATTTCACGTTTGATCCAACATTAAGCACAATTGCTTTGGATTAACGTTATTCAAGTGCCAAAATCATTTTGGAGAAGATCAAATCAATCTTTTTCAAGATTATCGATTAGATGATTAGAATCAGAGGAATCATAAAGATTGTAACCACTACTTTAAATCAATAAAATTTTATTTGTACAATCAAGGCGAGATTTAAAAAATTTGTAACAAATAAAATTTCAAGTTTAAAAATATATATTAAACAAGAAATAATTGTACAAATAAAATTTTATTGATTTAAAGTAGTGGTTACAAGACATACATGTGAACATACATTTTAGTCCTTGACACACGAGCCTAAAATGTATGTTACTCTTCGTTCATATGAGTATAAATGTGAACATCCATCAAATCAAATTTGATGTTTTGAACTACGCTATGACTTGATTCCTTTTTAGGCTCGTGATTCAAAACATTTTGTAACAAGACTTAACATTTTAGGCTCGTGATACAAAACATTTTGTAACAAGACAAACATTTTAGTCCCACTGGGCGTGCCAAAAAATTTGTAACAAATAAAATTTCAAGTTTAAAAATATATATTAAACAAGAAATAATTGTACAAATAAAATTTTATTGATTTAAAGTAGTGGTTACAATCGTTATGATTCCTCTGATTCTAATCATCTAATCGATAATCTTGAAAAAGATTGATTTGATCTTCTCCAAAATGATTTTGGCACTTGAATAACGTTAATCCAAAGCAATTGTGCTTAATGTTGGATCAAACGTGAAATGAATTGAATCTCCTTGACGAACGTCTCGAACTTCGCCTTGGATATTCTGGATTTTTGAGGGATTTGATCTTTATTTTAACTTCGTGAATTTCCAATAACGTTAATCTAAGAGTTAAGTATATTAATCTTAGATTAAACGTTGGATTTTTCTTCACCTCTTGAAGAACGCCTTTGAATATTGGAAAGAACGCCTTGATTTGAAGAACGCCTTGATATTTTGGAAGAACGCCTTGAGAGAGTTTGTTTTTCTCCTTGCACTTCTTTTTTTCTTTTTGAATTGTGTTTTTGAGTTGTGTTTTTCTTCTTGAAGATGACCCCTATTTATAGGTGGGTTTTGAGAAATATTGTAATATTCTCCATATGACGTGGTGCAATTTGATTGGTTCTTCACACCTTGTATGACAAGAAATATATCTTATTTCATTCTCTTGCCCTTTAAAAAGATATGACATGCAAATATTGCTTTGTGAAGAATATTCGAAGAAAATATTGCCTTGCTTAATAATTTCCTACACAAACTTGTCTTGTGTATGGAGATTTTAATTTATTTGCAAGAAATCTTGTATTCAATTAATCATTAGGATATAAAATTAATTAATTGATTAATTAATTATTATTTTAGGAATTAAATTTGATATAATCCCAAAATAAATTAATTAATAATTAATATGTCTTGGACTCAAATTTGGCATTAAAATTTAACTGCCTACAGTAAAGTTACTAAACTCCGCGCCAAAAAATTGGTATAAATTAACTTTAGGGTCGCGGTGAGCTGCACTGCAATTTTTACTAGTATTTATAGTAAAATATTATTTCATACCTTCATGAATACTGAATCAGCCGAATGAATAGATTCAAACATATCTCCGCCAACAAAGGTCAAATTCTCACTCCCTTCCAAGCCATCAACAACATGTGGGAGGTCAAGCACAATACACTTCGATCCTGGAAAAGCATCACCTATAATCTTAGCCACCGTTCCCGTTCCACCTCCAACATCCACCATCGATTTCAACCCCTCAAATACGTTTTTACAATCTCTAACAAGCACATCACTCATCAACCTAGCATCACTAGCCATGCCCTCATAAAAGAACTGATTCATCCACGGCTCATTGCCCGCAAGCTCCCAAAATGCACTCCTGCATGTGAGTAAGACTGAAGATCAAATCAAACTACTCGATACTCGACTTGAACTTATTATGTTAAGATATAGAATTGATCTTATTGATTGAGAGAAAAGAAAAATAAAGATTGAATGAAACTGAGAATACAATTGCGTGGAGAATTGTGAATACTGAATTACAAACAAAGCAAGATACAATAGGGAAGAAAGGCAGCTAATAGCAAAACTAAAAGAAGAAAAATAACATATATAATCCTAAACTAATGATAAAATACAAAGGGCCCAAACTAACAATCTATTTATATTATATAATATCTAACCTGTGAGTGTTCACGAACGGCGTGAGACTGTCATTTTGGAACCATTCACTCACATCATGCCATGGATCGACCAAAATTGGGTCGAGCATGGCAAGTGCGAATGGGGCCACACTCAATGGATCATTTCGTAGGAGGAGACGAGAGCTTGGGGTAAGCCAATAGCCCTCCTCGTCAGTTTCAGCGATCTTGATCTTGATAAAGAACTTGGAGTGAGTTAGGATGCGCATCAAACGATATATAGATGGGGATTTTAATTTGTTGATTGGGAGAGTGTCGATTAATTGAGAAAATGTAATTGGTTTACCGTGTTTATGGATAATATCTGGTATGCTAAGTTGAAGTGCGCATTTAAGAGACATGGAATTTGTAAAGTTGAATATTTGGTTCCATACATGAGCTTTTTTTTTTTTTTTTTGATAAGTCCATACATGAGCTTGTTGAGCATCAAGAAGCTCGTGGCTAGACAACACTCCATTAGGCAATGCCATCATTTTCTTGTTATTATTATTATTAAGTGTATCCAGTATGCAGCTTTGATTCGGTATTTATAATGATTCATCAAAGATTAACTGTTCTTTTTTTCTTTTTCCCTTTTTAATTTAAATTTGGCCCTATATCCAACAATTTTTTTAAAACGAAAATACCTACCATTTACATAATAATTGAGTTGAGCTAATGGAAATTTAGCCCCTTAAAATAAATAATGTTCAATTTACCTCCTATTGATTTGAAAAAGTGCATTATAAATAGCGAATCAAAGCCATACAATTACTTGGTCATATTTGGTGCATGTTTTTGCCATAGTTTTATTTCACGTTATAGAAGCATGTGATATTGTGATATGTGTGAAGGTAAGATCACAATACGTTTATTTGATCTGCCATAAATGTTTTTCTTTCAGGTTTTGTGCGTTAGATATATATCTAACTATTATTATTTGCAGGGGCGGACCTAGACAGCTTTGGTTGGGGGGGCGAGATTTATTTAAGTAGCACTCGATATTTTTCAGTTATTGTGATAAAATGACAATGAATTGAAATTAAGTAATACTGTATATTTATCTAATAAAAGATGAAGAAATATATTAGTAATTTTTTTAAAGAGTCTCATTCAACAAATGGCTCAAAATATTGAGTAATCTTAAAACACACAAATATTTTTACAACATATATTCGGTTTTGTGAAAAAAATGCTATAAAAAGTAATTAAGACTTATTTTTCTTTATTGTAGTGCATTTGATAAAATCAAATATTTACATTAATTTTCGCAAAATTAAATGTTGACACCAAGCAATATTATGTTTTAATTTCTTCATTTCTTCATCAATTCTTTTTATTAATTATGAATACATCCATCCACCAAACAATATTAAATTTTAATTTCTTCATTGTTTCTTTTGGTTATAAAAAAATGATATGAAAATGAAGAAGAAATTTGAGATTGAAAAAAATATGGTATAAAAAAAATGAAGAAATTAAAACGTAATGTTGTTTGGTGGATGAATGGATTCATAATTTAATAAAAGAGACAATTTTAATTTTATAAATTAATAAAAATATTTTTATTTATGAAAGGGATGGGAGTATTTTTGGAATATAAACTACATAACTATAACAGAGAGGGGTAATTGTTGCAATAAATACTTTAAAGGGCTAACTAATACCACCCCTATATTTTAAGGCTGCGTTCAGTTGGAAGAATAGGGCCCCGATTAGCCCATGATTGGGCCACAATAAATTTAATTGCGGGCCAATATTTTGTTCGGTTGCAAGGATTAAATCACGGGCTGCCCGTCTTATTCTCTCCGATTTGTGGGCCAGCCCAGGTTATTCCCCCGATTGGAATTGGACCTCTCCCCCAGCGATTAGAATTTAATAGCCCAGACTACATATTTTCGGACCATTGTGCCATTGAAGTTTCAAGAAATTACAAAATAAACCATGGCTTATTTACAAAAAAACCAATCAATGTAAAATGAATATAGCAGCAGACAAACATTTCCCCTCCATTTTCTGTCGCGGCCAAAATCAAGAGAAGAGGAAACTTTTAGCTGGGTTTGGTGCCATGAAGAAATTTGTACTGGGGAGCTTGGTTTTAGCTGAAATTGAGAGGTAATTTTAGCAAACCCGTAGAGTACCTCCAATTTCTTTAATTTTTTAACCCAACCCGTTGAGAATGCTTCCATGGATTTCCTTGTTTGAGCTCTATTTTTTTTTTGTCTATTTAACAGTTTTGGACAGCGAGAAGTGGAGCTCTACGGAATTCTTGACATTGTGGATAACAATTTAACTTTTTTATTTGATTGTGTTTATATACCGAATGCCATATATAGAAATTTTAATATTAGAGCTGAAATTATTTGAGGTCCCTATATTGTTTTTTCAGTTCGTAGGAAGCTTTAGCTGAGGTAAATTAGTGATGGACCCTCTTTTATAAGCTGCATTTTTTAAAAGGTTGTACAATTTGTGTTTGATTCCTATGGAGTTTTTGTTGTGTATTTAGGAATGAGTACATGTTGTTTTGAACTTTGATATTAGGGTTGAATGAGTAGTTCATATACGACCAAATGGATGGCCCAGATTAAAAATTATCAACGGACAGATCTCATCTTGTCTCAGGGGCATATTTGTCCAAAAATATTAATTGGGTCAACCGAACAGCCCAACTGTGAACGGACTCTGATTATCAATTGGGTTATTACAATATGCCGAACGGGCCATTATTTACTTGGACTGACTAAATAATTGGCCCGAATACATAAGTATATGTTGAATGAGTACATGTTGTTTTGAACTTTGATATTAGGGTTGAATGAGTAGTTCATATACGACCAAATGGATGGCCCAGATTAAAAATTATCAACGGACAGATCTCATCTTGTCTCAGGGGCATATTTGTCCAAAAATATTAATTGGGTCAACCGAACAGCCCAACTGTGAACGGACTCTGATTATCAATTGGGTTATTACAATATGCCGAACGGGCCATTATTTACTTGGACTGACTAAATAATTGGCCCGAATACATAATTAGACTGATTACCAATTGGGCAAACCGAACGCAGCCTAAGGGGGGAAAGTGTATTTTACCCTATTGATAATATAGAAAGATTGATCTCATAACTAAAAATAAAGAAAACTTAAGACTGAGGAATCGAACCAGGGCCACAATGTTTAAGTGAGAATCATTCTACCAACTCCTCCACGGACAAGTTTTGAAAACATTTGACAAAGTTCTATATAAATATTTTGTTTCAGAATTTTCTTGGGGGGGTCCTGAAGCGGTCCGCCCCTGATTATTTGTCTAAACTAGATGTGTAGTACCTTTGTAAACAAAAAAGCTCTGCCATTTACCCATTATGTAAATATGAATAAATGTTATGATTTTAATGTTTGTTTTATACATTTTAATTATGATGTAAGTAGTAAAAAATCATGCATAGCACTAGACATAATATGATGTATTATGTCATGTTAACATTCCACTAGTCTCTTCACACAAATATGATGTAAACATTCCAGTAGCCTCTTCACAAATACGTTGATTTGCTGCATATGTACCACATAGCAATAAATGTGATTCATCATAAGGTTTGTTCCCGAGTTTGTCTACATGACGAGGACATGAAAATCATGAACTAAAACCATTTTCTTTATTAATTTAAATATAAATATATGCTAGTTTCTTTAAATTCTTTTAAGAAAACTATCTTTATATCGCTAATTTTCAAATAACTCTTAATACTTTTATGGTTATGAAATATAATACTCCCTTCACAATATTTTAGTTGTTAAACTCTTTGCCTATAAATTTTAAAATAAATTTAACAATATTATTATATAATAATTACTATATCAAGTAATACGTAATACAACAAAATGAGCCATAGCTTATCTGAATTTAACCAAACATGTTAAACTTAATTTCATTATTCAATTACAAACATTTTTTTTTTAATTTACCCCTAAAGTTTGAACAATTATATAAAAGAAAGCGCACTTCTCTTTAGAGCTACCGTACAGTCCATACTCCCATACTAATACATGAGGATATATCCGTAATTAGACTGAAGTGGATACTAATATTTGAGGATATATCCGTAATTAGACTGACACTTCTTTCTCCTTGTCGCTTCGTTCCTATTTCGCATTAACCCATTCCCTCCGGCAGCACACATTACTAATTCAAATCAAACTTAAAATATACTACAGAGACAAATTTCGAAGAGGAAAAAGGGATACAAATCTTTGGAAAAATTAGTAATTGAATAATGAGCCGTGGAAGTGGAGGCGGATACGATCGGCACATAACTATCTTCTCTCCCGAAGGTCGTCTCTACCAAGTTGGTAAGTTGTTAGCTTTTGTAATTTCCCCCAGGTTCAAGCCCTAATGTTTTCTCATTTATCGTTATTTAATTCATTGTTTTGGAGTTATACTTGAATGTTACGGGTTTTTTTTTTATTTTTAATTGCATTTTTTGTGCAGAATATGCTTTCAAGGCTGTGAAAGCTGCTGGAATCACATCGATTGGCGTCAGAGGGTCTGATTCCGTTTGTGTAGTTACACAGAAGAAAGTTCCCGTGAGTGAGTTTCTCAAGTTTTAATGTATATTCACAATTTTTGCTATTTAAATTCATCATATGTGAGTGAGAGTGTGTGTTCAGGACAATCAGTCGAGTGTCACCCATTTGTTTCCGATTACTAAATTCCTCGGTTTGCTGGCTACTGGCATGACAGGTATTGTTTTTGTGGATGAATAAGTTGTGTGTCGGTTTGCTTTAATTAACTTAAAAGGGTTAAGATATGCATTTGCAGGTTAGTGTAATTTTTAATATAACTGATGAACAAATCATTTTTGCGAGGTTTTTGAGAATTCAAAATTAACCATGAGGTAGTTTGGAGAAAAACTGATCTGAGTTTGATTTGTTCCGGTATCTTTTGTTGATTTTTTATACTGTAGTAACTTTAGTTAGTTACACTCTGGTAAAAGATGTTATTTTTTAATAAGTTCTGCTTTTGTGCCGACTACAAATTAATGTGTTAGTTTGCAGTTTTCCATTTTTCACACTGTTGCTTTAGTCGTACTCAGGTTTGGAAGTTGGTCAACTATTGTTGCTCTTTGGTTTCTCTACTTTTTTTCTAAAAGAAATTGAAAGTTAAGTATGTTCCATTTGTTTTCCCGGTTGTGTTCCAGCTGATGCAAGGACTTTAGTTCAACAAGCTAGGAATGAGGCTGCTGAATTTCGTCATAGATATGGATACGAAATGCCCGTCGACTCATTGGCTCGATGGTATGTCAGTAGTAGTATTATGACTTGGTTCACTGTAATGCCTAACACTTTGACCACACCTTGGTCTTTTGCGTTTATTGCATACAAAATGACTTGTTAAAGAATCATGTCTTAAGCAGCTTATGATGCTCATGTACATCTCAATTGGGCACCGATGCCTGAATGTTAAACTATGTACCTAAGATTGTGTGGCTAATATCCAATATATGTGATACTTTTCTTGCAAACTTGTGATAACCATTACCAATCAATAAAATTTTGTGAGCAAGCTGTAGGTCAGAACTTATAAATATATCCTCGTTATGTTATACGATGCCAGTCATTTGTTAATGATATGTTTTTCCAATTTGTTACAGGATTGCGGACAAGTCGCAAGTTTACACACAACATGCTTACATGAGACCACTTGGAGTAGGTTTGTAACTAAAAATTTCAATTGACAGAAATTTGCATTGTGTTTCTAGTCCTTGTTGTGCATTTCTAGTCATTAATTTGTTTCCTTTCGTTTATGAAGTCGCAATGGTCCTGGGTATTGATGAAGAGAAAGGACCTCAGCTCTTCAAGTGTGATCCTGCCGGTCATTTTTTTGGTCATAAGGTAAATACGATGTTTCATTCTTTAGCTGATACTCGATAAGTTCATATCTCTAAAATATCTTCTTCCGTTTCTGTTGCTGCAGATGCATATCACTACAAGAAAAATGAATTTTAGTGACAAAATATTAAGTGACATTGATGAAATTGTCACTTTTTGCGTACATTTAGTGATAAGAATATTAGTTTTGTCACAATAATAATAGTGACAAGTGCAATAGTGACAAAATATATTTTTTTAAGTTGTCACTAATGGCTATTAGTGACAAGTTTATGAAACTTAAGTTGTCACTATTGACAATTAGTAACACCCTTTCAGTGACAACCTAGTGACAATAAATATTGTCACTGTAATTTAGTGATAATTTTTTAGTTGTCACTATTGGGGTATCACTAAATGTCAATAGTGACAACATTTTCACATTTCTTGTCACTAGTGTGTCTATATACATCAGTTTAGTGACAATATTAAAATTTTTGTCACTTTGTCATTTACTATTTTGTCACTAAAATTTAAATTTTTTGTAGTGTATATCATCGCTGATTTTTTATTTCATTTATTTGCAAAGTAAAATATTAGTGGACATCATAATGTTCTGCTGGTATAAATAATATATCTAAAATGCTTTTGCACTGAGGCTTTGCCAGAGCCAGACTCTTTATGGGCTTTTGAAAGAACATCTAAACTTTGCTTCAGTCAGTCTTACACTGCGGTGAATGAGAAGGAAGGTCATAGCCACTGTATTAAGTTGTTCCATTTTATTTTTTCATCCTATCAACCATATCATTAGATATTGGATTTAGAGAAACATTTCCAAACAACTAAAAAGTCTAAAATATTGACTTTCTGAAATCGCTGATGGACCGATGAAACAAAATAGGCTAACTTTTCCTAAAATGTGTTATCTACCAGTGATTCAAATAATTTGATTATTTATGCTATAAGAGTCATACTAGAATATCTTTAATATTGCAAATAATTCTGCATTAGTATGATAGATGTACTAATATTTTTTTTTTGGTGAAGGGTCTAAAAGAGCACCTTTTCCTTTTCCTTTTCTTTTCTTTTCTTTTTGAGTGGTTATCTTTACCTAAACTAACTTGAAACTTCTTAGAGATGTAACTTGTCAAGTTTAACCTTGAGCAACTTTCGTCAAACCTCCTTACGTACAGAATACATATATAATCCTATCGTATACAACTAATTGTGGAAGTAAATTACAATACATATGAGCATATTCAAAAGTGAGCATGACAGTTTCTTTTGATCAAAGTGAACATTTGATCCTACATTAGTGATGGTGTTATTAGTAACTTTTTCTTGCAACATTTTTCCATCGTTGAAAAGCTTTTACGTTGTGCTTTGTTTCTGGTAGGCAACGAGTGTTGGAGGAAAAGAGCAAGAAGCCATTAACTTTCTAGAAAAAAAGATGAAAAATGATCCTGCGTTCTCCTTCGAGGAAACTGTACAGGTAAAAGTAAAGCATAATATAAATATCTTCATTAATGTCTGAATTTTGGACACTTTGTGCTTTAAAATTAGTGAAATAAAAGAGTTAAGTTGCAAATTTCATCGTCAATATTGAGACTTTTTTCGACTTGTAGACTGCGATTTCAGCACTGCAGTCTGTTCTACAAGAGGATTTCAAGGGTAGTGAAATTGAGGTAGCCTTATCTCTCTGTTACTCCCTATAAAATAAAATTTAAGTAGCTACTTTTTCTTCATGATGGTTATGCAGTATTCAAATACTTGAAATTTGGCAGGTTGGTGTTGTGAGGAAAGAAGATCGAATTTTCAAAGTATTGACTACTGAAGAAATAGATGAGCACCTGACTTCAATCAGCGAGCGTGATTGATTCTCAGTTCGTATGCTGATCAAATTTTCATCATGTACCATGTTGGACGATTCTGGGGGGATAGTCTTGAGGGTGTTCTAAGTTTATACGGATTACCATATTACCCTTGTGCCATATTCATGTTTCATGGATGGCTTGTAAGTTGTGACTGAATCTTGAATTATCAGTCTTGCCGTTGCTTTTAGTCTTCATACATAAAAACATTCAAATTCTAGGTCTCAATATTTTCTGTGTATTCGGTCTTTAATTGATTAGGAGTTTAGCCAATTATAAATATGATAGATTTAATTCAAAGAAACCAAAAGAAGAAATATATGGATCAAATATAGATATATTAGTAGATAATTTATATGTATTATATTTTACTAAGTGTACACATTAAGTTGTATACATGAGCTCTAAATATTAATTCATTCACATTTTCCGACCACATGAAAAAGTTATTGTATGAAAAGAAAAATTACCGTGCAACATAATTCTTAGTCATAAAACCTCATCTTAAATCACTTGGGCTAAGGTGTCGTCAACAAATTTTATCTCGTTGAAACACCAACTAAAGTTCAAATTGCTTTAGATCTATATTTAAATCACTTGGACTTCTGTGCTAAAGTCACGTGATGGGCCTTGTTTGAGCTGTCTATAATGAATTATGATCCAGCACTCACAACAAAATGAAGCATAACTCATCTTATTGGGGAATAAAATTAAACCGTTTAAAGTAATTTTTCAGATGGATTCTCCAGTAGAAAAGAAGGCAATGGAATTTGTCGAATTTGGGTCTTCATTTATGTGTCAAGAACATTATTGTTAGGGCCGTCAATGGGTCGTCCATTTATATCGGATCGAATCATGTCGAATTCGGATCTTGGTCGGATTTGGCCGGATATCGGATATTTTTTGGATCCAATAAATTTGTATTTAAAAAGTTAAATTAATATTTTTTTCCTAAAACAAATTTATTATCTTTTCAATTTTATTTAATTTTAGCTCACATTTTCAAATTTTCTTTACTATATTCATATTTGTAGAATGAATATATTGGTTTAAATAAATTTATAAACGAATTATAAATTACTATCTTCTTAAATTGACGTTGAAATATTATTAATGATACTTATTTTTATAAATCATTTTGTATATGCATATTTCTTTTTATTGGTTGTCGGATACGGATCTTTAACGGATCGGATCGACCTAAATCCATATTCGCTCCATGAGTTTCGGATTTCGGATCTTTATAATCGGATCAGGTCCATCGAATATCTAATCGGACAATTATCCTAATAAATCGAACCGAATTTGGACGAATCCGAATTGAAATCCGCCCCATTGACAACCCTAATTATTGTAATAGACGAATTGAGTTTTCAATATCCTTTCCAAAAAACTGAACCATCTAATTTTTTTAAATCAGATATGGGAGATAAATATTTAATTACTATTATTATAAGTATTAATTAACTTTTGCATAGTACTTTTCTTAAAAGAGATCACCGATTGAGAATTATAATCAATAAAATGGTAATAGTCGTAAAATTATAAAACTATTAATATTACGGATTGCTATTATTATATTCAAGAGTCATATATATAATATTAGAGCGAAAGACAAAAACACCCCCTGTGCTTTGTCTAACTCCCAAAAACCCCCCTGTGTTATTTTAACTCCCAAAAACCCCCCTCTGTGCTTGTTTTTAACTACCACACTCGACCCAATTCAATATAAATAGAATTTGAACTTTGACTTTTACCGAAATGACATAATTACCCCTATAATACTCTTTTTTTTTTTTCTTTTTTTATTTATTCCTTTCAAAACCCATTTATATACTAAAAACCCAAATATTCACATTTTTCACAAGAAATCAGCCTAAATGTCTCTCGCTATCTAAACTCTTCTCATGGCTCATAATTTGAACTCTTCTCTCTCAAATATTCACATTTTGCTACACCAAAAACCCTAAATGTCTCTCGCTATCTGAAAATCCTAAATCATCCTTCATTTTTCACAAGAAATCAAAGGAATTTCGGTTTGGTGGTGCTGAAATTAACAATTGACTTTTTCCACTAATCCCATGTCGAGGTTAGCACGTTTCTTGTTCATTTTAATCGATTTATGTAATCTCTTTTGTGCCATTTCTCTTCTTTAAATGGTTTTTGGATGACATTATGTGGTATTGAGACTGTTTTGTGGGTTTGATTGTAGAGTTTTAAAATATTTAATTCTAGGGCTTTTTGTCACCATGTATGTGTATTTCATCTGTTTGTGGAAAAGATTCTGTTGATATGGCATTGATATAAGTATATTAATCTTCTTCTCAAACTTTATATTAAACATTTTTAAGGATGTTGTGTGATTGTGGTCCCGTATACATTAGTAAGGTTTTGTTTTTTTATAATTATTGATAACACTAAAAGTCAAGGTCTGAATACGATATTGGTGTGAGTGGAAGAATTAATTCCATACTACATAGTACCTGGGCTTATTAAAATGTTTCTCATTATTATTATATTGGGTGGAGACATCAACACCACCATATTCATATTACTTCTTGTATGTGCTGACTAGGACAGCACAAGAAGGAGACAAAAGATGGTTTAAGGATGCTAATAGATCTCAGTGTTGAACTTAATTTATTTATGAATTTTCTTGGTCCATTAAGTTGCTTCAAATTAATTTTCAATCCAAGTATATATACTAGAGGTATTGATTGAGTTATAATATCTAAATTTTTTTTTCCAGAATCAATGAATATCATAGAATACCAGCTGGTGATCCATTAACGACGGATGAATTTACATGTACTGTTGTTTCTCCTAGTACTAATGTATACTAATTTATTTGCTACTCCTAATACTAATGCAAATGTTGCTCCTAATATTCATGCAGCCGTTTCTGTTACTCCTATTACTAATTCAGCATCTGCTACTCATAATGTCACTACATTAGAAGAAGATGAGTACTCTTCTGAATCAGAATACAATGAACCAGAATACCGATGTGAGGATGTTGATATAGAAAGAATTAGAAGACATTGAGGGGTCTGGAGAGGATGACATCTTTGTTGAAAGATGTCACACTAATTAAATGATATCGCCAATTTTAATTAAATGATAGGGGTATACTGCCAATTTTATTGAAGAGTAGAGAGGTTATTGCTAATTTATTTAAGAAGCAGGGGGTAATTGTAATTAATTTAAGAGCAGTGGGACACAAGGGCGTTTTTGGGAATTAAAATAATACAGGGGGTTTTTTGGAATTTACACAAAGCATAGGGGGTGTTTTTGTCTATTACTCTTACAAATAAGTATCAGGGGTAAAATTGTCAATTAAAATTAAAATATAAACAAACACTTGCAGTTTTGGAGTTTGAATCACACTCTCTCCTCTGAGGGGTGTGTTTGGCATTGACTTCAAAGCACATGGGGGTTTTTGGGAGTTAAAATAACACAGGAGGGTTTTTGAGAGTTAGACAAAGCACATGGGGTGTTTTTGTCTTTCGCTCTATAATATTATTAATTTTATAGCTAAGAGTACTAAATAATTCATCGAATCATCGCTGTATCTGAACTAAGATGATTTTGTTTGCCGGTTGTTCATATGTAATGATTGTCAAAATCTTTTATTTTTCTCTTGCTTCATTTTTTTAATAGGATTTTTGTTAATCACTATCCATTATTTAGCCAATTGACTAAACAAAACATGAATCACGTCTATGAGGTTCTCCTCATCGTTTATTATGAATAGGTTATGGGGAGTTGTGGTTTCATTATCAAACAATTATTGATTGAAACTACAAATAATGTGTCCCAATATTTCCGTTCAAAATTATAAATGCAATTGTTAGTGTCCCATATTTTCGTATCGTACAATTTTAAAAAATATGTGTCGTACGCCCGGTGTAAAATAAATTTGACAAAATTCCAACCTTGTATTCGTTTATTCATTGAAACACGTACACGAAATCGAATTATAAGATACTCGAGTCGAGTCGAGCTCGTTCGGTAAAATCTAATTTAATCTCAATTTATCATACATATCAGTTTATCAAACAAATTTGAACAATATTTTTCATTTGATAAATTTTGAAGTTTGGTAGGAGGAGTAAAAATTGAAAAAATAAATGTAAAATTATCAAACTAGTCAATACTTAAACTTGAGCTCGATTTATTTAACAATTAAATCAAGCTTTATTTTAAATTTCAACCGAACTTCAACAATGTATTGCATTTCTTTTAACACCTCTAATTGAACATTTCTATAAAAAATATATATGTAAAGTACCGTTGATTCTATTTGTTAAAAGAAATTTATAAGTCACATAACATAAATGACTTTATTGTTATTTTACACGACTGTGGATTTCACAACCACAAAAATAAACATACTAATTAAATAATAATTCTCCAAGCACAAACATAAACACACTAAATAATCATGGAAAGACTTGGATGAGGGACCTCACTCCTAAAACATGAGTGATTTTATAACTTGTAAATCCAGAATCAAAGAAAAGCTTTGCCCATTCCTTTTCAGTTCTCTCTCTTCCAGTTAAAAGGGTCATCATTAGCATGTCATAAAATAATTGTGTTTCAACTATCTCATTCTCATGGTCTTCTTCTTTTTCATCATTCACAATAATATCAACAATTATTACTTTTCCTCCATTCTCTTTATTGGGAATTGCTTCTTTGCAATTTTTCAATATTTTAACACATTCTTCATCGCTCCAATCATGCAATATCCACTGCTTGTCAAAATCTTTGATTAGGCATACAATATATATATATATATATATATATATATATATATATATATATATATATATAGAAGTCATAATTAATTAAGGAAAAGTGCACTCCAACCCCCCTAATGGCTAATATTTACATAATTTTAAAATTTTACTAGCCACTCCTAACTAACTCAGAATTCAGAAATATAAAAAAACACTTAATACTCTAAAACATTACACTCAAGTTGAAAAATCCTCCATAAGTCTATTTCCGGTCTTTTCTCGTTGGAAAACACAAACGAACTTCACGTGTGTGGTAAATTAGTATGAACAAAATTTTACCTGCAAAACGTACTCAAAAGTGCTAAAAAAAACTACTTTTTTTCATACATCATAAAGCAAGACTCCATTTTTTAAATGAATTTATTACTTTTCCATCTTGAATAATTTGACACCATTAATTCTCAACAACTATTTTTGAGATCATAAATGTAAAGTTACGAAACTCCGCGCCAAAAATTTAGTATAAACTTTAGGGTCGGGGTGAGCTGCACTGCAATTTTTCCTAGTATTTATAGTAAAGTTTTATTTCATACCTTCATGAATACTGAATCAGCCGAAGGTATAGATTCAAACATATCTCCGCCAACAAAGGTCAAATTCTCACTCCCTTCCAAGCCATCAACAACATGTGGGAGGTCAAGCACAACACATTTCAATCCTGAAAACGCATCACCTATAATCTTAGCCACCGTTCCCGTTCCACCTCCAACATCCACCATCGATTTCAACCCCTCAAATACGTTTTTACAATCTCTAACAAGCACACCACTCATCAACCTAGCATCACTAGCCATGCCCTCATTAAAGAACTGATTCATCCTCGGTTCATGGCCCGCAAGCTCCCAAAATGCCCTCCTACATGTGAGTAAGACTGAAGATCAAATCAAACTACTCGATACTCGACTTGAACTTGTTAAGTTAATATATAGAATTGATCATATTGATTGAGGGAAAAGGAAATAAACTTGATTGAATGAAACTGAGAATACAATTGCGTGGAGAATTATGAAAACTGAATTACAAACAAAGCAAGATACAAAACTATGCATGTATAGGAATGAAAGGCAGCTAATAGCAAAACTAAAAGAAGGAAAATAACAAATATAATCCCAAATTAATGATAAGATAGAAAGGCCCAAACTAACAACCTACATATATTATCTAATATCTAACCTGTGAGTGTTCACGAACGGCGTGGGGCTGTCATTTTGGAACCATTCACTCACATCATGCCATGGATCGACCAAAATTGGGTCGAGCATGGCAAGTGCGAATGGGGCCACACTCAATGGATCATTTCGTAGGAGTAGACGAGAGGCTGGCGTGAGCCAATAGCCCTCCTCGTCAGTTTCAGCGATCTTGACCTTGATGAAGAACTTAGAGTGAGTTAGGATGCGCATCAAACGATATATAGATGGGGATTTTGATTTATTGATTGAGAGGGTGTCGATTAATTGGGAAAATGTAATTGGTTTACCGTGTTTATGGATGATATCTGGTATGCTAAGTTGAAGTGCGCATTTAAGGGACATGGAATTTATGAAGTTGAATATATGGTTCCATACATGAGCTTTAGCATCAAGAAGCTCATGGCTAGACAACAGTACTCCACTAGGCAATGCCATATTTTCCTTGTACTTCTTATTAAGTGTATCCAGTACGCAGCTTTGATACGCTATTTATAATGGCACATCAAAGATGAACTTATTATTTTTTTTCTTCCCCTTTTTAATTTAAATTGGGCCATTTACCTAATAATTTTTTTAAAACGAAAATACCTATCATTTACGTAATAATTGAGTTGAGCTAATGGAAATTTAGCCCCTGAAATGAATAATGTTCAATTTACCCCCTTATGATTAGAAAAAGTGCATTTTACCCTCATGTAAAAATAGCATTTTATCCTGCTGTGAAAATTTTAAAGAAGCAATTTATTTCCTTCAGCCGGAGAGTGTAACTAATTTGTCGAAATTGAGAGTGGACGTGAAAAGTGTGGTTGTAACATATGAGGTAAATTTCAATATTTATCATAACACAACATTTATCATAATAGGGGGTTGGAGAGGGGGGGGGGGGGGGAGGGGGCTAAAGTGACACGTATAAAAATATTACGGAAACGGTATTAAACTTTTATATGATTATTATCGAAGTAAAATTATCTTTTTCAAATCACAGAAAAATAAATTACAATATTGGTAAATTGCCATTAACTAACTATAATTAAGATAGACAAGCCAGAACTCAATACATGTGTGAAGTTGTACTATTGCAATAATTTATGGGGAATTATGTGGAAAATACTTACATAGACCAGGTCTATAAACTTAGTGGTAAACCTTGTGGTCTAGATTTTGCCACATCATTTATAATTACTTAAATTCAATTATTAGATTTAACTAACCCAACTAGATTAAACTAGAGTTGAATAGAAATAAATAATTCATATTATTAATTATGAATATAAAACATTATTTTGTGGAATTTTAATAGAAATAAATAAAATTGTTTTTATAGCATTTTTAAAACACCCTTAACTGTATAATTAACCAAGGAATTTTAATAGGGTTCAATTATAGAAACAAAACGTACTCTTGAAGAGTTTTGAAGTCCCCTCCTAGAAACAAAACATAATCAGTATATTGAAAATTTCTGTTAATAAAACCGTTTTTGCATTTTTGTTAAATAAATAACTTTGAGGTAAGGGGTAACTTTAAGGTCTACTTCAAAATTTGTTCTTCCACTTCTAAAGTAAGGCTTTACCATAACTGTATATTTAAGTTTTGTGTGAAAAACCAAGGAATTTTAATATTAATTAAACCAAGGAATTTTAAATTCTAATTAAAATTAATTTTATGATAATTAAAAAAATGGCTCACAGTTAATTATTTATTTCTATTTAACTCTAGTTTAATCTAGTTGGGTTAGTTAAATCTAATAACTGAATTTTAAGTAATTATAAATGATGTGACAAAATCTAGACCAAGGTCTACCACTAAGCTTATAGACCTGGTCTATGTAAGTATTTTAGACCTGGTCTATGTAAGTATTTTCCGTCTTATGTTATGTTTTGACGGAAGATCAGAACATTTTAATTTCCACTCTTATCAAAGAGGTGTGTGTGTATATATATTTCCAATATCGAAGTGGGATGAATTTAAATTTAATTTACCTTTTTAAGATATACATACAAATATAGAGAAATTAATAATACATATATTTTATAATATATATATAATATATACATACAAATGTGTCGGTCATTTGTCTGGTTTAAATTGAAAACTCGTAAAAGATAAGATTATAAAAACTAGTTCCAACCACAAATTCAATTTGCCATGAGTTAAATACATATATATATATATATATATATATATATATATATATATATATATATATATATATATATATATATATATATATATATACAATTAATTATTGTCATATTTTAGTAGATAAGAGAAACAAATGGAGCTCATGTATGGAATTTCTTAGACACAAATCCATTTGCGCACGAATAATATTATCTGGTCCTGCCCTGCCCCAGTGGCGGAGCTAGGAGCAATTTTTGGGGGGCTAATTTTTTTTGTCAAATATTTTCTTAATATTTTGTGTTTCCTCAATATTTAGTTGGTGATGACGAGTAACGTAGTACATCAAATACGATATGTGAAAACGTCAAGCGATAAATCAGGAATTAGTGATTAGTGCTTGAAAATGCACTTAAGTTGTTCTTATTTTCTAAATAAATCAAGTGTTAATTTGATATTTTCATGAAATTAATAGAAATTATTGTAATTAGAAAATATTGAGTTTTGATTTGTTTTTGTAGGAATTTAAAATATGGACCCCGGAATATTTAGCTTTTCCAAATTGTATAAGTATCAAAGGCATAATTTGAAGCAAGGAAAGATTCAAGGAAGTCAATTAATGCAAGGACAACAAATAAGGAATCTGCCAGAAATATTGCTGCTACTTCCAAGGACGATAACTCTCGTTAGAAAACTCCAATTAAGCTGAATTTCGGGTATGTTGTAGAGGAAGGAGTTAGCTACATTATGGACTTTACGGATCTGGATTTGGAGTTCGGAGCACAAAGATATGTATTTTTCAAATATGTCGCGCAGAGCAGAATCTTCTACGCGGGAATCGCGATTTTTGTCCTAAAGTGATAAGGAAACTTGCATAAATCCTTTCCATACGGGATTAAGCCTCCTAAACATCTTCCTACTCAATTTCTACCTCCTAAGCATTCTCCTACTTGGATTAGGGCTATTTATCACCTATATATAGTCCTAGAATCACACATCTTAAAACACACAATTCTTAGTCTTAGTTACAATTCTCTCTCAAATCATTATCATATTTTCTCTCTAGAACTTGTGATAATGATTAGCAAATTAGGCTAAGAGTTCTTTGGTGAGATTAGAGATGAACTTATATGCGTAGTGATCTTATTTGGATTCGATTCTTCAAGGTTTTGTAAGTTTAATAATTTTGAGTAATTTATTCTTCTTCATCTATTTTCATCAACTTTTATGTTAATACAATTGTTTCATTAGTTTTCATATAAATCTAGTCAAGCTCTTTTTATGTGAAGATCTTTATGATATAATTATATTGATATAAATCTTTCGTTTTATGGGTAGTCTTTTAATGCAATATGCCTTGGTATATAGTATATTTTTTATTTCTCATAAGATGATATTTTGTGCCAACTCTAAAAGCAAGAAAATTATTTACTCAATTACATTAGAAATCATATGTTTTTCAATTCTTTATCTTCCGATTGATTGTTTGGGATGTGAAACTTTCAATTGAGTAATTTTATGAATCAATCCAAATAAGTGAACGAAGCATATAATGGATTCTTGATATCTTACCGTTTTAATTATCGTATTTTTGAACAACCAAAAATTCACTTTTCTTTAAGTTTCCTTAAAATCAAATTGCTTTGTTAATTTAGTTTGTTTATTTATCTTTAAAGCTACTTTGTCTACTAATGAGTTTAGCTTAGTTTAGTCATCTCCTCGTGGATACGACAGCCCAATCTATTCTACATCGATCGCTTTGTTTCGACAAGTTTGGGCGTAATCACTTAGCGATAATTCCAACACATATACCACGGGAGCAGAAACTCTAATACCATCTGTGACGGTTCAACTCCGCGGATCCGTCGGATAACACTCGATTAATGTAAAAATAAAAATTTAATTTAATAAGACCTTTAAAAATTTATATTTTAAAGGAAAAAATCTTAATAAATAACAATAAAGAACCCGAAATTTGTGGAGAGTTACAAAATGTACGTGCTAAATAAAGAAAAATAGTGACTCAAGAATTATATCATATTAGTTTGATGTTCTTGCACAAGTAAAAATATCCAGAATAACACAACAAACAATATTTTTCAGGAGCAATTCGAGTAGAAGTTGGGGCCAAATTGCAATAAAATCTACGACTTAGGATATTTTCATGTGACTTTTCTGGCTCAAAAAATCAATTCTAATGACTAGGGGGACTGGGGGAGCGAAAGGACAAATAAGATAGAGGACCTTGGGGGCGGAGGAGGGGGAGAGCTTCCCCTTCCCCATCCCAAACCTTCTCCCTCACATGCTCTTCTTTTTTTATTTTTTATTTTTATTTGGTTCTTTTTTTAGTTGTTTTTTTTAAAAAAAAAATCCTAAAATTTGTTTATTATTTGAAAATAATTATTTTTAATTATAAAAATAAAACTTGCATTTAATTTAGTTAACATTATTATTTTAATACTTATGTGTTTTAATAATTTTGGGGTTGTATTTATCACCCAAAAATATATTTTTTTTAAAAACCTATAATTTGTGTATTATTTCAAAATAATTATCTTTGTCATGTATATAATTTATTTTGGTCAAGAAATTATTTTGTTTCTATTTTTTATTTGTAAAAAATATTAATTTCGTTACACTAGTTTATTAAAAATAAATTATTTAAAATAATATGATACAATCATGACAATTACGTATTGAAATCAAAACATGTTTTTGTTAAGACGATCACAACCCTACAAATTACATATTGAAATCAAATATGTTTACATAAATACGATTACATACGGCCAAACATAGACATACAAAACATAATTTTCGGATTGACATCTACAAATCGTATCTAGACGGTGGTGAAAATTTACAGATAGCATTATTGGAAATAATCAAAAAGAGAAAATCATGTGGCTCGAAATTTATAAAAGTATCAATGAAGCCCTAGGAGCAAATGAGACATATGTTCCTAGGACCAAAGATAGTTGTTCTAGTCGGTGGAAGAAATTAATCAATCCGGAGTTAGTAGGTAGATGGGCATTGCACTCCAAGACGCAGCACGATTTCATAAGAGTGGCCAAAATCTTCTCGGTGAGGTAAGTATTAATAAAGAAGTATGCATTAGGGTAAATACCACTTTTGGTCCCTCTTATCATTAACTTTTTACAGAGTGGTTCCTCATATGTTTTTTTTCCCACTTTAGTCCCTACTACGAATTATTTGTTTCACTTTAGTCTCTACTATGAATTATGTGTTTCACTTTAGTTCTTACCAAGTGGTTCCGATAACACGTGACATGCATATGAATATTTTTTAGGGCATTTTCGTCCGTTCACTATTGAGACTATTTGAGATATTGTTTAATTGGTGATCAATTTTGGTGTTTGAAAAATATTTTAGGAAAAAACTTTAGTTTGAAACAAAATGTACGATTAAGTTGGATTGGAATGAAAGCCTAGTTTGGAAGAGATTATATATTTAGTTTTTTTTTAAATAATTAGAAAGACGAAAATATCCTTGTTAGTTTACCTGAAATGACAAAATTGCCCTCATGAGCATATCACATGTTATTGGAATCGCCTTGGACCACTTGAAAAGGACTAAAGTGAAACAAATAATTCATAGTAGGGACTAAAGTGGAAAAAAAAACATAAGAGGGACCACTCTGTAAAAATTTAATGATAAGAGGGACAAAAAGTGGTGTTTACCCTATGCATTATTATTATTATTATTATTATTAATTAAGTGAGTTTGATAGAATGAACCATTAAAAATTACTAAAAAATTAGGGGAAGAAGGTATTCTCCTTCCGAGTCCTTAGAGATGGCCTTATAGTTATAGAACATTTAGATCTATATTTTAAGTAACACTATTGTAATTAGGTAGTAATAATAAAAGAAGAATTTTATCACACCAATTCATACTATTGTATTTTAATTTCAAGAAGAAACTATCAATTAAATAAAAAATAAAATCAACTTGATAAATCACTTAGAAAAAAAAAATACAGTACATTTTAACTAATGGAACACTAACTTTGAGATAAAGGAGATTACTGGTGAACATAAGGGAAAACACTCAATTTATTTAGAGTCCTAATATCTATTTTATTTAGAATATTTCTTTATATTTTAAATGTAACTGCTTTAATTATTTAGAATCCTATTTTATATTCAAACGTGTAATGGTCCGACTCTCCGAGTTCGTCGGATAACACTCAATTAATGCAACAATAGGATTTTAATTTAATAAATTCTTTAAAATACTATACTCTAGAAGAAAATTTTAATAAAATAATAATAAAGGACTCAAAATTTGCGGGACTGTACAATCCCCTTAAAAGAATTTAGCCCCAAATACAAACTTTGGATTCGAGAAGTCCGGTTAATGCTAGGGCTGAGCACGGTTCGGTAAACCGACCGAACCGAACCGGAACCGAAATTTCGGTCCGGACCGTTTACCGAACCGAAGTTTCGGTTCGGTAAACGGTTCTCGGCCGAGAACCGATCCTTGGGAGCGGTCGGTTCTCGGTAATACCGGTCGGTTTACCGAACCGAACCGATTGGACCGAACTTTTTTCTTTTTTTTTTTTTTTTGAAAATTAGTGTTTTTCAATTACGATTTTGGAGATTTAGAACTTTTAAGTTTGAATGGTTTATATAAACTTAATATTATTTTCCAAAAACAATTTATCTCTTTGTATTTGATTAAGATTATTTTATGTTTGAGACTTTTATGTTTGAATGATTTTTATGAACTTTGGTGATATATTGAATGTTACGCAATAAATAGTAAGGGGGGCTTTTTTGTATGGTTTGTGTGTTGTAAGATATATTTTTTTTTTTGTATATTGTTCAATAACTTGAATTTTTGATTTTTTAAAAATAAATAAAAATTAAACTTTCGGTTTTTTTGGACCGAACCGGAACCGAACCGAACCGTTCGGTTTTTTACCGAACCGAACCGAAATTTTCGGTTCGGCAAACGATCCGCGGTCTGAAATTTACCGAACCGAAAAAATACCGAAGTTCGGTCCGGTTCGGTTCGGTTTTTACCGAATGCTCAGCCCTAGTTAATGCTGTCGTTTCTCTTCCTCTAGCGCCCAAATCTTTTCTTCTATATTTTGATTGCCCCATAATGCTTTTATAAATGGAATTTGTTGGTTTCTTGATTTGGATGAATATGCGAACATGTTTTCCTTCGTGTGTTAGATGTTTCCGAAGCTTTGATGGTATTTAGTTGGGTTCATGACGACGATTAACGTGGTACATTAAATACGATATGTGAAAACGTCAAGCGATAAATCAGGACTTAGCGATAATTCCAATACATATACCATGGGAGCCGAAACTCTAATACCATATGTGACGGTTCAACTCCGCGGATCCGTCGGATAACACTCGATTAATGTAAAAATAAAAATTTAATTTAATAAGACCTTTAAAAATTTATATTTTAAAGGAAAAAATCTTAATAAAATAACAATAAAGAACCCGAAATTTGTGGAGAGATACAAAATGTACGTGCTAAATAAAGAAAAATAGTGACTCAAGAATTATATCATATTAGTTTGATGTTCTTGCACAAGTAAAAATATCCAGAATAACACAACAAACAATATTTTTCAGGAGCAATTCGAATAGAAGTTGGGGCTAAATTGCAATAAAATCTACGACTTAGGATATTTTCATGTGACTTTTCTGGCTCATACATAAATTAAACCCCAGAATTACATAATAATAGTGGAGACCATTTAATCTCTTATAAATTCCCATTTGAACCCCCCAGTTTCCCCTAAAAAACCTTTCTCTAGTTCTCTAGCTTTTCTCTCTAGAGAAAGAAAGGAGAATTTTAATTACTTGCCCCCAGCCCCTTCCCTCCAGATCAAGATCAACCAAATTTATTACACATCATTTTTAGTATTTTTGGAAACCCAGTTAATTCAATTTGGGGTTTCAATAATTGAGACATTTCTTTTTCAATTGGTTGATTGATTTTGAAGTTTTTGGAAGGGAAGGGGTAGTAGCTAGGTTTGGAAGACGACGCATGAGCGGGTTGGTAAAACTGGGCATCTCTTCAAATTCAGTCAATTTCGTCAATAAATCCACCACCTTTTTGTTATCCCTATTGTTGTTGAGATTGTTTAAGTTGTTATTTAGGTTAAGATTAATTGATTATTCAATTAATTTTAATTCTCAAAATTGTTTCGATTTATTTAACTGCTCCCCACGATCCTCTTTGAATTATGGAGTCAAGGGACAACAAAAGTAATCGCCAAGTGCAAAAAGGTCTGCTTTCATCTTCGTTTTTAACTGGTCTTACTTTCTATTTTATCTTTTGTATAGATTGTTTTTTATTTCTCCTTTACCCCTGGAGCTGTAATTTAAAGTTTGGTTTGGCAGGGGCATTACTGAAAATTTGTTTCTTGATGAATTGTTTTTAGTGAAATTAGTGAGTTCATCTGCAAAACCAATCTGAAATCTTATTCACTACCATAATTTGATTTTTTTTTAAGAGATCGTGCATGGACAAAATCTTGTAGCAAAATTGGTGCTTATGCTAAACATGATTATTTTGCTTGAAAAGTCGTAGATTGTGGTGCCAGACCCTGATTTAGTATTTCTCATGAGACCCTACTGATTGATTCTATGTAACATAAATGCTTTCTCAGTACTAAGCCACTTGCATCTGTTACACCTTAACTATCTCTTAAGCTATTCATTTGAAGTAGTTTTGTTGTGTTTTTCTTCATACAAGCAGAAAAAGGACAATTTGATCCCAAGTTATTGTTACTACATATATATTCGAAATTCATATTGAAAAAAGAGGTAAAAATTTCATATGATTTTTGTAAGACCATCTTTCATTGGTTAAAGGCATGTATATTGCAATAAAATCTGGAGTTAGGCCCGTTGGGCTACTGCAGTACTTTTCACGAGCTAGTTTGTCAGTTGGCTACCTTCCGAACTATGGTTGATCTTGAAAATATGTACATAGTTTATGTCTTTTAACTCATTTTCCCTAGTAATTAAAAGGTCAAAGTTGGAGTGACAATATAATGTGTTTTTGTTATGTTGTACGATATAAATTTGCTATATCAAAGGTTATTTCTGAATTGAGTTTTTTGTTTTGTTTGTTTTGTAGCTCATTCTTATTCAAGCTATGAGAGGAGATCTGTGGGTTCACCTTCTGTCATCGTCATTGGCTCTGGTTTTGCTGGCATTGCAGCTGCACGAGCTCTTCATGATGCCTCATTTCAGGTATATGCTATATATGTCTTTTATTATGATAACAATATTAAAAAAAATACCAGTCTTTTATTATGAATGTTTATCTGAAATAGGAATGAAGATATTAATAAGTCAAAAAACCACAAGGATTATAAACAAACATTCAAAATACTCATATTGGGAATGCTTTTTAACATACAAAGATGTGAACAACAATAACAAATAGGGAAAAAAATTCCATACATGACATAAACATTTAATTAAATAACCCAGTTGATTTTTATATAAAACTTGCATTCTAAAATACAATCAACACCCATTCTATTGCAAGAAATATCCCATATGGAAACTTGTTAACAATATCAAAAATTGCAGAAGTAGTGAACAGAAAACATCCCAAACACATTATCTAAGTCACTAGTTGGTAAAAGATGAACAATAGCCACTACAATCAAATAGCCCATCTTCTTAATTATACCAAAATATGCAAGTTGAGCAATGTTCAAAAGTTCCAGAAAACATGTTACATGCAAAATCATACAATCCAAAATCATCCAGTAGCAAACATAAGACTACAACTATGAAAATGCATAAACATAGAAATAACTACATAATCAACCAACACAGGAAGATAAACATGGCACAAATCATCCAAAGCTTCTGCTTTAGACGCAATGCCTGATTATCCTCCTCAAGTTTCTTCACAGAATCAAGAAGCAACTTAATTTCAGAATTTAAATCAGCAACATCATGCTCCAGACATGATTTTTCAGACTCAGAACGATTCACACGCGCTAACAGCCCAGGGATAATAAGCATGGACCTATCGCACATAGCAGGATCAATCCATTCAAAAAACTCACACCGATATCCCTGCAAGAAAACAATAACAAATGAAATATTAGTTTATCAGTACTAATTTATTACAAATTTGAATAACAATTTCAGAAAACCTAAACCCTAGGAAAAAAAATTTGTATTACCTTTGGACCATAACAACGGGCAAATCGTCTACCAGGATTGTCTCGGGTCTAGGAAGTGTAAATTACAGAAGACGATCCACATGGGCAAATAGGACCAGTTTTTCCACGGCCGTTGTTACTGCGCGCAGAGCTACTTGAGCTTGAATCGATGTCTCTACAACTAAGGAAAATAGACACATTAAATCATCCCATCATACAAATCAACCCTTATGGCCAACAATCCCTAACCCTAATAACAGATTTATTTAAAAATAAAAATTGAAAGGGCTTCAAAAACCACACTCTTACGTTTACAATGGTGGGGTTGCAGAAAGGAAACTACCGGTGCGGCGCTGTCGAGTATCCAACGGTGGCAAATTAGGGTTGCAAAGCGTAGAATGTCGTGTGGCGGAGTGGAATCGCGGAGTGTTGGAGAGGAAAAAATGAATTAGGGTTTATATTTTTTTAAAGTTAATATACCCTACCATCTACGGCACAGATTGAATATCAGGTGGACGGTCAAGATCATTTCGCTCAAGGGTAATTTGGTAATTAGTGAAATGTCGGCCCAGCCGAACGCGAAATTGTCAATTGGGCCGTTTCTTATATCCGGGTATAAATTATATGCCAAACAGAAGATTATATCTAATGTCCAGATTATGTAATGGGCACAAATTACAATTGGGCCGGCAATAATGATCCAATCCGAACGCAACCTAACTGTGGTTAAGTTTAATTTGAGTTAACTCTATAATTAATATGGACATGTGTTAGCTTTATATTGGTGGTACATATAAGTGGTACAAATAAATGGTACAGTGTTGCCTGTATTTTGGTTAATGATTTGAAAATTATGTTATGAAAAGTAAAAGCTACTTTATGCTTTGACTATATGAGAAATTGGCAAAAAATTAATTTTCATATCATATAAATATAATAGGCGAAAGTCCATTTTTCCATATCAATCAAACGAAATACTTTAAAATAGATGGATATTTCAAAAATCATACTTCCGTCAAGCTTTTTAACGGAAGTGCCAGGTGTCAGTTAAGTCGCCTTGAGCAGGAAAAAAAAAAAACTCAAGTGTGGTTGACCGCTGCCCGTTTGGTATAAAAAATAAAAATTGTCATGTTATATGAAGGATTAGTCCCTTTCATTAAACCCACCAATCACACGTTGGTAATCAAATAGTATTACTAAATCTATAGAATATATATATATATATATATATATATATATATATATATATATATATAACGATGGAACTGCAATGCAATACATGAAGTAATAATTAATTCCAGAATGAAATGAAAATAAAACAATAACAATACATATATAAATCCATTCAAACAATAAAACCTCAAATTACATATTAATCTCACGTGACGGACTGTAGTCCTTAAACAACACAACAAAATAAATAATGAATTAGTAATAATACATGAAAAGAAATTAAGAAATTAATTAAAACATAATTTGAGATTATATCTCGCATACTAACGCAATCAAACACGCATACTAACGCAATCAAGGGCACACTGTTTTATTGTATCAACACAATCACGGCGACATTTATGAATACAATAATTCCCAACGCTTGTATAGTTGATCGCGCAAGCTGAGTCAATTTGCCCCTCAAGAACCTGCACACAACAAACCATTAACACAACAACAACAAGAAGAAGAGAATAAGTCGAAAAGAAAGATAGTTTTCCGAGTGCCATTGAAGATGATAGATTAATTGTGAGCAAGAGTTATATGTATTTATATATATATATATATATATATATATATATATATATATATATACTTGAGTCTTCTTGATCTGACATTAGACGTGAAATGAAGTATTGCATTATATCATTATATAATAATAACAAAATGATAATTAAAGAATTCGTGGAAGGAAGTGTTAATTATGAAATGATGTTAATTAATTAATATACCCTCTTCATTTTTGTAAAATCGATGTTCATTGTCGAGATTAATTAATTATATTCACATCCATAATGTATATTAGAAGAAAATGTACATATTCAATTGTTTGTACCGAAAAAATCACCCTCGATTAATTGAGGAATGACGGCTCGATGACAAGCCAAAAATGGCAATAGAGCCGAACCCATTCACTCCAAACGAACCAGATTTGATCGGATCTAATTTGGCACGGAAATGGGGCCGACCGAAACTGTAAACGGGTCACGAGTCCAATTTAAAATCCGACCCAAATTTCGTGATTAATTAATTTGTGGTCAAATATAAATTACTTAATTGATAGATTAATTAATTTATGGGCCAAAGTCAATTAATTAATAAAGCCAAGTTATGGTTAAACACAAACGAGCCCAATCAGCCCAATAAATTGCGTTGGCTATTATGCATTAATTAATTAATTAAGTTATTAATTAATTGGGCCAAGTCTAAATAATAGGCCCAATCATGTAAAAGAGGCCGACCCAATAGCATAACTAATTAATTAATTATCATAAGATAATTAATTAAAGGGATAATTGCAAAAGCCACGTGAGTTAGTTGGCTAGTGGAAATGTATACAAACCAACTCCCTTAATTATCTCAAGTTGGTTACTACATTAAAATTGAATTTCAAATGGGCAGAACATCACGTTTCTTCTCCAACAACTGCCATTAACATTAATTTTCAACAAGCAAGAAGGAGAAAACCACCATCAAGGTAGTGGAGGAATTCAAGGTAGTGGAGGAAGTGGGAGAGTGGCTATCAAGGGAGCAGTTTTTTCCAGCCATCAGCCCATCGATCAGCAGCTATAAATACAAACAGGCTGCCATTCGTGCAAACACACACACAACTCAATCAACAACTTTTCAGTCTAACACTGACCGGCTCTACGCCTCACCGGAAGTCCAGCACACCGCTGCTTCTTTTTTCAGCAAACATCTGTTAATCCCTTGATATCAACCGTCCCTCCTCAGCCACCAGCAACTCCTGACCGCCTGAAGTCTTGCCGCCGCCGCCGAAAGTCCACCGCCGCTGCCGCTGAAAATAAGCCGACGCCGCCACCGACGGTACGCCGCCGCTGCTTCCGCCGTCAGAAAGCTGTCTCGAGCGAAACCCCTTGATAGCAAGCAGATAACACGCTGTTTCTGTCAAGTTATCAGCCTGTCGACTCCTTGATATCAGTATGTCCCTCCTCAGCCACCAGTGATCCCTGACCGCCTGAAATCTTGCCGCCGCTGCCGCCGCCGCCGCCGTCTTCCGCCGTCAGCTGACACTGTCTCGAGCGAAACCACTCATATCAACCAAGTAGCACGCTGTTAACCGTCATGTAAGTGCCCACGTATTTATGTGACAAACTCATCGAGTAGCCATCTGCCTGATGAGCTCGTCGTCAAGTAGCCATCTGCTTGACGGCTATCGGCTGAGTAGCCATCTGCTCCGTCGATGCCCTTTTCAGTGGCCACCCGCTGATCAGGAGCCCGATTGGTGGTTACCCATCAAGGTTGGGCGAACCATTGACGGTGGTCTTCCGTCGTCAATGTTACTTTCTGTCAACAAGCTGTTCTATCATGCATTATCAGCTCATCGGCGGGTTTACCTGCCGATCAAGGAGTTAATTTTCAGCATTTAATAGACTTATCAACTCATTTGGCAGATTATGCCAAAACAGGAGATTTTTATCGTTTTGCATATTGTTGTAATATTTGTACATCGGGGGACTTATCAATATTCTTTGATTATTAATGGAAGTAGTTTGGCCCGTATGTCTCGATTCTTTTACATAAATATGATTTGCGTCAATTGATTTCCATTGAGATGTTGTTTTCTGTCAAGATTATGTCTTCTGTCAAGGTGAATGTTTAAACTGATTGATTGTCAAGTCATTTGCTGATTTTTAAATCTGCTGATATGTTGAGCATGCCATCGATTGGTCATAAGTTTTTGGCAATTAAGAGAGATTTTCATAAATTATTTAAGTCCTGCGGCCAGGCAGGCATAGAAAAGAACTAGGGGTAGTGTTTGCCTACTCTGTCACAATCGTTTAGAAGTCAGTCTTATCAGGACAGTTTATTTCGATATCAATATGTATGTATCAGGACACTTATATTATTATTACACTGATATCAACATGTCTACTTTTAAATCGTTATGTTTGCACGCACAAACATTGGCACGCCCGCATTTATTTTATATCATATCGAGACATTTTACATCGAGCCATTGTCTCGTCGAGGTATCTGCTGACAGGTTTACAACGGACAATGTTTTGGCACTCCTCGATGCCAAGCATCCCTCGATGTCAGTCCCTCGATGCCAAGCATCCCTTGATGTCAGCTTTATCGCAAACAATATTTTGGCACTCCTCGATGCCAAGAGCCTCGACTTCAAGGCATAACAGGGTCAAAATTATATGCAAACATCAATATGAATATATCAACATGTGATTGGTCTAGTGAAAAGGGTTACTCACTACAAAGTAATGTACTCACGTTCGAATCCCTGTTGGGAGAGATACCCACTTAATGTTTCCGGCCAACCCGCCTAAAAAGGGATTAAACTCTTGAAAAACCAAATAAAAAACAAACAAAAAAAACGTACATTTGAATATCAAGAGGGTGCGATTTAATTAATATATTCTTTAAGCAATATTATAGGGATGTTAATATACCCATTACCTAGGCATTTCACCATTGGTATAAAAGATTAAATTGGTGATTTTACGTATCAAAATAAAATAAAATAATGTGGTGTGAAATATACTATATTATGTTTGCAAACAAGACAACTAGCTGTAAATAACGTAATAATAAAATACATTCTATGTGTATTTTTATTAGTCATCATAAATAAACTAGCATATATATCTGTTGATTATTGTGATCGTCGCCCCCCACTTAAATCCGCGTATTATTGCAAGCAATGTTATAATTTGAACGTGTAATCATTAATCAGTCCACTCTTCACATTTATTCATTATTAAAACTTGTAAGAATCACCCAATCAAAAAACTTATACGGAGTATTATATTTAAATTATTTGTGTACCGAAAAAAAAATTGAATTAAGAAAATGCATCATATATATTTAAGATTCGTCTATATTTTTTATTTGGGTTAAGTCTTATTAGGCTCATTTTCGGCTCATAAATTAATCGCGTTTAATATAATGGTTCAAACTCGACTCGACTCACAGTAATTTTGTTGGAAAAATATGGGTTTTTTGCACTTTGCACCCCCGAAACATGGAAAATAGGCACTTTACACTCCTGAAACTTGGATTTAGCACTTTGCACCCTCGAAATATAAAAATACAGCACTTTGCACCCTCTTTTATTTTCAAGTAAAAACTCAAGGGCAAAATAGGTAATTCTATTGTAAATCTTTGACACTTTGCCTACCCAAAATAAAATTAGCACTTAACACTCCCTAATTAAGAACAAATTAACAACTTGCACCCCCGAAATACAATAAATGGACACTTTGCACCCCAAAATATAAAATTAACAGTTAACACCCTCATATTAAAAAAAAAAAAAAAAAACCCAAATCACTCATCTTTTCGGGCAAAGTTGACCATTAAGGTGAATTTTTTTTAAGACAAAATAGGTAATTATTTATGGAGCTTTGATATGTTGAAGTAGACAATGGGTATTCACCTTAAATAATTGCTCATTTATAATTGTATTTTGTATTCGGGCTAATTATAATAGGTAAATACAATTTATTATGTTGAAGTACACTTAATACTCATTTTTGTAACATAGGGGGCAAATTGTCAAATTTATCATAACTTAGCAGGTAAATTGCCCATAACAAAGAGGGGTAAGCTGCCACATTAAAACGAGGACAATCAATTGAGTCGGGCCTAGTCGAAGCTTGATAGCTCGACCCAATTAAAATTGGCTCGAACCCTAATATTTGTGAGCAGAGCTGAGTTTGAGCTATTATATTAAACCCAATTACCGGATAAAGCGTGAACATATAATTGTTTTAAATATTACGATTAATTATTTGTATTGTAGTTATAATTACTAATTACTATTTTTATTTTGAAACAAGTAAATTTTATAAAAAATTATAATGTAAACTCACGTATTTGTTAGCATATCAATTACGTATTGAAGGCCAAAAAAAAAAAAAAAGATTTTGTCAAAGATGAAAATTTAAAAAAAATAAGTTAAACAAAAGGTTAATAAATTGGAGTGTTGAGACTTTAAAACTCTACTACATGTTCATATAGATCAAACTTATCATAAAAAAAATGTGGGTAAATAACTCGATATCTTTCAGTTAATTTTTTAATGATATATACTCGTATATTAAGTAATTAGTAGTCTATTCAAATGTGTTTCGATAATCTAAATATTATATATGTCAAGCTATTTTCGCCAATATTAATAAACCCGATATAAACCCGAGACATGAAAAAATACATAGGTCGAGTTTGAGCCAGAGAAATCAAAATATTTATGAGCCGAGTTTGAGCCTATAGTTATGAAGCCCGACAGTATTTGAGTTCAAGCTATTTAAAGCTCAACTCACTAGGCCTGATTGACAGTCTTACAAACTATCAGAACACAGGAGGGTAAATTAGTGCCGCATAAAAAAATATCAGGGAGGTGGTGTGGAACTTTTAAAATATTACAAGGGGTAAATTGCTATTTTTTAAATTACGAGGGGGTAAATTAAACATTATGAATATTATAGGCGATAAATTGCCATTAACTCTATATAGAAATAACAACCAATTAAATCTTATTTTGCAAGAATTTGTGGTATTTAATTTTAAGAGGGAAAAAGATTTTTGATAGCAAACAATAGTCCAAAAAACACATTTGATGCCAGATTTTTTTGAAAAAACACATTTCATATCATGATTCACACCATCTTGACACATTTACTTTTTCTGTCAATTTTCGGACGAAATTCAGCAAGTGCCGTCAATTGTGGGTCTTTAAAACTTGTGCATGGTTTCCCTCCCATTGTCAATTTAATGGACAAATGAGCTAAACGTGTTGAAGTTCTTCCAAAAATTGACGGTAAATCTAAATGTGTCAAGATTGTGTGAATTATTGTATGAAATGTATTTTTTCAAAAAGTTTGGTACAAAATATGTTTTTTGAACTAAAGTTTGGTATCAAAAGTGTTTTTCCGTCTAATTTTAATAAAATAGCTCAAGTTTCCATTTCAAATCTTGATATTTTGGTTTGGTTGAGAAGGAGAACACTATAGATGGCAAGAAATTTGATGGTTGCATATCTAAGGTAAGTATAAGAAAGAGTTGTAAGAGGAAAGAAAAATATATTATTTAATGATGGGCATTTCAGGAAATTTTCAAAAATTGCTCAGACAACAATAATTGTTGCTCTAACAATATTGTTAGTCAAAATGGAAATAATAGTAAAAATTTAGGGTGATAATTGATCAATTTACAAGCCTACAGTCCTTCCTGATCTCCTGTCCCCCATTAATGTTGCTCATTTTAATCATTGAATTTGCAAAGGCTGTGTGAAAAGCCTTTTTGGAGCTTGCAAACTTTTTCAACCAATTTTTGTTTCAAAGGTGAAATCGCTCACCCCGGGCGCCCATCATCCCCTGTCCGACGGGATTGTGAGAGGAGGTAAATCATGGTGACTCAATCGGCAACAAAGGTTGGGACCAGTGCTCACTGCGCACAAGGAGCCCCCCTCATTTTTTGAGATGTTGCTCCCACACTGCCGCTGGTGAGGTTCACCGAATTTTTTTAGTCTTTGGAGTAGTGAGTAAAGCTTGATCAGAAGAGAAGAGGGCTTTCTTCTGCAATATCAATTTGTAATATGTGTTGTCAAATGATGTAGAAGAAAAAGGATCCATGCTTGTGCCTGCATTTTTTGCCTTGTTTTTTGGAGGGCATATGCTTTTTAAACTTTCTGCAAAGGAAGGGTGCATGCTTGGGTCGACTTCGTGAGTCCAGTTGAAGTTTTTGATTCTATTCTGGAACGATGAACAATGGAAAAATCCGAGAGTATGCCCACCTGCATAGATTAATTAAAAAAAATTGCAGTAATTTTTTATTATTTAAGTCGTTCGAACTAACTAAAAATAAGTATTACTGTTTGAAATTTTTTTTGGGAGGGTGGGGGAGGGGGAGGTTGGGGTTTACCTGAAAGAGCAACAAGGTCATCCATGGAGAGGCCCCTTTGAGAAAAGCTTTTTTGAAGTTGAGAAATGTTGAAAATGGGAGCTGGAAATTGTGTGGTTTCACTGGCTTTTGACGTCCGTCCATCTTTTCTTCCTTTTGGAACATTCCAATACAGCCCACCGGCTTGCACGACTGCATCTCTAGCAGCCAAAGCTAATATATCAGCACATTAGACTACGCCTAGACACACATCTTCAACTGTTTTCTTTGCGCCCTCTATTACATAGCAACACAGAACCATCACAACCCTTTTTTCCAATTTAGTAAACTAATTAAATACAATAATAAATTATACTATTACTAATTTTAAAATTTTTATTAATGTTTCTTAATTACCCTGATGAAGCAGTCATGAAAATGCAGTCTGAGAATTGCTGCAGGGACGGTTCTGTCTTTCGATATCGCATCCTTCATGACTTTTGCAACGACATCATCTACGCTTGGACATGTTTTCTCGTAGTGATTCAAACTCAAGGCATTAATAATCACAGGGGGTGAACAAACTGAAATGAGGATTACTAATGACCATATCATTGCAACAATATTAGTGAAGGGTGCCATTGTATGAATTTCTATCTTTTGGATTTATTTGGCTTGCTGATTATATAATAAGATATATAGGTTGAGTTGTTATTTAACGAACAATATATTTAAGCCTATATATATATATATGAAGATTGAAGAGGAAAGATAGAGACATGATTTATGTTGTTGTGGTATGTTTGTTGTGCCAAAATTTGGTATGTATCATAACTCATAAGTAGTGTTTTCTAAGCATTTTCCCAAGAGAATTATTGATAATTTGTCCCTTTCAACATGATACGACTTTTAAACAGCATTACGTACACAAGGCCATCTAACTAAGCCTAGCTCCAAAAAATTAAGTTGGTTCACAAATTAGGAATAATTTGTGTATTAAGCTATTTATATAGTTCAAATTAAATATGTACGTACACTATCTAATTAATTGAGCGACGGGGGATTAGTAATTGGACTACAACTACTCATGGTCGGCTCAAACCTGATATGTATTTGGTTCGATTCCTTCAAGTCCCTTTTTTAAGTTAAACTCTTGTTAGCTAGGGTTAAATTTGAATCTAATTTGATGAAGTAAACAAATCAGGGCCGACCCTAGACTTTTCGGGGCCCTAGGCTAAGTAAAAAATCAGGGCCCTATATTGAAATAAAATTATGTAAATTTTACTTTTCTTACTTTACTAGATACAAATTTGTTTATTATATCTTTATATTCTAGTTTATCTAATATGTCTTGTTCTATAGATAAAATAGCCAAATCACTTAATCTTTCTTGTGACATAGTTGATCGTAAATAGGTCTTTATAAATTTTAATTTTGAAAAACTTCTTTCGGAAAAAGCAACCGTTACAGATATAGTGAATATTATTTTAAAGCAAATACACGTTTTAGGATAAGAATCAAATACTTTTATACGATCAAGAACATCGATTGACTTACATATATGGACAGGCAAAACTTTTGATAAAACTCTTAGTTCATAATATTGATTTAAGGGGAAAAAAAGCGACGTTTCAACTTGACCCTTGAAATTCTTGATTTTTTTTTATTCGCACTATTATAAGAGCTGCCAATATTTATTTGCATTAAAAAAAATTGAACTTAAGTTGAAGTGGCGCATCGACAAATATAGTTAGTTGGACTAATATTTCTTTTTTCATGTTGGACTGGGTTAGATGAATTAGCATATATATACATTCATCAATGCATATATGGGTTGGGGCCCCAACTGAATGGGCCCAGGCAATTGCCTAGTTGGACTAAGCATAAGGCCGCCCTGAAACAAATGCATCAAATTTTGGCGTATGCATTCTGGCCATGCATCACATTATGTGCTCGTACGTATGATTTGTTGTGTTAAGCTTTACATTATGTTGATATCTTTTTCTTATAGTTTCTTTCATAATAATTATTTGCATGAAAAGAGAAAAGTAAATAGATTTTCATGTCAGCATATTTTGTCGGAAGTGGTTGAAATTGAAAGATCATTTCCGTTACTTGTTTGTTATAGTTGTAGCTTATAGTTGAAGTTTGAACTCTATAAGTAGGTATAAATAATGATATTTATAAATTTGTTCAATTGTGTTTCACGTACCTGAATATTACCTTCATATATGCATAATTGAAATGCTCCGCTTGATTTCCCAAAACATAATAATTATTTTATTAAATTTGAATTCATAGATAAGTTTAGAAAATTGGTGAACATCCAATAAATTTAATAGTCCAATGGGCTAAATTATGAAAAGAAGAGAAGTGTATAGAAGGCCCGATAGACCAGCTGTTAGAATTTCACATCCATATATCTCAGGCTCAATAGAATTTTTTTTTTTTTTTGGTTCAAGTACTCCCTCCATTTTTTCTTTTTATTGTCGTTTTGGAGGATTGCACACGAATTAAGGAATGTCATAAATAATCACTTTTTGGAAGTAAAATATTCAAAATATCCTTTTAATCAAATAAAATTAGCAATAATGACAAGTATTAGTAAGAAGAGTAAAATTGATAAAGCAACATTAATTTTAAGCGATAAATAAAAGTAAACAAATTTTTTTTCCAAAGCAAGAAATAAAAAAAAAAGGAAGGAAGTAGTATGCAAGGCGATGTAGTAAAGTTATTTTTTGCTGCCACGTACTAAGAAGAAAATTTGGGACAAATTAATTCATAAATTATAGAAAGAATTGAAGCTTTAGCTACAAATTCCAAGCCGTGTATTTGCTTGCTCAAAGCTTCGAGGAATCAGATCGAGAAACATCAATTCCTCCTACATGCTTCCGGAAGTCTATATCAAATATATTTGAATTTATTTCATTGTTATCAAAGTACGAATATAAATTAACTAGTTACATAGATTAATATTAAATTAGAAAAATACTCAAATCAGTGGATTGAACCCATGACCTCTTGGTTATGAAGCCTTAACTTTAACCGATAGATTATTGCCTTATCAACGATAGGAATTAAAATATTTCTCATGAGTTTTTATTTGCCCAGTTTATTTAATTTATCCAAAAGGATTTATTAATAATCCATTATTCCAGTAATTAGTTCAAATGATTATGAAATCAAAAGTCGTCTTTGCTTTTTAAGGGTGGCATGAATTGCATTTCTTAATTATTACTCGAGTTGCATGCATCATGCATGGAATCTAGTTCTTCAATAAAATTGACTTAATAATTTGATTTTCTAAGGTCATTCATCCATTTTTAAATCTAATTAGTCAATCGATTTGGATCCGTAATCAATCAATCATATTAAAGAAGGCATGCTGAAAGACACCGATCGAATGTTTCTGCACAAGTAGTGAAACAATTGCCACAACAAAAAGAAGAAGATATTGTAATCCATAGATTTAGGCATGAACTACAGCTTCAATTTTGATCAAGAACAGTATGTGAATTTGAGAGGAAAAAGGGAATGAAAAATAAACTGTATAAACTGAACTTTGAAAATAATAATTCGTATGTTCTGTGTTGGGTTCGAACCCTATATATATGTACAGACTTAGTCAGCTATCAAGCCCAAATAAAACTAAAGCCCAAATGAAAAAAGCGTGAAACGCTTTCTAAACATTACAAGAAAACAAAAAGAAATAAAAAACATAATTTATATTTACAAAAGAAAAAGCCCTAATTTCTAATCTGATCCCATCGTTATTTCTTCTTCAAAACTTCACTGCATTCGTTCCTTGTTTAATCAAAACCTGTTCATAAATTAACACCTCCAATACTCCCTCCTCAAGGTGAAATTGATGGAGCAAACAAAACGGATACGGTGGCAAGTGATGGAGCAGAGGAAGCTCATTCAAAATCTGAAGAAGACGAAGCAGAAGGAGCATGTATATCAATCAATTTCATCTTGGACAATAACTGCAAAAAACGAGGCAAGTTTAATGCTTTTGTAAATAAGTCAGCTATTTGATGATCTGTGTGTATAGGCATTAGTTTAATCCTTTTATGCTCTACTTGTTCCCTAATGAAATGACAGTCAATCTCTATGTGTTTAGTTCTCTCATGAAAAATTGGCTTACTAGCTATGTGAATAGCAGAATTATTATCACAGTATAAAAGAGTAGGATTGTTAGTAGAAATATGTAAGTCATTAAGCAGTTGCTTAATCCAAACCAATTCACTGTAAACAGTTGCCAAAGCTCTATATTCTGCTTCTGCAGAAGATTTAGAGACTGTGACTTGTTTCTTTGACTTCCAAGAAACAAGAGAATCCCCTAAGAAAACACAAAACCCAGTAGTTAACTTCCTAGTGTCTTTGCAGGATGCCCAATCTGCATCTGCAAAAGAAGATAGAGTTAGGGAAGATTTTGATGAATAAAATAAACCTTTTCCTGGACAAGATTTAACATATCTTAAAATATGATGCAAAGCTTGTAAATGAGGAAGTCTAGGTCTAGAAACAAATTGGCTTAGTTTATGAACTGAAAAACAAATGTCTGGCCTTGTGATAGTAAGATACAATAATCTCCCTATCAATCTCCTGTATTGAGTAGCTGTTTCCTCATCCAGAATATCTCCATCTTCTAAGCTAAATTTAGCTCTTGGGTTCATAGGTAATGATAAGGGTTTGCAACCCAAATAACCTGTCTTTTCTAAAATTTGAAGAGCATATTGTCTCTGATTGAGACATATACCTGTGGAAGACCTGGCTACTTCTAAACCAAGAAAGTATTTAAGAGTTCCCATATCTTTCAATTTAAACTTTGTTAATAAAAACTCTTTAATAAGAGCTATCTGAGTAAAGGATGGTCCTGCAAGAACAATGTCATCCACATATAACAAAAGAGCAACAAAATTATTACCTGATCCTTTAGTAAATAAAGAATAGTCAGATTTAGATTGTAAAAACCCAAATTCCTTAAGAGCATCACTAAATTTTGTATTCCATTGCCTAGAGGCCTGTTTAAGGCCATATAGGGATTTTTGTAACTTGCAAACATTCTTGACTGATCCTGTAGTTTTAGGATATTTATAACCTAAAGGAAGGTCCATATACACCTCCTCATCTAAGTCACCATACAAAAAAGCATTGTTAATATCAAGTTGATACAATTCCCAGTTATTAGCAGCAGCTAAAGCTAATAGGATCTTAACAGTAACTAATTTTGCTACTGGAGAAAATGTTTCATTATAATCTATCCCTTCTTTTTGTGTGTATCCTTTAGCAACTAGCCTGGCCTTGTACCTATCAATAGAGCCATTAGGATTCCTTTTAATTTTATACACCCATTTACTCCCAATAGATTGTTTATCTTTAGGTAAAGGAACAATGATCCAAGTGTGGGAGTCTTCTAATGCTTGAATTTCAGAATTCATAGAATCCCTCCACTTAGGATTACTTACTGCTTGATGATAGTAAGAAGGCTCAACTTCTGAAGAAATATTATTTATAAATGACCTATAAGCAGAAGACAATTTTGTGTATTGTAAAACAGTAGATAAAGGATACCTAGAAGGAAAAGTTTTAATAATATTGCAATGATAATCTGATAAATATGAAGGCTTTCTGGACTCCCTAGTAGATTTCCTTAAAGGAATAGGAGGAGAATCATTTAAAGTGTCCAAGTTTGAAGGGGAATCATTTTCAGAATACAAATTATCAGAAGAATCATTTTCAGAATACAAATTATCAGAAGAATCATTTTCAGAATACAAATTATCAGGAGAAGTAGAATTAGGAAAAGTATTTTCTAATGAACTATAATCAGGAAAATCATAATTAACAGAATTATCAGGAGGAAAAATATTATCATTATTAGAGAATGTATCAACTTTATCTAGTTTGTGAAAAGGAAAAACATTTTCATTAAAAATCACATCCCTAGATATAAAAACTTCCTTATTATTAATATCATATAGCTTATATCCCTTGGTACCAAAAGGGTACCCAAGGAAAACACAAATCCTACCCCTAGGATCAAATTTGGTCCTGCCTTTTTTTAAAGTGGAAGCAAAAGCAAGACAACCAAAAGATTTTAGAATAGTATAATCAACTGGTTTATTGTATAAAAGAGAAAATGGACAATTATAATTCAGAATTTTAGAGGGTGTTCTATTTATTAAGAAAGCAGCTGTAGAAACACATTCATTCCAGAAAGTAAGTGGGACTTTAGAATCAAAATATAATGCCCTTGCAATGTTAAGTAAATGCTGGTGTTTTCTCTCCACAACAGAATTCTGTTGTGGAGTTTCAACACAAGAAAATTGGTGTAAAATGCCATGATGAGCAAATAAGTCTTTGAAACATAACTCAGGAGCATTGTCACTCCTAAAAACCTTAATACATTTGCCAAATTGATTTTTAACCATGTTAATAAAAGTAGGAACAACAGAAACAATATCAGACTTTTTTGTTAAAAAATAGACCCATGTGAATCTAGAGTAATCATCAATTATAGTGGCAAAGTATCTGTGACCAGTGTGTGAAACAGTATTAAAAGGACCCCAGAGGTCACAGTGAACTAAATCAAAGATTGCAATAGAAGATGTAGTAGAAGTAGGAAATGGTAGTCTTTTATGTTTAGCCAATGGGCAAATATAACAAGGATCATTGTTACAAGAAATAGAATTTCCTAAGTCTATTACAGTTCTTAGTTTATTCATAGATTTGAAAGGTAGATGACCAAGTCTTCTGTGCCAAGTAGTAAAAGAAACCCTATTGCAATGTGCATGTAGTGAGCTGGTAGAATTTTGTGTGTCCAAAATGTAGAGTCCCTGTTGGAGATTACCCTTTCCAATCATCTTCTCTTGGTAATCCTGAATTAAGAATGAAGTAGGAGTAAATTTTATAACTAAGTTATCTAACCTGAGAAGCTCACTTACAGAGATAAGATTAAACTTAAGATGAGGAATATAAAAAACATTTCTGAGAACTAAATGATTGTTAATAGGGACATCACCTATTTCAAAAACAGAATAAGTAGAGGAGTCAGGAAGAATAACTTTAGCATCATTAATGGGTTTTAAAGAAGAAAATAAAAACTTATTGTTGCAAATGTGCTTAGAAGCCCCTGAATCAATAATCCAAAAATTGTTTGAAATAGTAAAAATTGAATCATAAGTTGTAGAACAGATACCAGAGATACAAGAGACATGAGCAGAATCATTAGGTGAGCTGTTGTTAGTAGAGTTGGAAAGTTGCACTTGTGATGAAAGTAGGTTCAGCAACTGTTGACACTGTTCAACAGTAAAACTTTGTAAAAAAGGATTGGTAGGATGATTGTGATTATCATGTTGAATTGGCTGATTGTTGGTGAAGGATGGAGGGTCCTCAGAAACTTGATTGACAACAGTTTTCTGTTGTTTATTCTTGAACTGATATCCAGGAGGAAACCCATGTAATCTGTAGCATTTATCTATTGGTGTGGCCTGGAATGTTGCAGTGAGCACAAACAGGCTTGTCTTTCTTTTTGAAATTGTTGGCAGACTGATTGTTTTGTTTGAACTGATTGTATGAACGTTGGGGTTGAGTCTGTTGGGTAGAAGATTTAGATGCAAAAACCAAAGAGGATGGTGTATCCAAAAGAGCTTTCTGACCAACCAATTTATGCCTTTCTGCTTGAGTAGCAAGGGAAAAAACCCTACTAATAGGAGGCAGTGGATCCATTAGGAGAATTTGTTCTCTTAAGGTCTCAAAAGAGGAATTTAAACCCATAAGGAATGTCATAACATATTCTTCCTGATGATGAGAATGAATCCTTTGAGCATTACCACAATTTCCAGGGCAAGAAACCAAAATAGGTCTATAAGTGTGTAGTTCATCCCAGATTGACTTCAACCTTGTAAAATAAAGATTGACAGACTGATTTTCTTGTGCAATGTTAGCCAAGTCCCTACGGAGTTGAAAAACCCTTGGCCCATTGCTTTGTTGAAACCTTGTTTTCAAGTCATCCCAGATTTCCTTTGCATTAGAAGTGTAAATGATACTTGAATGAATTTCTGTAGAAACAGAATTGAGAATCCAAGATACAACTATGTCATTATTTCTTGACCAAGCATCTTGTAAAATAATGTCATCATGACCAGGATCAATAAAAGTGCCATTAATAAACCCAATCTTGTGTTTAACATTTAATGCTAGGGACATGGATCTGGCCCAAGTAGCATAATTGTCGCCCACCAGTTTGTTCTGAACAAGGAGAAGACCAGTACTATCTGAAGGGTGAAGGAAGTATGGTGATGAGGGATCTTCAGTGGGTAAGTTTGTACGAGTGGTGATGGTGGTGGTGGAAGAAGAATTATTACCGGAATCTTCAGTCATGGTTCTTGATAGTGATCAAGAAACAGAGAAAAAAGGAGAAGAAAAATCAAGAAGAATTACTCTTCAAGAAAACCAGAAAAAGAAGGAGACAAATCCCCTGGAAGAAGAAGAATTACTCTTCAAGAAGAAAGAGGACAGATCCTCTGAAACAAGAAAAAGAATCCGAACAAAACAGAGTTTGAATCGGAGAAGACAATCTGAAGAATTTTCAGAGAAGAAAAGAAGAATTGAATTAAGCGGAATAAGAACTTACTGATACCATATTGTAATCGATAGATTTAGGCATGAACTACAGCTTCAATTTTGATCAAGAACAGTATGTGAATTAGAGAGGAAAAAGGGAATGAAAAATAAACTGTATAAACTGAACTTTGAAAATAATAATTCGTATGTTCTGTGTTGGGTTCGAACCCTATATATATGTACAGACTTAGTAAGCTATCAAGCCCAAATAAAACTAAAGCCCAAATGAAAAAAGCGTGAAACGCTTTCTAAACATTACAAGAAAACAAAAGGAAATAAAAAACATAATTTATATTTACAAAAGAAAAAGCCCTAATTTCTAATCTGATCCCATCGTTATTTCTTCTTCAAAACTTCACTGCATTCGTTCCTTGTTTAATCAAAACCTGTTCATAAATTAACACCTCCAATAGAAGAGAATAAATAGAAATGAAATATAGTTTTACGAGTGCCATTGAAGATACAATTGTGAGTTAAATAATTTGTGAGATATTATAAGAGCAAGAGCGCTTTATATTATAGTGGTTAATTAGTTGTTTGGTGTCCTAAATGTTCTGGGCCGGCCCTAAGCAAACTTTAAATTTGTGGCCTTTAAATTTCCACATATTATTTGAACAAGAAACAATAATGAATCAAACGATATGGGGTTCTTCATTCACTAAGCCCTCATTTCTCAAATCATGTAATCTTCAATTTCCTCTTTTAGAAAGTCTTAATTCACTGAATTTTCAACTAAAGTCGAACTTGAACCCTGGTCAGTTGCATTTTTATTGCTAATAATAAACTTATAAAGTGCACCTGCTTGATATTAAATAAGTTCTTCAACTCTTTGTTTCTTTTTTTGTTTTTCATACACATACAAGTGTTTTCTAGGGCCCATAGTTATCAACAAAATTTCAAAAATACAATGATAGCAATTTTCCATTGTATGGGCTAACATGTGTTATTATAACATATTGATCAGCTATTTAATTAAAGCTCAAAACCCACTTAAGTGATCTGATGGAATATAAAGGGTTTTAGATATACTATTTATTATATAATATTATATGGGTTTAATGTGTAGAAAGCCTAAAGGTCTAATTTGTTATTATTGATGGGTCAGTTTCAAATTAGACAATAAATTGGAAGAGCAATGGTCCCTAAGGAGTGGATAAATACATGTGATTATTCGTCAATCCCCATCAGAAAATAATCAGTCGTACATGTCCATCCACCTCCTTAGAAGATTTAGTGCTTTGTCTCTTGGTGAAATTTCAACCATGGCATCAATGGAGTCAGGTTAGATTCCTAATTGAATTATGTCTTTTATATATCATATTCAAGCAATAACATGTGATCCTATTATAGATATTCATATATAGTTGTTCATGAGATTATACTTTATTTATGTAATTTAGAGTATAAGAATGAATATCTATTGTTATTTGGTTAATTCCAACAAGTGGTATCAGAGCCACATGTTAATTATTGATTATGATATATGTTTGTTGCTCCGTTGTTGTTTATCATGGTAGAAATATTAGGGTTCATGTTTATTTGGATTTGGAAAATACTTTTGTAGTACCGTCTTTTAGACGGAATTTAATTTCTATTTCTTGTTTGAACAACTTTGGATATCATTGTTCATTTGGAAATGGTTTATTTCGTATTTTTCATAATTCCACTTTGGTTGGCACTGGTTCACTAATTGACAAGCTTTATAAATTAAACACTTTAACTTCAATTGACAATGAAGGTTTACATTTAAGTAATATTGGTACGAAACGCAAATTAACAAAAGAAAATTCCTCAATGTTGTGGCATAAGCATTTAGGACATATTTCCAAACCACGCTTACAAAAGTTAGTGTCACAAGGAATTTTGGAATCACTTGATATGTCAGATTTTGAAATTTGCATAGAGTGTGTTAAAGGAAAAACAACTGACAAACGGAAAAAAGGTGCAAATAGGTGTAATGACGTCTTAGAACTGATACATACAGATATATCTGGACCACTTCCTAAGGCATCTTGGAATGGCCAAACATACTTTATCACGTTCATAGACGATTATTTCCGCTATGGTTATTTGTACCTTATACATGAGAAGTCACAAGCTTTGGATATGTTCAAAATCTTTAAAGCCGAAGTTGAGCTTCAACTTGGAAAAAAGATTAAAGCCGTAAAATCTGATCGTGGTGGTGAGTACTACGGCAGAAATGACGGATCGGGTGAACAACGTTCAGGGCCTTTTGCAAGGTACCTAGCCGAATGTGGGATCGTTCCTCAATATACCATGCCAGGAACACCAAGTCAGAATGGTGTGGCTGAGAGACGAAACCGAACCCTCAAGGATATGGTCAGAAGCATGATTAGTCATTCTTCTTTACCAGAATCATTATGGGGTGAGGCATTAAAGATTGCAGTTTATATACTCAACAGAGTACCCAGTAAAGCGGTTGACAAAACCCCATATGAATTATGGACAGGCAAAAGACCTAGCATTAGGCATTTGCATGTCTGGGGTTGTCCAGTTGAAGCTCGACTGTACAATCCTGATGAGAAAAAGTTGGATTCAAGAACAGTCAGCTGTTTCTTTGTGGGTTATTCTGAGAGATCAAGAGGATTCTAGTTTTATAATCCCTCAAGCATGTTCTTTTTTCGAAACTGGGAATGCCAAATTTATTGAGGACAGTGGAAGCACTAATTCGAGGGACATAGTTTTTGAAGAGGAAAATCAAAATTTTCCTAACACTTCTACTACAGTTGCAACTGATGGTGATCAGGTAACCATTCCTGACATTGTTGGTGTTGCAAATCCAGATAATGTAGTAGTTGCAGACATTCTCTTGGAGCCACCAACTCAGTTGGGGGATCCCATAATGGTTGAGGAAACACCCCATGTGGTAGCAGTTGCACCTCACCCACCTCAAATGGAAGTGTCATTAAGGAGATCCACTAGAGAAAGGAGAAATGTATTTTCTGATGATTATGTTTATCACCAAGAGCATGAATTTGATACAGATTTGGAGGATGATCCTATATCTTTCAATCAAGCCAAATCATGTGCAAATTCAGCTAAGTGGATTTAAGCCCTGAAGGATGAGATGAAATCCATGGCAGACAATGGTGTTTGGGAACTTGTTGATTTGCCTAAAGGTGTTAAAACGATTGGTTGTAACTGGGTGTTTAAGACCAAACGTGATTCACAAGGTAATATCGAGAGGTATAAGGCACGCCTTGTCGCAAAAGGATTTACTCAAAAAGAAGGCATAGATTACAGGGAGACTTTTTCACCCGTTTCAACGAAAGACCCATTTAGGGTAATCATGGCACTCGTGGCTCACTATGACCTTGAGCTACATCAAATGGACGTAAAGACAGCGTTTCTCAATGGTGACATTGATGAAACAATTTACATGGTGCAACCGGAGAATTTTGAGCCGGAAGGCTCAAAGCACCTAGTATGTAAATTAAAGAAGTCCATTTATGGCTTAAAGAAGGCTTCCCAACAATAGTATCGGAAATTTGATCAAGTGATCTCTTCTTTCGGTTTCAAAGAGAACATTGTTGATCAATGCATTTATTTCAAGTTCAGTGGGAGAAAGTTTATCATTTTGGTGCTTTATGTCGATGACATACTACTGGCAAGCAATGATAAGGACTTGTTGCATGGCACCAAAAAATTCTTGTTTAAGAATTTTGAAATGAAAGATCTTGTTGATGCATCTTTTGTGTTAGGTATACAGATCCATCGGGATCGTTCTAGATGTATACTTGGTTTATCACAAAAGACTTACATTGATAAGGTACTCAGTAGGTATGATATGCACCATTGTGCACCAGGTGATACACCAGTGGCAAAAGGTGACAAATTTAGTTTGCACCAATGCCCTAAAGTTGAACTTGAAAAGAAGGAAATGGAAAAGTTCCCTTATGCTTCTGCAGTAGGCAGTCTCATGTATGCTCAAGTATGTACGCGTCCGGATATTGCGTACATAGTAGGGATGTTGGGCAGATATTTAAGTAACCCAGGGTTGGCTCACTGGAAAGCAGCAAAACGGGTTATGCGATATCTACAGAGGTCAAAAGACTTTATGCTCACTTTTCGGAGATCTGACCACTTGGAGATTATTGGTTATACGGATTCCGACTTTGCTGGGTGCATGGATAGCATGAGATCCACTTCTGGCTATGTTTTCATGTTGGCCGGAGGAGCTATCTCTTGGAAAAATGTTAAACAAACACTTGTAGCTTCTTCTACTATGGAAGCAGAGTTTATAGCATGTTATGAAACATCAAATCAAGCTATGTGGCTGCGGAATTTTATCTCTGGGCTGCAAATTGTTGATGGCATTGAGAAGCCATTGAGGATTAATTGTGATAACAAATCCTCAGAGATGTATCCTAAGAAAAATTGCAGTTCATCAAAGTCCAAACACATCAACATCAAGTATTTAGTTGTTAAGGAAAGAGTTCAAATTGATGAAGTGTCAATTGAACACATTAGTACAAACATCAATATAGCTGATCCGCTCACCAAAGGTTTGCCACCCAAGGTGTTTCATGAGCATGTAGCTCGTATGGGTGTTTGTCTTTTGGACGATGTACCAAACTAGTGGGAGTTTGTATATGGATATCTTTTGTGTATACTTTTTCTAAAGTTCGACATTATCAAGTACACAATATTTTCTTATGATTTTGTACGTACTAAAGTTTGTTAATATTGTGTTTTATATTTTGATAACTCTGAGATAACTGTCATGACTTATTGCTGCTGTTTAGCAATTAGTGTTTGTAAGTATGACAAACAAGACTCTCTTGAGTCATAAAGAGGACCAGTTGGAAATAGGCATGTCAAGATCACATTAAATGTAATTTTCATGCTACACATCCATATTTGATCTTTGTCATTGGTTAAGTCAATATTGTGATCAATGATGGGTCCCCTTACGTAAAATAGTAATGATGGCCTCTTTGGTCTTTTATTGATAAAATTATTGGACCAGATTGTTTAGGAGTATTTCTGATATTAAATAGCACTATTGAGCTCAATAAAGTTATTCTCGTATGTTGTATACAGTAAACACATGTATCCTAAGTGGGAGATTGTTAGCAATTTTCCATTGTATGGGCTAACATGTGTTATTATAACATATTGATCAGCTATTTAATTAAAGCTCAAAACCCACTTAAGTGATCTGATGGAATATAAAGGGTTTTATAAATATTATTTATTATATAATATTATATGGGTTTAATGTGTAGAAAGCCTAAAGGTCTAATTTGTTAGTATTGATGGGTCAGTTTCAAATTAGACAATAAATTGGAAGAGCAGTGGTCCCTAAGGAGTGGATAAATACATGTGATTATTCCTCAATCCCCATCAGAAAATAATCAGTCGTACATGTCCATCCACCTCCTTAGAAGATTCAGTGCTTTGTCTCTTGGTGAAATTTCAACCATGGCATCAATGGATTCAGGTTAGATTTCTAATTGAATTATGTCTTTTATATATCATATTCAAGCAATAACATGTGATCCTATTATAGATATTCATATATAGTTGTTCATGAGATTATACTTTATTTATGTAATTTAGAGTATAAGAATGAATATCTATTGTTATTTGGTTAATTCCAACAAGTGGTATCAGAGCCACATGTTAATTATTGATTATGATATATGTTTGTTGCTCCTTTGTTGTTTATCATGGTAGAAAATATTAGGGTTCATGTTTATTTGGATTTGGAAAATACTTTTGTAGTACCGTCTTTTAGACGGAATTTAATTTCTATTTCTTGTTTGGACAACTTTGGATATCATTGTTCATTTGGAAATGGTTTATTTCGTATTTTTCATAATTCCACTTTGGTTGGCACTGGTTCACTAATTGACAAGCTTTATAAATTAAACACTTTAACTTCAATTGACAATGAAGGTTTACATTTAAGTAATATTGGTACGAAACGCAAATTAACAAAAGAAAATTCCTCAATGTTGTGGCATAAGCGTTTAGGACATATTTCAAAACCACGCTTACAAAAGTTTTTGTAACAAGGAATTTTGGAATCACTTGATATGTCAGATTTTGAAATTTGCATAGAGTGTGTTAAAGGAAAAACAACTGACAAACGGAAAAAAGGTGCAAATAGGTGTAATGACGTCTTAGAACTGATACATACAGATATATCTGGACCACTTCCTAAGGCATCTTGGAATGGCCAAACATACTTTATCACGTTCATAGACGATTATTCCCGCTATGGTTATTTGTACCTTATACATGAGAAGTCACAAGCTTTGGATATGTTCAAAATCTTTAAAGCCGAAGTTGAGCTTCAACTTGGAAAAAAGATTAAAGCCGTAAAATCTGATCGTGGTGGTGAGTACTACGGCAGAAATGACGGATCGGGTGAACAACGTTCAGGGCCTTTTGCAAGGTACCTAGCCGAATGTGGGATCGTTCCTCAATATACCATGCCAGGAACACCAAGTCAGAATGGTGTGGCAGAGACGAAACCGAACCCTCAAGGATATGGTCAGAAGCATGATTAGTCATTCTTCTTTACCAGAATCATTATGGGATGAGGCATTAAAGACTGCAGTTTATATACTCAACAGAGTACCCAGTAAAGCGGTTGACAAAACCCCATATGAATTATGGACAGGCAAAAGACCTAGCATTAGGCATTTGCATGTCTGGGGTTGTCCAGTTGAAGCTCGATTGTACAATCCTGATGAGAAAAAGTTGGATTCAAGAACAGTCAGCTGTTTCTTTGTGGGTTATTCTGAGAGATCAAGAGGATTCAAGTTTTATAATCCCTCAAGCATGTTCTTTTTTCGAAACTGGGATTGCCAAATTTATTGAGGACAGTGGGAGCACTAATTCGAGGGACATAGTCTTTGAAGAGGAAAATCAAAATTTTCCTAACACTTCTACTACAGTTGCAACTGATGGTGATCAGGTAACCATTCCTGACATTGTTGGTGTTGCAAATCCAGATAATGTAGTAGTTGCAGACATTCTCTTGGAGCCACCAACTCAGTTGGGGGATCCCATAATGGTTGAGGAAACACCCCATGTGGTAGCAGTTGCACCTCACCCACCTCAAAGGGAACTGTCATTAAGGAGATCCACTAGAGAAAGGAGAAATGCATTTTCTGATGATTATGTTTATCACCAAGAGCATGAATTTGATACAGATTTGGAGGATGATCCTATATCTTTCAATCAAGCCAAATCATGTGCAAATTCAGCTAAGTGGATTGAAGCCATGAAGGATGAGATGAAATCCATGGCAGACAATGGTGTTTGGGGACTTGTTGATTTGCCTAAAGGTGTTAAAACGATTGGTTATAACTGGGTGTTTAAGACCAAACGTGATTCACAAGGTAATATCGAGAGGTATAAGGCACGCCTTGTCGCAAAAGGATTTACTAAAAAAGAAGGCATAGATTACAGGGAGACTTTTTCACCCGTTTCAACGAAAGACCCATTTAGGGTAATCATGGCACTCGTGGCTCACTATGACCTTGAGCTACATCAAATGGACGTAAAGACAGCGTTTCTCAATGGTGACATTGATGAAACAATTTACATGGTGCAACCGGAGAATTTTGAGCCGGAAGGCTCAAAGCACCTAGTATGTAAATTAAAGAAGTCCATTTATGGCTTAAAGAAGGCTTCCCAACAATAGTATCGGAAATTTGATCAAGTGATCTCTTCTTTCGGTTTCAAAGAGAACATTGTTGATCAATGCATTTATTTCAAGTTCAGTGGGAGAAAGTTTATCATTTTGGTGCTTTATGTCGATGACATACTACTGGCAAGCAATGATAAGGACTTGTTGCATGACACCAAAAAATTCTTGTTTAAGAATTTTGAAATGAAAGATCTTGTTGATGCATCTTTTGTGTTAGGTATACAGATCCATCGGGATCGTTCTAGATGTATACTTGGTTTATCACAAAAGACTTACATTGATAAGGTACTCAGTAGGTATGATATGCACCATTGTGCACCAGGTGATACACCAGTGGCAAAAGGTGACAAATTTAGTTTGCACCAATGCCCTAAAGTTGAACTTGAAAAGAAGGAAATGGAAAAGTTCCCTTATGCTTCTGCAGTAGGCAGTCTCATGTATGCTCAAGTATGTACGCGTCCGGATATTGCGTACATAGTAGGGATGTTGGGCAGATATTTAAGTAACCCAGGGTTGGCTCACTGGAAAGCAGCAAAACGGGTTATGCGATATCTACAGAGGTCAAAAGACTTTATGCTCACTTTTTGGAGATCTGACCACTTGGAGATTATTGGTTATACGGATTCCGACTTTGCTGGGTGCATGGATAGCATGAGATCCACTTCTGGCTATGTTTTCATGTTGGCCGGAGGAGCTATCTCTTGGAAAAATGTTAAACAAACACTTGTAGCTTCTTCTACTATGGAAGCAGAGTTTATAGCATGTTATGAAACATCAAATCAAGCTATGTGGCTGCGGAATTTTATCTCTGGGCTGCAAATTGTTGATGGCATTGAGAAGCCATTGAGGATTAATTGTGATAACAAATCCTCAGAGATGTATTCTAAGAAAAATTGCAGTTCATCAAAGTCCAAACACATCAACATCAAGTATTTAGTTGTTAAGGAAAGAGTTCAAATTGATGAAGTGTCAATTGAACACATTAGTACAAACATCAATATAGCTGATCCGCTCACCAAAGGTTTGCCACCCAAGGTGTTTCATGAGCATGTAGCTCGTATGGGTGTTTGTCTTTTGGACGATGTACCAAACTAGTGGGAGTTTGTATATGGATATCTTTTGTGTATACTTTTTCTAAAGTTCGACATTATCAAGTACACAATATTTTCTTATGATTTTGTACGTACTAAAGTTTGTTAATATTGTGTTTTATATTTTGATAACTCTGAGATAACTGTCATGACTTATTGCTGCTGTTTAGCAATTAGTGTTTGTAAGTATGACAAACAAGACTCTCTTGAGTCATAAAGAGGACCAGTTGGAAATAGGCATGTCAAGATCACATTAAATGTAATTTTCATGCTACACATCCATATTTGATCTTTGTCATTGGTTAAGTCAATATTGTGATCAATGATGGGTCCCCTTACGTAAAATAGTAATGATGGCCTCTTTGGTCTTTTATTGATAAAATTATTGGACCAGATTGTTTAGGAGTATTTCTGATATTAAATAGCACTATTGAGCTCAATAAAGTTATTCTCGTATGTTGTATACAGTAAACACATGTATCCTAAGTGGGAGATTGTTAGCAATTTTCCATTGTATGGGCTAACATGTGTTATTATAACATATTGATCAGCTATTTAATTAAAGCTCAAAACCCACTTAAGTGATCTGATGGAATATAAAGGGTTTTATAAATATTATTTATTATATAATATTATATGGGTTTAATGTGTAGAAAGCCTAAAGGTCTAATTTGTTAGTATTGATGGGTCAGTTTCAAATTAGACAATAAATTGGAAGAGCAGTGGTCCCTAAGGAGTGGATAAATACATGTGATTATTCCTCAATCCCCATCAGAAAATAATCAGTCGTACATGTCCATCCACCTCCTTAGAAGATTCAGTGCTTTGTCTCTTGGTGAAATTTCAACCATGGCATCAATGGATTCAGGTTAGATTTCTAATTGAATTATGTCTTTTATATATCATATTCAAGCAATAACATGTGATCCTATTATAGATATTCATATATAGTTGTTCATGAGATTATACTTTATTTATGTAATTTAGAGTATAAGAATGAATATCTATTGTTATTTGGTTAATTCCAACATACAATTCATAAATAAATTCCAAAGGCAGCATTCAAGCAAGACCAACAAACATAAACCAATTTTTTGCTTTACAATGATATGCTAACTAAATTACTAATTAAGTAATTTTGCGAGATTTAATACACAAGAATATGTGTATATTAACTTAATTACCTATTAAGTTATTTTGCCATATTTACTACACGAATATGTGTATAATAATATTTAAGTTATTTTGACCGAAGGATTACAATAATTAGTGTGCATTCGCTATTTTGTAGCTATATATATGACTCCTACAGGGAATGAGAACATACCAACAAATAATCACAGTTTTGAAGTGAAGGGTAAAAAAATCGAAAATTAATTCTGTAATGGCAAGGCTAAATGCTTTCTCGTGCTTTATTTTGTTGTTGTTGTGTGCTAGTACTTGCAAGGTAAGAATTGATTTATAAAATGCACAAATTTATTTCTTCTAGCTAGTTCAATATATAAATAAATAAATAAATTAATTAATTATGTTGTTTTATATAAAATATATTTGTTTAGGGGAACTGGTGTGTGGTGAGAGATTCTGCCCCGGTTGCCTCAATGCAAGGCTTTCTTGATGATGTATGCAAAGTGGTTGACTGTGGTGCCGTGAATCCAGGAGGTTTTTGTTACGAACCCAACACTTTGAAGAGCCATACCTCTTTTGTGCTTAACCTCAATTACAAGAAAAACAATGTATGCCCACAGGATATTGGTACCTATGTCAGTACTGATCCATGTAAGTAACTTACTGATACCTTTACCTTTCAAAACGAGCCCAAATTTCAGTTTTTTTTTTTTTATTGGTAATATTAGTGATGCTCAAATAATTAATTCAACAACTCAGGCCTGAATTCCCTTGAAGAGCCCAAAAAAATAAAGTTTTTCTTTGTATGTTACAACCTATCTTTGACAAGTTGTTTCTTTGGGTTTAAAAAAAAAACACATTGTTCCTACAAAATTAATAAATAGAAATAAGGAAAAAGATAAATATGAAGCCTCAATTCAGTCTAATTCCATGCAATTGAGTTTTCAAATTGATAACAAATCAACGTGGTAAGAATATAAACTAGCTACTTTTATGTAAAATTGATTTAATTTCTCCAGTTGATTTGATTAACTAATAGTATTGTTTTATTGTTTGTTTTGTAGCTTCCGGCTCTTGTCTCTACCCGAATTAGTTGATCTTCACGCAGTCGGAAAGCAATATGTTTTCGAATAAAGTTGACAGACATTACGTTTTGATTATTGAAAAAAGTAGTATTAGATGAAACCAAATATATTTGTAACTTATATAGGTGAATGGCACCAAGAATGCAAAAATTAATAATTTTCACTTTACCTATGTTACATCACATATTTCTCTTTTATACTGCTCACCGTGTTTTTCATCAAAGTTCCATTTTGGGAAGACCTTTGCGGTAGAGGACCCAAATTCACTTATCAAATAAATAGTTTTATTTATATTCATCAAACTTAAAATTTGAATTGTTTATTAAATAATATTACATATGATTAAATAAAATTCAAATAATTTACTAAATAATATACTAAAATTAAATGCAAAATACGTTAAATAAAATATTTAATTCTTATTTTGATGTATTTGAAGTTTTCATAAAGTATTGGTAAATTCTTAAAAGTTATTGTTTTCTATTTATAATTTCATGTAAAAAAATTTAATGTTATTTAATTTAAATTTCTTGTATATTAATTATGATTCAAATTTTAAGTTTTATTATTGGTGATTTTAACATCCAAACCAAAAACATATATTTTTTATTTAAAATTTTTATAACCTCTTAAAAATATTTACATCAAACATTCATGTTTATATTATTATTTTAAAGAAATTTGAAATGATTAATAACATAAATGATGTAAAATTAATTAAAAAAATTAAAAAATAAATTATTTTGAAGTTTGCAACTTGATTCCTCAAAATTTATCATATATGAAGGTAGGTGAAAACTCCTACATCGATCAAATTTCATGGAACAAATATTAATCTAAGTATATTAAATTTGGCGAGGATTTAAAAATAATACTACTTCAAATTAGTAATCTAGGCCTCGTTCAGTTGGGCTAATAAGCTCAGGATTAGCCCACAATTAATAGTCTGGATTCTAATTGTGGGCTTAATTTGGTGTTCGATTCCTCCAATTAAAATGCGGGTTGCCCGTGATAATTCCCAATTTTGTGGGCCAGCCCTCTTAATCCGCCCTACAACAATTGGATACCCCCCCGTGCGATTATAATCGGGTCAGATTTAATGGCCCAAACTGGAAATGTTATCCCAATTTTGCCTTCATACTTCAATGATATTACAATTAAACAGGACAAAATTAAACAAAATCCCACAATTTTTCCACTTCTTTCATCGCGAACTCCCTCCTAAAGTGAGAGGTGAAAATTTTTGAGCCAAAGAACCCTAGATTCTTGAAGCAATTTCTCACCTAATTTCTAAATCTTTTCTTGATTTTCTTGTTTTATGGTTCATATCAAACTTCCTTGCCTAATGTAACGATTAATTTTGTTTATTTGCAGCTTATTACGGGTTGAAGAAGCTAGAGGAGAATATTGCTAAAGAATTTCATTTTCAAGTATAATACAACCTTAAATATGGGATTTTACCTAAATGTGTTTACCTCGTATGTTTGTTAGGTTTTTTTTTAAGTTTTTTTGGATAATTTGAAATTGTGTGTTCTTGTCTCATTGTTGTGTGTATATAATGATTCCTTCACGGAAATTTTGAGGTTTCTTTGCATTTTCTGGAATATTTTCTGTCATATTTTTAGGTATAATGAATTGGGCAGAAAGATTGTATTTTTTGGAATATAATGACAATATATGTTGAATAGTATAAGCTATGGTGTACTGTTATATTTTTTGGAAGTATAAATTTTAGGCATTTGTATGAATAGAAGCTCCTTTGTTATTAATTAAGAAACTTTTGTCAATTTTTTGCCTCTTTAAATTGTATTGTGTCCTGGTTTACCATATATCAACACAATTGTTTCTTCCTAGCAGGACATGGTAAATGTAGTTTGAAAGGTATGCTATTTTAGATGAAACTAAATATGGCCCTATTTTAGATAAAACTAATTATGAAACTAGTTAGCATTTTATGATGAGATATTGAGTTTGTGATCCTGGGTTTTTTTTTTTTTTTTTTTTGTTCTATGTTTTAATTGGCAAAATATATCTTTTCAGCTCTTCTGCAAAATGGATCCACGAAGGAAACATCTCCTCATATTAATGTTCCATCAGATATTTTGGATGGGTGTTTTTTATATTTTCTTACATATTATTGCATACCATGCTAAGAATAAACTTATTCGGTATAGCTTAATACGTAGAAGGCGAGATCAAGAAGCTGAATTTGAGTTTTATTGTATGGAAGACTCAATTAGGTCTAAAGATAACATATGTTTTACTACTAGTTCATTTGAGAAATTTTGTTGTATACTTCATAACCTGGGAGGTTTAAAAGATACGAGATATGTTCCTATCAAAGAACAAGTGGCCATGTTTTTAATTGTCCTTGCTCACCACAAGAAAAATCGAATAGTCTGTTCTGATTATCGTCGCTCAGGTGATACCGTTAGTAAATGCTTCAATCGTGTACTAAACTGTTTGTTGAAGCTCTATCCAACAGATGATTGTGAGGACCTAAGGTGGAGTTCTTTCCCGGTGAGCTTACATTTTTTCACCCCCAATATATTTTAATCATTGTATGGTAAATTGTCTTTTGAAATTGTTTGTTTTGAACCGTGGTTTGCAGGGTTGCATCGGTGCATTAGATGGGACGTATGTGAATGTTAGGGTTCCTGTGGTAGATAAACCTCGTTATAGATCAAGAAAAGGTTGTATCTCCACCAATGTGCTTGTTGCATGTGACGTGAGAGGTTCATTCACATATGCTCTATGTGGTTGGAAAGGCTCTGCAGCGGATGGACGAGTTCTTAGATATGCAATCCACCGACCCAATGGTTTGAGGTTTCCTGCAGGTTTTAGTTTCATATATAACTATTAAATTGTCCAATGTAAAGTTTAATATTTTATTGAAATGAAATTGGTGTGAATCATCTAAAATATTTTCTATTCATCTTATAGGCACGTATTACCTCTGCGACTATGGTTATACTAACGGAGAAGACTTTCTCATGCCTTATAGAGGAATACGATATCATTTGAAAGAGTGGGAGTTGGTAGGGACGCCCCTCAGAATGCGCATGAATATTTCAACATGAAACATTCTCAAGCAAGGAATATCATAGAACGGAGTTTTGGTATTCTAAAGAAGAAGTGGGGCATACTTGCCTATAATGCATTCTTCCCCTTGAAGACGCAGAATCGAATCATTCTAGCCCTATTGTTGATTCAAAATTTATGCGGCAGATTATGGCCGAACATATGACGAACTTCGATAAAGATTCGGATGACTCGAGCGACGATGACAATGATTCAAGTGTTGACGAGTACATAGATGTGGTTGAGCCCTCGATTGAGTGGAATAATTTTCGTGAAAACATGGCCAATGAAATGTGGATGAAATGGAATTCGGAACGTCGTTGATTGGAATTGAATTTATTTGGTTGAATTTGGGGTGGTGGTATTTGTTTTTTATCCCTCGGACAGTGACCGAAATCCATTTGTATAACAAATTGTCTTTGTGACGAGACTTTATTTGTTTATGTATAACATTTGATTGTTCATCATCAATGCCTTGTATTTATTGGCTGTTGTGTATAATAATTTATATGGGTTGTGGCAAAATGGTTATTAATATATAGTTTTTTTTGTTTATTTAACTCTTGTTTGCTCTAATTTTCATGCAGTTTGAACTAGGTCATCCATCCCTCGATATGGTGAGACGGCTCCCACACAAAAGAAGTCACAAGGTACGCAGAGGATATGGAACGCACGTGAAGAACAAGAGTTGATTAATTGTTTAAAGGAGATGCTCACAAGCAGATGGAGGGCAGATAACTCTTTTAAACCGGGGTATTTGCAAGCACTTGAGGGTGTTCTTAATGTAAGGCCGACATCTAAGATAACCGTTAAGCACATCAATTCAAAGTTGACGGTTTGGAAGAAGATCTATTACCAATTAGTAGGTATGCAAGGCACGAGCAGATTCGGATGGAATGATAGTGGACAATTAATTGAAGTAGACGATGATGTTTGGAAATTATATGTGAAGGTGCGTTGGAGTATTTGCATATAATTAATAAAAGGATGATTGCTTGTTTACTATGTTTTACCCTCCTGCTTTTAAACAGTTGCATTTACCCCCATTAATTTAGACTCTGTTTATTTGCTGCTAAACCCCTGCTGTTGAATAGTTTATTTGCATTTATCACTCCTACTTTTAAACAATTGCATTTACCCCCCTGAATTTACAATCAACTTATTTACCCCTCATGCTTTTATACAGCTGCATTTATTTACATTTACCCCCCTGCTTATATACAGCTGCATCTACCCCCCTGAATTTACAATCAACATTTGATTATTTGCATTTACCATCCCCTGCTTTGAAACAGTTGCATTTACCCCCTGAATTTAAAATCAACTTTATTTGGTTATTTGCATTTATTAGCTGTTTTTAAACTTTTTCGTTTACCCCCCTGAATGTACAATCAACTTTATTTGATTATTTGCATTAACAATTGATAGATGTGAGTAATGGGTAAATTGTATCCTTGTTTATGTAGGCACATCTACTTCGAAGATTAGGTGGATATATTTGGAAATGATAGGGCAACTGGTGATGCTGCGGAGGACTTCGTCGATGTTGTTGAAGATTGCTAAAAAACAACTTTGTCCCAAATCATTTACACCATGAAACAACCGAAGTCATTTCCAATGTAATGACTGATGATGTGGTTTATAGTAGCCCAACAGTTGATTTAACCCATGATTATTCGGATGGCAATGAGTTTCAATTTGAGTTACCATCCTATAAGATGGGATTGCCTTCTATTGGTCCAAAGAATTTGAAATTGACGAAGAAAATAAAAAAGAAATTTCCGAAGAAGGAAAAACATGAGAGAAAGAGAAAAACCCCTGATTCAACCCCTCCCGGTGCATTGAAAGCTGATATGGATGCATTCATTGTTGCTGCCAAGTCCACATGGAAAGATCTTTCCTCAACATTTGCTAAGGAGGAAGACACGTACGATGATAAGGCAATTAAGATCATAAAGGCACTAGAGAACATTTCATCGCTTATCGAGGAGAATTGGATCTATCTATCATTCAAGATCATGGATAATTCCAAACATATAAGTTTGTTCTAGAATTCCAACGAAAAGTCCCGATAAATACAAGCACATATGATGCTTGAAGGTAAGATGCCTTGAACTAACTTCAAGTGGAATTTTATTTACAGCTTTGTGATTATGTATTTTGAAGACATTGCATGTTGGTGATATGTATATTTTGACATTAGGTTAGTTTTCGTCCATGTCTTTGCAGTCTTTCACATGAGAGTTGGGTTTTTAAAGAATTTGGTGGAACTTGGAACATTTCTTGGACTAGTTAAAAACTTTTGTATTTTGGGATAATGTTATTTTGGACAAATTAGTTAGGTTAGTAACATTTGATTTGTCATTTGTAATTGGCCTAACTGATTGGAATTGTTGGATAAGGATGAAGATGAAGGCTCTGAAGACAATTTGTAAAGGGAGGTTTTGAAGAATTCCAAAACTTCAAAGATTGGCTAAGTATGGAGTAACTTAGCTGATGATCCCTTAGAAGAAATTTTGACTAAGTAAAGAAGACATCAGAAGAGTCAAAAGTTTCAAGGTCCAAGACTTCTGATCTGCTGAAGTAAAGTTATCAGACTGATGAAGATCAGCCGACTCAAATCAGATTTGTTCACGTTTGAGATCAGCCGAGTTCGCCATCAGACGTGTACTTTCGTCAGCCAAGTGAAGAAGATCATGAAGTGTTCCCAACGGTAATAAATGCCCCTTGGAGTAATAAATGCTGAAGTACAAGGTTATTAAAGACAAATGATTGAAGAAATGCCTCTCATCAGCTGGGTGCATTTAATGCTGCATTTAATGCTGCCTGCAGGATAGTACTGTTCATAGTACGGACAGACTGCAAAAGAGCCGTTCGCGGATTTTAAGGACCAGTACTCGAGGAATTTGAATTTTGTCTCTCTTCAACGGATATCTTTCTATCCTCAAGTATAAATAGCTGAAAGAGACGAAGAAGAAACAAGCAACACACTTTCTGAGAGAAATTTCCGAAGCAAAATTCTTTAAGTCTCAAGAACAGCTCACTCATCAGCTGAGTCATTTGTTGACGAAAGCAGAGTTGAAGAATCAAGAAAAATACATCTTCTGAGTGATTTTGTAAACAAGAGTGTTGTGCGGAGTTGTGATCCATCTTTGTGAGTGATCAAACTTCAGAGAATAGGTCTTCTGTGTGATTTCCTATTGCGAACTTGTGGTCGTTTCATTTGTTGTTCGACGCAAGCAGAGTATACTGTAAACTGTGTGATTATAGTATAACCCAAGATCTGTGTGACTTGGAAGAGTGGACTAAAGGATATTCAAATCCATATAACCACTATAAAAATTACTTGTGTTTTTACATTGCTTTTAAAATCTGCATATTGTCTGTTTGCATAAAAACACATTTAAGTTAACTGTTTGAAATAGAGTTAAAAAGGAGTTTATAAAACTGGGGAAACATTTTTCAAACTACTAAGACTACTTGTGAAAAACACTTTGAAAATCCGCTGCAAGTACTCTAAGTATTAAAACTGATTTTAGCAAATCAGCTAAGTATTAATCAGACGAGTGGTCAACAAGACTGTTCAAAGATTTGTTCGCGAACAGAACTGTTAATAACTAATCTGATCAGCTTAGTCTGTTCAGTTAAGAGCAAAAGTTTTAAAGTTAAAATTGAGAAAATTTTTAAAGAGGTTTATTCACCCCCCCCCCCCCTCTAAACCTCTTCTGACCACTTGGGACCAACAAGTGGTATCAGAGCGGGTGGTTCATTTGAATCAGCTGCCTGATCAACGAGCTTGATCCGAGTGTTTTTCAAAGGTTTTCAAACTTTTTCAAAAGAGCATATTTTTGAAAAACCAAAACTTTTTGAAAAATGGATTGTATCAGTCATGTTCCCCACATTGCTGGTATGTCCTTTGAGGACTGGAAGATTAGAATGGAAATCTTTCTAGCAGCCTATAATGACAACATGTACACATGTATCATTAAGGGTCCATTCAAATTCACCAAGACCATTATAGTTGATGAAGCTGAACTGGTGGTGGAAAAAGATCTGACAGAGATGACAGCCGAGGAAATAAAGCTGTTCAATCTGGATAAAGTTGGCCGTTTCATCATGACCAAAGCCCTGGATAATGATCGGTTTGACAAGGTCAAACATTGCAAAACTGCAAAGGAGATGTGGGACAAGGTTCGTGACATGAGTGAAGGAAACGACGCCATCAAAGAGCATCAGCTCAGTGTTGCCTTGGAAAAGCTGGACAACTTCAAGATGAAATCTGGAGAGACCATTGATCAGATGGACACCAGGTTTACCAGAACATTGAATGAAGTTCTAAAGCTGGGAAAGACCTTTACTGACAAGGAGATCACCGTCAGAGTTCTGAAGGCCCTGCCCCCCAAGTTCAACATGAAGGTGACAGCAATGGAAGAATCAAGGGATCTGGGGAAGATCTCTCTTACAGAGCTGTTCTCCGTACTCAAGGCGTATGAGTATAAACTGCCTAGAATGGGTGTTGAAGAAACCTCAACTTCAAGTCCCACAGCTGCACTTGTTGCTGCTGAAAATCCAAGAAGACCAGCTCACAAAAGCCAAGATGTGGACTCATCTGATGAAGCATCACTACTCAACAAGAAGGAGTACACTGCTGGAGATGTAGCATTGTTGATGAACAACTTCAAGAAGTTCTATAAGAGAAAGATGAAAAACAAATACAATCATGCTGCTTCTACTTCTAAACCTAACTTTTCTTCTCAAGATAAAGATGATTATAAATCAAAACTAATGTGTTACAACTGCAGGAAATTGGGACACTTCATCAAAGACTGCCCATATCCAAAAGCAGAAAAGTACACTGAAGAGGAGAAGAAAGTAAGAAAAGAAAGAAAGCATCAGAGAGGGAAAGCAATGATGGCTGAAGCAGAAAAGCTTGCTGCTGTCTACTCATCTGATTCAGATTCAGACACGTCTGATGAAGAATCTTCTGATGAAGAAAAACCTGCTCTCCTGTGCCTGATGGCAAAGGACTCTGATGACTCTGAGGATGAGGTAACTCCTCTCAATGATGAATTATTTAATTCATTTGAACAAATGATGCTTAACAATACCAGTATTGCTGAAGCATATAAAAAGCTTAAGGAAGAGATGATCCTGCTAAAAGAGCAAAATAGTTCACTGAAACTTGTAGCTGAAAAGCCAAAAGAATCAGCTGAATACAAATAGCTTGAGCAAGAACATGAGTCTCTGAAAGCTGAATGTGAAGTTTATAAAGGAAAAATCATGGAACTTGAAAAGATTATCGAGTCTTATGAGAAATCATCTGCTGCATCCACGCATACATCTAGTAAACAGAAGATGCCTTTAGAACAGGATAAGCAAGAGTTGAACCATACTGAAAAATTCATATCAGCTGACAATAGTAAGGTCATTCTGTATGTTCAAACTGCTAGACCTACTTCACCTGAGAAAGTATTAAAGGAGAAGAAATCTCCTAAGGCTAAAAAGAGCAAAGAGCCTAGTGTAGGAAATAAGACTAGTAAGACCAAACAGCAGAGTCCTAAGAAGTCTGCTGATAAAGCTAAAGTCAATCAGACTAGTGGTAAAGCTAAGTCCAAACAAGTTGAGCAAGCAACTAGTAAGCCAAAGAAGCATAAGAATAAGAAAAATCAAAATGCTTGGTATGGAAATGAGTCATATTATGTGCAACCTGCTGCATATCATCCTATGTATCATGCACCTCAATTTCCTAGTTACTATGCACCTTATCCTGCTCATCCAATGCATGCATATCCTGCTTATCATGCACCTTACCCTGCTTATGAACATTATTCTTATCATACTGATCATCAACATGACTTATCTGATAATTATGATGAAAATAAAACTGTTCATGCTCCTGTCAAAACTCAGAAACCTAAGAAGCCTAAGACTTCAACATCTTGGGTTGTCAAAGGTGGAACTAATCCTTCAGGACCCTCTCAATAAGGGTACCTAAAACAATTTTATTTTTGTTTTGTAGGTTAGGATTAGGAGTAGGAGTAAAGTAGAGAAGATTTGGTACTTGGACAGTGGATGTTCAAGACACATGTGTGGAAACATACATGAGCTGACAGATGCAGTTGTTGTGGATGGTCCAAAAGTCACTTTTGGGGACAGCAAAGAAGGCAAGATTAAAGCTAAAGGAAGAGTAATCAGAGGAAACATAGAGATATCTGACGTCTCATATGTCAAAGGCCTCAAATATAATCTGCTGAGCATAAGTCAATTTTGTGACAAGGGATATTCAGTCATCTTCTCAACAGATAAGTGCTTTGTCGAACAGATTGGTACAAAGAAGGTAATTTTATCTGGAAGACGACAAGGAAATATCTACATAGTCGACTGGAATTCTGCTGACAAGAATTCAAACGTTTGTTTGGTTGCATCTGCACCAAGTGAAGTTAGTTGGCTGTGGCACAAAAGAATGAATCACTTAAACTTCAAGACCATAAACAGATTAATCAAGAATGATTTGGTAGAAGGGATTCCAAAAGCAGTCATGAGCAAAGATAAGCTATGTGACGCCTGTCAGAAGGGTAAACAAATCAAGTCATCTTTCAAAAGCAAGAAGCACCAATCTTCTGGAAGGATATTGGAGCTGCTACATATGGACTTATTTGGACCCATTGATCCAGTCAGCAATGGTGGAAAGAAATACTGCCTAGCTGTTGTGGATGATTATTCAAGATATACTTGGGTGATTTTCATGAAAAAGAAAAGTGAAACCAAGGAACATCTTACAAATCTGATGGAACTGATCCAGAATGAGAAGAGTATCAAAATATTGAAGATCAGATCAGATAGAGGGACAGAGTTCACAAACTCTACTGTTGAAGAGTATTGTAATATCAAAGGAATACATCATGAGTACTCTGCTGCCAGAACCCCTCAACAGAATGGTGTTGCTGAAAGGAGAAACAGAACACTGAAGGAAGCTGTCAGAACCATGATAGCTGAAGCTAAGCTGCCACAAAGATTTTGGGCAGAAGCAACAAATACAGCATGTTTTACCCAAAACAGATGCATGATCAACAAGCACCAAAACAAGACTCCATATGAAGTTTGGAACAATAGGAAGCCAAACATTCATTACTTTAAGATATTTGGTTGTAAATGCTATGTTTTAAATAATGGTAAAAATCACATTACTGCATTTGCAGAAAAGGCTGATGAAGCTGTTTTTGTAGGATACTCATCTGTTAGTAAGGCTTATAGAGTTTTCAATAAAAGAACATTACTAATAGAAGAATTCATTCATGTAGTATTTGATGAGCCAAGTCAATCTTCTGAAAAGAATCAAAATGTTAGTCAAGATCTGTCTACTGATTTACAGAAGATGAATGTTGGAAAGAATGAAGAATATGTACCCATCATACTACCTGATCTCAACTCAGCTGATAACTCAAGTGCTGTTCAAAATCACAGAGCTGATTGTCTAACAGACGAGTTTCTAACAGCTGATAGACCAGAGACTGTTCAACAGACGGCAAATGTTCAACAGACTACTACTGTATCTCCAACAGTAGTGTTGCAAGATCAAGACAAAGGACAACATTATGATTTGCAACCTGATCTCAGATGGCTCAGAAATCACCCACCAGAGTTAGTGATTGGTGATCCTTTAGACAGAGTGAAAACAAGAAGAGCTGCTGCACAAGATGCTATGTTTGCTAGTTTTCTATCTCAAATTGAGCCTAAACAGAT
>CM064883.1:89918892-89985934 GCA_003313485.2 Penstemon barbatus | reverse complement strand
GACCATTCCCAGCAGCTAGATCTAAGAAATCCTATGTCCTGGTCGCTGTAGAATACTTCAGCAAATGGATAGAATGCGTCGCCCTCGCACGAATAACCCAATTCCAAGTTATCAACTTCCTATGGAAATTCATAGTCTGTCGATTCGGCATCCCAAGGATCCTTATCTCCGATAATGGGACTCAATTCGCGGGAAAACAGATAATAGAATGGTGTACAAAACTTGGAATTCAACAAAATTTTACCTCGGTAGGACATCCTCAAGCAAATGGACAAACTGAAGTAGCTAACCGAGAGATAATAAAATCTTTGGAAAAAAGATTAGGAGCCGCCAAAGGAAAATGGCTTGATGAACTCCCAGGAGTACTATGGGCTAATCGGACCACAGTAAGGAGCTCAACTGGGGAAACCCCATTTAGCTTGGTATATGGGTCGGAAGCGGTTATCCCTGTGGAAACCCTAATCCCAACGCCAAGAGTAGAGATGTTCGATGATCAAGAAAATGAAAAGTCAAGAGAAAATGACATTGATTTAACAGAAGCTTTGAGAGATAAAGCTGCTGTGCGCCTACAAGCCACTAAAGCTAATATGGAGAAAGCATACAATCAAAAAGTACGCGTTCGAACCTTCAAAGAAGGAGACTTAGTCTTGAAAAAGGTAGAAGTATCCAAGCATGTGGGAAAATTGCAACAAAATTGGGATGGACCTTACATCGTCATTGGCGTAGGGAAGAAAGGTTCGTACAAAATTGCACACTTGGATGGAACTGCCTTACCAAGAACCTGGAATGCTGTCAACCTTAGGAAATACTATGGTAAATAAATTTTAGCAGATTATACTGCATTGTTTTACTTTTTACTTTATCAAGTTTCAATCCTTGTAATAAAGGCCTTAGCCTACAGTTCAATTATTAAAGATTTCTTTAGCATTTTCTATATATCGATTATATCGGTTAACATTCACTGGAATCGCACAATCATAGAAGTCAGAACGAAACGAGTCGAGTATACATTGATCCGCTCAATAAAAACTCCTCGCTCAAACTTATCGATCTAAAGACTTTTTGGTTAAAAACCTAAGTCTAATCAAAAACGAGTCGAGTATACATTGATCCGCTCAATAAAAAACTCCTCGCTCAAACTTATCGATCTAAAGACTTTTTGGTTAAAAACCTAAGTCTAATCAAAAACGAGTCGAGTATACATTGATCCGCTCAATAAAAACTACTCGCTCAAACTTATCGATCTAAAGACTTTTTGGTTAAAAACCTAAGTCTAAAATCAAAAACGAGTCGAGTAAACATTGATCCGCTCAATAAAAACTCCTCGATATATCAAAAAGACTTTTTAGGTTAAGAACCTAAGTCTAATCAAAAAATAGTCGAGTAAACATCGATCCGCTCGATAAACACTCCTCGAACTATTTACAACGATCAAAAAGACTTTTTGGGTTAAAAAACCTAGGTCTAATAAAAAACGAGTCGAGTAAACATTGATCCGCTCAATAAAAACTCCTCGATATATCAAAAAGACTTTTTAGGTTAAGAACCTAAGTCTAATCAAAAAAGAGTCGAGTAAACATCGATCCGCTCGATAAACACTCCTCGAACTATTTACAACGATCAAAAAGACTTTTTGGTTAAAAACCTAAGTCTAAAATAAAAAAAAACGAGTCGAGTAAACATTGATCCGCTCAATAAAAACTCCTCGATATATCAAAAAGACTTTTTGGGTTAAAAACCTAAGTCTAATCAAAGAGAGTCGAGTAAACATCGATCCGCTCGATAAACACTCCTCGAACTATTTACAACGATCAAAAAGACTTTGGGTTAAAAACCTAAGTTCTAAATTATGACAAGTCGAGTAAACATTGATACGCTCAATAAAAACTCCTTGATCTGTTCTTAACGATCTAAATGGTTAGCTTGAAATCTTGAAGATAGACTAAGTATAAAACCGTCTGCTCGGAAGATGCTACTCATAAATAAATTATGACAGAATTAACGACAAGGAAGATGCGAGGCATAAAAATAATATTTTATTCATCAATTCGGTTACATACAAAAATCCTACGTTACAAAGATCTACATACTACTTAAAGATCGTTACAATGATTTAAGTAAGATGATCCTCTGTGATCGGAGATCTTCACGACAATGTCCACGGAAACACTAATCTCCTCCCTAGTACCTCGTCGATTATAATGAACCACCTAAGAAGCATGCTGCTCAGGATGGTCGACTTCTTTAGTTCGATGGCTAGGATCTGAAGATCAAATGTTGTTCCAGACGAAATGAGCATTACCAGCCAGATAACTGGCAATACTCATTCTCCCACAAGGAGATACTGCTTTTAAATTATCTATAAAACATTTCACTCTGAAGCAGCATCTCGCAAGGACTGTCGCGATAAGCGCGTTTACCAGCCCACCCCGGTAATTCGTCACTCCGGATGTAACATCGAAGAGCAGGGGTGAGTGGCAAGTAGGAACCCTCCATGTGCAAACAGAAACCATGGACCTCAAACCTGTGAAAACAACATTTGAGGCCTCATGGGACCCGTCAATACAAGGTAGGGTTGACATGGGACCCGTCAATACAAGACTGGGAACGATTTCACTATTTTGACTGAACAAATCCCAATAATGTGATTTTTTGAAGACAATGGGATCAGAGGGCAGAATAAAATCTAAGGAATCTGAGATCTCCATCCTTTCTGAGAAATTGCAAATGAAGAATGCAAACCACCCCCTATTTATAGGGGTAGATCTAAGGGATCCAACGGCTGAAAAAGAATTTGATCAGCGGACATGAATACGACCCTTTGACTCCCCGTAATAAATGCAAGTAAGTTGGAACGGCACCATCTATTCGCCTCAACTGGTCGACAACGAAAGAAGTCTTGGATCGAAGCGATCACCCAAATAACACAAGTAAACCTAAAAGAACTCCAGATCGGCCATACTGGAACGGTCATATTTCATGGTCGATGGCTTAGAAACCTGGAATCCACAAACAAAATCATACAAGCTTTGAAATCGCAGCGAAAAGGACAGCTGCTCGGTAAAAGATAAAAGATAAAAGACCAAACCCTTCACCATTCGAGGGACGTCACTGCCTCATACATCGTATGGATGACCATTGAGTAAGCTATACAGAAACTCCTATGGAGTCCAAGATATCTGACACAGAAATCAGGAGAATAGTCCTCCTTATTCGAAACGGCAAGGACGTCACTGCCTAACATACCAAAGAATTGCTTAAGAAGGTCTGAACAAAATAGATCTGGCCATGAACGCTACATTTTCCAATTCCTCCCATATCAAGAAAGTGATATAATAATACACTGGCCAAGGAACATATTGTTCAAATATTAATTCTGGGAAACATAAGGGTTTGGAAAAGATTGAAAGTGACATTTTTCTTTAGGTTGACGTAAAGAAAACCGAAGTTCAACAAAGGGACAATAGCCTCTTTATATAAGTTTTAGATCGCAAAAGGACAAAGTACAAGGCTTAGATTGAGCACCGACCAAGATGATGGGCATTATCGATATGAATAACCTATTGTCTAAATTATGACGTAAAACATGCTGGTGCATGTAATCCAAAGGAATATACTGGATTTGGTCAACAGAAGACTTAACTTGCAGAAGCAAACATTATATTTATGCACGAAGGAAGCATGAGCATAACGAAGTATATCTACAGAAGGAAACTGATCAAGGCAAGAATCTGCCTACAAAAAGATAATCTTTTCCAATTTAGTACTTCTCCCATTACAAAAAATTTCAGCCCAAATAAATGCACAAAAGTCGGGCAAAACAAAAAAAAAAAAAAAAAAAAAAAAAAAGAGACAGTCCAAGGCCTGCCAGCTCGAGCAAAGGTCACTGAGAGGAACGGTCAGCAGGCCGACTACCAGAAACAGCCTTCCGAGGAGTCATATTGCCAGCAAAGGCCATCAACTCTTCCTGACGCTTTAGATAACCAGCGTCATATCCTTCTTCATAGGACCGCCGTTGAGACTCCTCCGATAAGGCAGCAGCCTGAAGCAAATCACTTTTCTCTTTCTCCCAGACAGACTTTTCCTCCTGCAATTTTTTCAAATCATCATTGGCAAGCTGCAGTGCGAGAGACTGCCCAGCAACCTTCGCCGACTCCGACTCCAAACGAAGTCGAAAAGCATCTTTACTTCTCCAAAGTTCATCGTTTTGAACATCCAATTGGAGTGCAAAGTACTTACCCTGAAAAAAAAAAAAAAAAAAAACAATCCTTATGTGAGAAGGAAGTAAAAACTTAAAAACAAATGAAAAAATGAAAAGACTCGCCCACCTGTTCACATATCTTCACCAGCGATTGAACAAGGCGTACGTTGGAGGCATCCTCAAGCTTTTTCAGCTCACCGGGTAAAATAGTACTTAAACCCAGATCCCACGACAAAGCATCAGGCTCAACTGAGCCGGGCAACTCGCTATTGGAAGGGACACCATCAGAACGAGGAGTCTCCGACAACATAATGTCCTTGACTTGCTCGAAGATACATCGATCATCTGACAGACGAGGAGATCCTCTCTCGTCAGGGCTAATGGAGGTCTCCTTGCCAGAAGCAGAAATAACGGTACGACGACCAGACCTGGAGCTGGTCCGACCTCCAGAAGGTCCTCCCGATTCAAAGGAAGTAGTCATCACAGTAGTATCATTAAACAAATAATCAGGACAATCCTGCACAATAGATTGTGTAGCGGAAGGATTGACGAAAAAATCATCGCCAGTTTGCCCTCCGCTGGCGATTGGGGCAGTAGAAACAGACAAAGGAAGGGAAATAGCAAAATCCCCTCCGTGAAAAACGTGCTCAAAGGAAGGAGCATTTGAACTAACGGCTATATTATAAGCTGGTTCCTCGTTGGACATATCGCCAAAAGCAAACCGACCAGGAGAAGGCATGCTTCCTACTTGAGTGGAAGCAGAAAGGATTGGTTCAGAAAACGACGAGTTTACCACGGAGAGAGGCTCAGAAGCAATAACACCAGTATCGATCTCCGACCTAATTGTTTGGGACGAACGAGGAGGCTCCATCGACGGCCCGTCTCTTCGATGCTTTTTGGATCTATTATCCCGAGCGCCCTCACGGGAAGGTCGCTTCGAAGTATTACCAAAAAGGTTACTCATGGTCGGATTATGAAAATATACAAATTAATATCGAGAAAGTTTATCGACTAACTAAAGAACGAGTATTCTGTCAAGAGAGGAGTATAGCAGTAAAAACAAGTCAAGTTTTTACCTTTCGTATTTATACTACACGAAAGGACGCGACAGTCCTAAAGAAAGGGCGCGAAACAGGAAAAATGACCTTGGAGCAAACGCTAGAATATGAAAAGACACACGCATAATGATTACGGCAAATTTAATGACTTGTCTGAATTATTACGGCGAATGTGAAAAGACACGACTGACAGAATACGAAACGTTTAGCGTACAAAGAGAAGAAAATGTAAAATTACAATTAATACCTACGAGTAAATAATTACAAGGATTATTCAAAAAATCACTGTTTTAAGAAGCCTGCTCGCTATCCGGAATTCTCTGGTCGGTACCGACGTCCTCAGTCATACCAATATCCTCTTCCTCTTCTTCCTCGACTTCGGGATCAACAAAAGTATTATCGAGCTCTTCATTGACGTCAGAAGGAGGAATTGGCAATGGGTTTCCAAATTCTTCGACAAGGTGAGCCAGAGGAAAACCTTGATATACAACATCTGGGACCTCAGAAGAAGAATAAAGTTCACCATAGCGATTCAACCGAATATGAGCAGCCTTAAAATACTCTTTTCGACGATCATCGATCATCTCCAGAGCGACCAGCTGATGAATCGCTTTCTTAAAAGTATTTTCAAGTAAAGGACCGACCATCCGATACACCAACGCCGTATGAACAGGGGAATTGAGGAATTCACGAACAACTCTTTCGTCGGGATTTCTACCATATCGATCCCTAAGTCCACTAAGTGGGACATCCTTCTCGTACTCCTCTAAAGAAGCTTCAAGGCTTGATACCTGAGATTCAAGCTCACTAATTCGAGCCGTGCTCTGTAACTGGAATTCCTCTAACTTTCTAGCCATCTGATTGGCCTGCTCTTGAGCATGAGAAACCTCCATCACCCTGTTTATCATTTCTTGATCTTCAGTCCCAGTAGCACGAGTCTCTACGACGGGAACAGAAGAAGATGTCGAGGGACCAACCTCTGAACCGGAGGATTTACGAAGTAAAGCTTTATTCTTCTCCTCGAGGAACTCGCACTGTTGTTTCCAAAGTGCATTCTCATAGGCGTATGACGCAAGACACGTCTTAGTCTGAGCAAACAAAGAGAGCAAGAAAAAGAGATGGATTAGTAAACTAAGGAAGACCCTTAAAATTATCTGTTAACATGATTAAAGGAAAAAGATATCACCTTTTCAGCATAAAGAGAAGCTCGCTGGAATTTCTCCAGAGGATCCTTATGAAGAAGCTTATCCAGATCACGAGTAAAAACACCGGACAAAAGAACACGGGTTGCCTTATAGATCGCATTCTCATTATCATCGTGGATAAGAGAGTCCTTCTCGGAATAACCAGCGGCCCTCTTCCCCTCTAAATGATCCTCGATCATTTCGACAAGAGTAGGTTTTGGATGTTTTTCTCCGACTAAAGAAAGATCCTGGCCAGAGCGTCCATAATAACTCCTCTTTCTATCGACTGGATTATTAGTAGGATGAGGCATCGACCAGGTGCGACATCCTCGAATGCCCAAAGATGTTCTAAGGTAAAGAGGAGGATAACCAGATCCCATGCCCTGACGAATAGGGGGCTCATGAGGAGATTCTGATGATTCCTCTCTGTCCTCTTCGGATTCATGACCTAACTCCAACTTCCTTTTTCGCGACGCTCTCTGCTCAATAGGCGCGTTCTCCACGGATTTAGAAGATTTCGACAGCACCATCTTTCCCTTCGAAGAGTGTCGAGAGTTTTCTACCATATCAGCTGAAAAGGAAATAAATTATAAATTATGTACCTTCCCAATAAACAGTATCGTCACAACACCAGGCTAAAATAAATTACTGACCAAGAAGTTCAGATGATGAATTAATGGGAAAGCTGTGAATGCTTAACCCCGCCTTACGAAGGAAAGCTTCCCCGATCAAAATAGCACTTTGATATTTGTTTGCACGCATTTCGGAGATATCAGCGATAAACTTAGCATCATCAGGAATTAGTTCGCCTGTCGCTAAGCGACCTCCCGAAATCCAACTAGAACCATGATCCCATGAAAAAGGCACACTCGTACCATCCGCTAAGCGAAAATTAGACGGAGGACGAACGAAGAAGAAATGAGATTTCCATGAAGGATTACTAGAAACAGGGGCGTCAAAGATCGCTCGACTAGGCCGCTGACTAGCAAAGAAGCATCCACGATTTGAAGAACTAGAAATATTGAAGCGAAAAAGTTGCGTAAAATTACGAAAAGAAGGTTTAAACCCCTTGGCGATCATCAAAACAGAAAAGCAAACTACAAAAGCAACGGAATTTGGAACCAGCTGTGTCAAGCACACACTAAAAGTTTTCAAAACTTCGAGAAAGAGAGGAGACAAAGGAAGACGAAGTCCGCTGTTGAAGTGAGCCGTATAAAAGGCTCGACATCCCTCCGGTGGAGATGTGACCCTATCAGTAGAGGAAGGAAGAATTATCTCAGAACCTTCCGGAAAATATTTGGTATAATTATTCACAACCTCCGGAAATGTCTCCGCTGTATAAGCGCAAGCGACGTCCTCAATTGGTTCAGAAATCTGAGGAACAGTACCTTTGCCCTTTTTGGCTCGGGCAGCCACATCCGCGTCAGTAAGGATCCGTACCTTAAAAGTATCCTCTACAGGAACGACGAAATCGGTTACACTAGATTGTTCGCCCAACAGACTAGATTGCAACTCCTCCTCATTGTCGGGGGCGACGACCTCTCTAGAAGAAGATCTTCTTACAGAAGCCATATATTCTGGTTCTCGGAAAATGAAGGTCGATAAAAGGAAAAGTTTAGCGTGATGAACGACTAATCAGGAAAATGATTACGAGTTATAAGGAAGTATAAAAGAGAAATGGCGAACTATAGAGTCACCTATTTATAACAAAATGAGAAAAGACGTTTCGAACTTATTGCAGCTACTCATATTCCCGCCAAAAACGGAAGGATACGAAAAGCTTCCAGAATAGACGCGTGGCGATCCATAACTGGACAGAGAAAACGACTATCTATGATATGTAGCACTCTTTTCCTTATTTAAGATTTTTTCCCACAGGGTTTTTTCTTAAGTAAGGTTTTTAACGAGGCTCCATTCATAGAAAAGAAACAGTCATAAAGATCTATCTACTTCTACGAGCTTCTATTATCTATACGCTCGAAGAAGTGAGGGAGTACTGATGGGGGCTATTTCGCACCCTACATATTACTCGAATCGAACGAAGAAGTTAAGATCGATTCGACCAATCCAAGCTGATCGGGATCATCTTACAGACCCGGCCAAGCGCAGCTCTCTTCGATCAAAAGATGATACTCCGGACCCATGAAGGATGTTTGGGCCGAGTCCTATTAGGACTATGTTTCCTTGTAACACTAGGTTTAACATTGTATAAATACCTAGTTAATCATTGTATTAAAGGGGGAACGAAATCCCTTTACTTCAAGAATACACAAATATACGATGCCTAAGGCATTACAACTGAATAAGATTCAATATTATTCATAGTATTTTGATCTCCCTATTGATGTGTTATTAGCTTTATTGGTGGTTTTACTTCTTGTTCTTGATTATTGCTTTTCTTTGTGATTGATCCATCCGGAATAAAGTAACAGAGCCCTACTAAATATATACACAAATATCGTAAACCCTACCGATATTACAAATTCACTGATATACAATTAACCCGATGAAAACCGGTTAAATCAGATGCAATCAAGGTTAAGTTGTATTGTAGAGATTTCTTGATCCACTTTATTGGCTGTTTTCTGAATTTCTTCAACCAATTGCAAGTTTTTAGCAGTCTCTGTATTTCCAACTTTGATGAAGGTCTCTGTTAGATGAACAATAGTATCTTCACTTCTTTTGAGAGCAGTATGAAGATGGCCAACATCAGTTTTGACATCTTCAATACTTCTGTTCATATCCAAAATAATGTTTGTCATCCTTAGAGTATTGTCTTCTGGCAATGGGAAGTTATCTGTGGCATCCTTAACCATTTTTGCAGTTTCCTTCTGCATTTGCTCCATCAGCATCATGTTCCTCTCTTCCATTTCCTTCAGTGAATGTTCAAGCATCAGCTGGAAGAATTCCATCAGTGATGAGTGCATATCAGCTGTTGGAATAGAGGGAGATGCAGTTTGATCTTCTTCCTGTTGAACATGAGTGTCTTCTAGAACAGCTTCTTCTGCAGCATTTTCCTTAGCTTTCCGTTCAATGGCTAAGGGCTCTTCAACAGCCTGTTCCTTGACATCTTCGAAGATCTTGTTTACAACAGTGCCATCCTCAGTGAAAACAGTAGTCTGACGGATCATCTTTATAACAGGTAGACTACTTGCAGCAGGAGTCTTCACTTTAGGCATCTCTTGATAATCCTTCATTTCTTTGCCAAAGGTGATCTGTTGTACACTAGGCAGAGTGGGCAGATCACTTGGAGAACCTTGTTCATATCTTGATCTTTCAGCACATTTTTCCAAGGCAGTATGAACAGCAATTTGCACAGCCCTTTTGATGGGATCATCTTGCTTTCTTCTCTTGGCTGGCAATTTATCAGAGATGTTTTTGTCTTCAGCAGGAGCATATTCTTGAGCATATTTGTGCATCACATCTCTGACATAATCAGCATCCAGTGCTTTGGTAATGGAAGTTGTTTGCAACTAGCTGAGGACCCACTTCTCCTCATCAGCAAACTCTTTCCAGCTCTGGACTGCTTCAACAGATTTGGACATCCTGTAATCCCTCCACTTCATATATCTTTTTTTTTTCTTGGGTAAACAGAGATTGACGCTGTAGCTTCTTATCCATATAAGCCAAGGCAACTTCAAATCTGGTGAAAACAGCAGGGTCAGTATTAACAATTGCAAAAGCTTTTCTCACCTCAAACTTTTTCTTTTCTTGTTTCATGCTAGCATGCATTTTCAACTTGGCATTCATAGATTCACCAATCTTGATGCCTCCAGTAATGTTTGGGCCGTGAGAGTCTTTCTTGCTGAGCTCAAGCACAAGTGCTAACTCTGGATCTTCAGCAGCTTTGCGTTCAGCTTCAATCATTTTTCTCCTTTGTTCGTCTTTTTCAGCTTCAATTTTGCTAAGCTCAATGACCCTTTGCTCTTCTTCTTCATCTTTTTTCCTTTGCTCAGCTTCTTCTCTTTTTCTCTTATCAGTAGCAGACACTTTCTTTCTCTTGATAACTATCTTTCTATTTCCTTTCTTCTTATCAACTGTCTATGCTTCTTTAGCAGTAGCAGGTTCAAGGACGGCAGATGCAAGTGGTGTAGCAGCAACAGGTTCGATGATATGCACTTCAAGACCATCTTGAGGTTGAGCAACCTCAGCTATTGGTGAGGTGGAAGCAGACTGTTAAGCAGCTTGATTAGCGGCTGGCTCCTTAACAGCAGACTTTTCTTCAGCTCCAGCAGGCCTCTCTGCTTTTTGAGGACTTTCTCTGACTAAGTCAGACAATTCAGTAGGAGATGACACAAAGGTCATCATTTTCCTAACGGTGCTTCTTTTCCTTCCCAGTTGAACAGGTTCGGATGCTGCTATGTCCTTTACTTGACTCCTTGTCCTATGAGCAACAACATCACCAGGTTCAGTAGATATGGTTCTGGAAGGGGAAGCAGGAGACATATCCCTTATCTCCTTTGTTTTCGGATTGATGATATCATCAGCAACAATATTCTCAGTAGGTTCATCTGTTCAGGCTTCAACAGCTGGCTCGGTTGTTTGAACAGATGCCTTCTTCTTTTTACTTGGAGCCATCTCCTTTGGCTCATCAGCAGCTTTCTTATTTTTCTCTTCTTTTGCTTGAACAGCAGGCTTGGCTGTTTTAGCAGTCTTCTTCTACTTTTTAGCAGGAACTTTTTCCTTAGGTTCCTCAGCTTTCTCTTCTTCTGCTTCATTCTTTCTCTTCCTTGATCCGGCCTTCACAGTCTGATATGTTGCCATGGCCTTGGAATTATAGTCATTCCACAACCCATATTGTAGAACAGGTAACTTAGAGTTATCATGTGATTTGTTTGCTTCTTCTGATGGAAGTTCACCAGAATGTACCAGATTACTATGTACAAGTTCACTTCATAACCGTAGTGAATAGCCATCATCATGCAGTATCTCTTCATGGTTACACTGTCCAGAGAGAAAGTACAGTTCTCTATCAGCTTTGAGACCATATCAGCCATGCGCTGAAATTCATCCTTCAGCTGTTTCTTCTTCAAATTACCAGACATGATCTCTCCCTCCTTGGCACAGATTCCCCAGAATTCTTGGATTTTATCTTCCGCCATAGTAGTAACATCCGTCCTTCCTTGATTTGACAGCCCAAACTTCTCATGGAGCATGGCAGGAGTGACGACGATTGCTTCTCCTCCGACAGTAGCTTTAATTTCCAGTTTTTCCAAATCCATAACATCATTAGCCTTGTAGAACTCCATTACTTGGTCCTTCCAGACCATCTCTTCATGGGCTTCCATGAATTTTACAAGGGTAACAGCCTTGAATTTTTCCAGGATTTCCTTCATCAACGGAGTGCCAGAATGATGATATGTATCGTAAACTAGATACATACCTTTAGCTTTTGCTTCTCGTTGAGGTTTTATGATTTTCTGTAGAAGATTAGAGAGAAAAACAAGAGTGTTTGCAGAAATTGTAAGCAAGAATTTCTCACAAATGCGATTGAATATTTCTGGGTGCGTAGAGAGTCACAGAGCTAATCAGATCTGATTTTATAGATGTTAGGGTATTTCGGTTTCCGTGATACACGCCAACCGTTTGATTCGTTTTTGTTAGTTTTGATAAGCGCATTTAATGTTGGGCGGGAATATGAACCGCCTTATGTTATTAGTAAAAGCATGCTTTTGATAAAACATTTTTAAAACAACAGAGCTTTTACGTAGCTGATCAGACGAGTAAACTTAAATACTTAACTGATGGGACTAGTGTCCTGATGACAGACTGTTATCAGTGAAAGCCAATAGGCAATAACTGATAACCTTCCTCGGCTGTTTGTCAATCCAGCAAGATAATTAATCTTCAATCTTCAAAATTTTGATCTTCTGATGAAAACAAGACTTCAACTAACTTTCATCAACAAATTTCATCTTTTAATCAAAAGTACCGCTAGTCTTACACGTTCCCCCTGATAGAAATAGTGTCCTGCAAGCCAGCTGTATGGCGAGCATTTATTGTAATAAATAAGGAACTATTCAATTTTGATTAATAAATGCACTTTATTAAATGGTCAACTTTATCTTATGTAATAATTATCTACGCATAAGGATAGAAGTCCTTAAATCACAGGGCTATGGGACAACCCGTGGACTGATCTCCAAGCCGTGATCTAGAACATATTCAAGAGTCGTAGAATCCAATCGAGATAGGACATCGTTGGATTCGGTTAGACTATCACTATTGTGTATACTCCAATGAACTGGAGAACGCTGAGGTCCACGAGCGTGACTGGGATAGTCGATACACATAAGTGGGTGGCTTGCTGGGATGGCAAGCGCACTGAATACCCCAATTAGGAAATAACTCACCATGGAAGCGGTAGTCGCATATCGGGGTTGAAGTTATTCCAATTTACAATAGTATACGAGGAACGATCCCTAACTACTTGAGGTGATAGGGTTTATCTGGTGCAAGAACGTCTATGCTTTGATATGAGTTCCGACCGACTGGAGATCGCCAGAAAGTCATTGTGGACTCATATTGGGCATAGAGGAACTCGTATGCAGATTCATATCATCAACAAAGGATCCATTGACCCGACTTGATAGGTTGGGAAATTCTCCTATGAATTTCTGTGAGAAATTAATTCTGATAAAATCTTTGGCCAAGGTATCTGATGACTTTATGTAAGTAGCTCATAGAGATTAAGTCAAAGAGAATTTATTTCGAGACCAGAATACATAAGGTCAAGACAAAAGAAAAGGGAATCCGATGAAAGATCATACCCTTAAGTCTCGACCGGGAGATTGATCGATGGAGAGATTATGTCGTATATGGAAATTGTAAATGATAAAAGGTTCACTGAATTAATTCGCCGGTGATTGGGCTCCATGGGCTTGTGGTTGGACATCGACCGTGGAGTGTGGGAGAATTCCCAAATTGGCAGGGGTGCTAATTTTGGAATGATCAGTCGACAGAGTGTTCGATTGATTTAGAGTATGTCTTACTCGAATAATTAAATAATATTTAATTATAGCCCACGGCAATTATGTGGTGAACCTACGGGGGCATACACAATACACATGAAGCGAAAGCGAGGAAATAAGAACGACCGAGTCGACTGGGTCGACTGGGTATATAATCGACTGGGTCGATTATAATGGGTGGGTCGACTGGGTCGACCCAATTGGAACAAAATAAGATCCAATTGGAATTGGATCAGGATCATAAATTAAATTGGAATTTAATTTGTGAGTTAATTAATTAAGTTGGATTTAATTAATTAAAGGAATAATTAATTAATTAGATTTAGAGTCAAAATAAATTAATTGGGAGAGTGGTTAATTAATTGGGCTATTTGATTGAAAGATTAAAAGCCTGGTCAAAATTAATTAACTGGGCCATGAATTAATTGGAAGACTTAGTCTTCCAATTAGAGAGGACCATGGCCCATGTAGGAGAATAATGTCCTAGTCCTAATAGGACTAGGTTAGGGAGATAACTATAAGTAGGTAACTTGTAGTTATTTTTCACACACAACTCTAAGCAAAAATTATCTCCCTCTCCCAGTCCAGATCGGCCGAACCTGTTCTTCTACTTGGAAGAATTTTTCGTCTTCAATTTTTGTTCCTAAATCGTTCCTAAATCCTAGATATTAATATATCCTATGCTCTAGTCGATTAGGATATATTAATTTTCGTGATATTGTGGTGTATCAACTCGTAGAGACGCAACACGTGGGGCGCTATTGGAAAAGCTTGGATCGATTTACTGGAGGAGAAACTTGATCTCAACTGCCAGCTTGGATTTGCAAGGAGATAGGTATAACGTGTAAGCTACTTATACTATCATTTTAATTAATATTTATATATATACAACTAGAGTAGTATCCTGGCAAGATTCCGTAAGAGGTCCTAAAAATTTAATATTCCGCTGTGCCTAGGGCTGTTTATCTTACCGAATCCCAACAGTGGTATCAGAGCCAACTCTAGGCTTTGTATACATATAAATTTGCAAATTCTGTGAATTAAATCATATGTTTGATTTATGTGGCTAGTTCTTTAACTTTGCATGTTTTAGAACGTAGATCTGTTAACTTAGAGTTAATGAATCATTTTTATTCAAAAATTTTATCATGTTAGTTTTTATTTTTGGATTGTGATTTAATTGACTAGATCTGCTTAATTAAATCATGTGGGTAATCGAAACAAAAAAAAATTGAGTTCAACCGCGGTGGCACGCGGCGGTGCACGGCAGCGCACCGCGGCTAGGCGGCCACCACGAGCTGCCGCACGCAGCAGCGCGTAAACAGCGCGCTGTCTACGCGTGCTGGCAACGCGCGGCAGCAGCCGCTGCGTGCGGCTCACGCATGGCCTCCGTGGCCGCGTGTGTGCTGCCACGTGGCGGTATCCTATTCGTCACTCGGTGACTGAATTTTTGTTGACCTCGAACTCGCCTATTTTGAAAGTCCTGAAAATCTTGGAGAATTTTGAAAGATTAGGAAACTTGGAGTTTTTGGATAAGGTAGTTATCTTGTTAGATTTGAACACTATCTTAATTAAACTAATCTAGTCAAAATAGGATTATCTTGAGAATCTTGGAGATTTAGGAACATTGGGAAACTTAGAGTTTTGGATAAGATAGGAATCTTGGAGATTTGGTAACTATCTTAATTAACCAATTTTAATCAAGATAAGTTTTGTAGATTACTTAGAGCTCAAGTAAGAGCTAATTAATCTTGGAGGTTAATTGATAATTCAAAATTAATTAACTTAGATAAATTTTGTGAATTAAAATTAAAGGAGCCGGTAAATTTACATTTATGCCCTTATGTGAATTTATGCATGTTCTTGAGTGAATATGTGGATTGATCGATTTTGGCCTTAAACCCTGTGTAGTTTTTTGTTTTATTTATTTTATGGGTTGTAATTAAATGGGCCTGATTGGTGCCCTTGCTTGCGCATACAAATGTAATAGAATAGGACCATTTAAATTTGTAAGCTAGGCTTAGATTAGGCTTGGAGCCGAGAAGACCTCATGAAGACTTGGAGATCCACATGGAGGTCCATTACCTTGGAGGACATGGAGGCCCAATTCATTACATAGAGGCCCAAACAAGCTGGATATTACAAGAAGCCCCATGATGTATGGGTTTTGAAAATTGTAATAGTTAGGACATTTAATTTCCACCCTAAACTGACCAATTGATCCATCACAAGGCTCGTGGTGGATCACATAGGATAGGCAATCGATCAATCATATCTTGCTAGGTGATGTATGTTTACTTATATTCTTTGATGTACATCTTGCATGCTTAGAATAGATCAAGTAAACAAGATAAAGAATAATCTGATGAGACCTCGCACAAGAAAATATAAAACCCCCAATTGAACTTAAAATTCAATTAGAATATTAAATCGAACTTAAGGGCGCATATGAATAGTCTCTATGGTCCGAGCCTATCCAATTACTAGGTCTTAGGCATATTGTACGAATATATCTCGATGTCTCACGAGTCGTGGGTCGAGCTATAGGAAGATGATATGTTTATTGCCTCGATGCACGAGTTTAGTGCCGAGGGAGGGGATAGCAAGGTTTTAGGCGCTGTCTCATGAGTCGTGGGGTGTCTAGGATTGAACTATTTCTCTCCACGAGTATTGGACATGATTTAACGCTAGTAAGTATGGATGTCTCACGAGTCGTGGGTCCATATCGAAAAACGAGGCTAAATGAACTTAAGGGTTAGCTGCGATGGTTAATCGTCGACGTAATCGACCACCAAGTGAATCAAATAGTATGGCCAACGAGTCGTGGGTACTAGGAGATTGCATTTGGGCCTTAAGCCCACTAGGATATTTTAAATTCCTGAAACTTATGTGGGGGCATAAGATTTTGATTAAAATAGTGAGAGTAATTTACAAATAAAAACTATGTTTGTAAATTTGTGCATGTTTAAATTAATCTTTCGCGTATTTATTTCTTCTCTCATCATTTTGTAGATATAATGTCTAAAAATCCGATTTCCATCATACTTGAACAAAACAAATTGACTGGACCCAACTTCCATGACTGGGTCAGGAACCTTAAGATCATTCTCGCTTCTGAAAAGCGAGGTTTTGTCCTTGATGGGCCCCTTCCCGAAATTGCTAAGTATGCCGATGATTCTGAGAAGGAAGTCGTTGATCTGTTGCTAGACGATGACTTACAGTCACTTTGTCTCATGTTGGCATCCATGTCGAATGAGCTTCAAAAGCAGCACGAGCATATGAAGTCTTCTTTTGAAATCTACACGCACCTGAATGGTCTATTTGGGGTGCAAAGTAGATATGAGCGGTATGAAACTGCCAAGACTTTGCAACAAATGAGGATGGCTGAAGGTGCTGATGTTCAATCTCACTGCATCAAGATGATTGGGCTCATTGAAAAGCTTGGTCATCTTGACGTAAAGATGGACAAGACCTACTGCCAGGATATAATCCTCCAGTCGTTGCCAAGATCATTCGAGCAATTCGTAGTGAACTACAACATGCACAAGATGGATGTTGAACTTCACGAGTTGGAATTAGCTTTTTATGATTATATCGGCAATAATCCGGCAAAAGGGGGAGACAATTCGGATTGGTCAAGAAAAATGGATTTCAATGCTATTTTTTTTGAAGGCTTCCATGAAAAGAGAGAAGTCAGTGATGGTTGCTACCTCGACCCAATCCAAGTCCAAAAGGACAAAGAAAGGGAAAGGGAAGGGAAATGCTTCTTCAAGCAAAAGCAAAGGACCATCTGGGCACATAGGGAAGGGAAAGAAGCGTAAAGCTTCGTCTGGTGAACAAAAATGTTTCTACTGCAAGAAACCTGGACACTGGAAGAGGAACTGCAAAGAGTTCTTGGAGAGCTCGAAAGGTATATTCCTTGTTGAAGTTAATTTATCAATTAACTGAGCATCTTGGGTGCTAGACACTGCTTGTGGTTCTCATCTTTGTAATGATTTATAGGTGATGTGAGCAACAAGGCCACTTAGGCCAGGGGATTGGATCCTGAGATTTGGCAATGGTGCTTAAGCTGCTGCCGAGGCCATAGGCGAAGTGGAGTTAGATTTAGGTGGTAATATCTTAGTCCTTAGGAACGTTCTTTTTGTACCTGGTTAGGTGAAAAACATTATTTCTATTCCTGTTTTGGATAATGAAGGTTTTAATTTTACTATTAATAAAGGTTCATTTTCGTTATTCGTGAATGATAATATGTTTTTCACTGGTACATTAAAAGATGGACTATATATCATTGAACCACCTAAGTTAGTTATGCACGTACAACAAAACAAAAGGAAACAAGATAATGAAATATCTGCCCAATTGTGGCACGCTCGACTTGGACATATATCTAAGTCAAGGATTCAAAAGTTAGCATCATCTGGCGCGATTGAAATCAATCGCATTGATGAAATGCCAATTTGTGAACCATGTCTGAAGGGTAAAATGGCTAAGTTGCCATTTAAGGGAAACCCTGAGCGAGCCAAACAAAATTGGAGAAAAAGCGCCCGAGGTGGCTATGACTACTTCATCACTTTCACTGACGACTATAGTCGCTATGGATATGTGTTCCTGTTGAAACACAAGTCTGAAGCCTTTGAACGATTCAAAGAATTCAAGATGGAAGTAGAGAATCAACTTGGTCATACGATAAAGGCTCTTCGTTCTGACCGAGGTGGAGAATTTCTTACTAACGAATTTCTAAATTATCTTGTAGAGCATGGAATATTTTCGCAGTGGACTCCTCCTGCAACACCCCAATTAAATGGAGTAGCAGAGAGAAGGAATCGAACCTTGATGGACATGGTTCGATCCATGATGAGTGCCACTGACCTTCCTCTTTCATTTTGGGGACATGCCCTCCTCACGGCAACGAAGATACTGAACATGGTACCTTCTAAATCTGTAGAAAAGACACCATACGAATTCTGGTTTGGCAAGGCACCCTCATACGCATTCATGCGCATATGGGGATCTCCCGCATACGTTAAAAAGCTAATGGGAGATAAATTGGAAATGAAATCCACTTTGTGCAAATTCCTGGGGTATCCGGAAAACTCAATAGGATACGAGTTCTACGATCCTACATGACAAACTATGTTTGTCTCAAGGAACGCACACTTCTTGGAGAAGGATTTCTTGGTTGACAAGAAGGAAAATAGCGTAGAACTAGATGAGGTCACAGAAGCTGAAAAGGCCAAAGAGGTCGATCTAGCTGACCCGTCGCCACAGGCAGTGGGAGAACATGAGCATGAAAGTGCACCAGAGAGTACACCGATACTTCGTAGATCAGAAAGACAACGTAGAGAACCCGAGAGGTACTACGGTCTGCTGCATGAGACTGGTCGGTCTCTAACCGACCCAAGGACTTACGAGGAGGCTATGCTAGACATAGACTCGAGAAAGTGGCGCGAAGCCATGGAATCCGAATTGGACTCCATGCACTCAAACAAAGTCAGGGCCTTGGTAGATCCACCAGTGGGAGTAGCTCCCGTGGGTTGCAAGTAGATCTATAAGCGAAAGCTTGGAGTGAACGGAGAGGTAATAACCTACAAGGCGCGACTAGTGGCGAAAGGATACACTCAAAGACTAGGAATCGACTTTGAGGAGACCTTCTCGCCCGTCGCAATGCCTAAATCCATTCGAATCTTGCTGGCCATAGCTGCGTGGTACAACTACGAGATATAGCAAATGGATGTAAAGACTGCCTTTCTCAATGGGGACATTGACGAAGAGATCTACATGGAGCATTGTTCGAAACTAAAGTATGGTTGTCTACACAATTCTCAATGAAAGATTTTGGAGAAGCATCCTTTGTACTGGGTATAAGGATCTACCGAGATAGATCCAAAGGACTGTTGGGCCTATCCCAATCACAGTACATAGATAAAATCTTGAAAAGATTTAATATGGAAGAATCCAAGGGAGGATTGCTTCTAATGAGACATGGAATTGCACTCTCTAAGTCTATGGCCCCAAAGACGCCTGAAGAGAGAAGCAATATGTCTCGAGCACCATATGCCTCCGCAATAGGAAGCATAATGTATGGTATGTTATGTACTAGACCAGACGTAGCATACGCTCTAAGCGTTACAAGTCGCTACCAGTCTGATCCAGGAGAGCAGCACTGGATAGCCGTAAAGGCAATTCTGAAGTACCTGAGAAGGACTAAGAAATTGTTCTTGGTATACGGTGGAGGAGAATTGAAATTGGAAGGCTATACAGACTCGAGCTTCCAATGTGACGTAGACGACTTCAAGTCGACATCAGGATACGTGTTCTGCCTCAATGGTGGTGCGGTTAGCTGGAAGAGCTCTAAGCAAGAAACTACCGCAGATTCGACCACCGAAGCAGAATACATTGCCGCGAGTGACGCAGCAAAGGAAGGTGTTTGGATGAGGAACTTCATCCAGGAATTGGATGTGATACCTAGCATCGCTGAGCCAATTACTATCTTCTGCGATAATAATGGGGCAATAGCGCAAGAAAAGGAGCCGAGATCTCATCATAAATCCAAGCACATACAGAGACGATACCACGTGATAAGAGATATCATTGGTAGAGGAGACATTAAGATGGAACGTGTCGACTCAGAAGATAATACCGCGGACCCGCTAACGAAGCCTCTGCCTCAAAAGGCATTTGAGAAACATCTGCATAAGATGAGACTCAAGAACATAAAAGACTAGATTTAGGACAAGTGGGAGATTGATAGAAATAGTGTCCTGCAAGCCAGCTGTATGGCGAGCATTTATTGTAATAAATAAGGAACTATTCATTTTTGATTAATAAATGCACTTTATTAAATGGTCAATTTTATCTTATGTAATAATTATCTACGCATAAGGATAGAAGTCATTAGATCACAGGGCTATGGGACAACCCGTGGACTGATCTCCAAGGCCGTGATCTAGAACATATTCAAGAGTCGTAGAATCCAATCGAGATAGGACATCGTTGGATTCGGTTAGACTCTCACTATTGTGTATACTCCGATGAACTGGAGAATGCTGGGGTCCACGAGCGTGACTGGGATAGTCGATACACATAAGTGGGTGGCTTGCTGGGATGGCAAGCGCACTGAATACCCCAATTAGGAAATAACTCACCATGGAAGCAGTAGTCGCATATCGGGGTTGAAGTTATTCCAATTTACAATAGTATACAAGGAACGATCCCTAACTACTTGAGGTGATAGGGTTTATCTGGTGCGAGAACGTCTATGCTTTGACATGAGTTCCGACCGACTGGAGATCGCCAGAAAGTCTCTGTGGACTCATATTGGGCATAGAGGAACTCGTATGGAGATTCATATCATCAACAAATGATCCATTGACCTGACTTGATAGGTTGGGAAATTCTCCTATGGATTTCTGTGAGAAATTAATTCTGATAAAATCCTTGGCCAAGGTATCTGACGACTTTATGTAAGTAGCTCATAAAGATTAAGTCAAAGAGAATTTATTTCAAGACCAGAATACATAAGATCAAGACAAAAGAAAAGGGAATCCGATGAAAGACCCATAACCTTAAGTCTCGATCGGGAGATTGATCGATGGAGAGATTATGTCGTATATGGAAATTGTAAATGATAAAAGGTTCACTGAATTAATTCACCAGTGATTGGACTCCATAGGCTTGTGGCTGAACATCGACCATGGAGTGTGGGAGAATTCCCAAATTGGCAGGGATGCTAATTTTGGAATGATCAGTCGACAGAGTGTTCGATTGATTTAGAGTATGTCTTACTCGAATAATTATATAATATTTAATTATAACCCACGATCAATTATGTGTGAACCTACGGGGGCATACACAATACACATGAAGCGAAAGCGAGGAAATAAGAACGACCGAGTCGACTGGGTCGACTGGGTATATAATCGATTGGGTCGATTATAATGGGTAGGTCGACTGGGTCGACCCAATTGGAACAAAATAAGATCCAATTGGAATTGGATCAGGATCATAAATTAAATTGAAATTTAATTTGTGAGTTAATTAATTAAGTTGGATTTAATTAATTAAAGGAATAATTAATTAATTAGACTTAGAGTCAAAATTAATTAATTGGGAGAGTAGTTAATTAATTGGGCTATTTAATTGAAAGATTAAAAGCCTGGTCATAAATTAATTGGAAGACTTAGTCTTCCAATTAGAGAGGGCCATGGCCCATGTAGGAGAATAAAGTCCAATAGGACTAGGTTAGGGAGATAACTATAAGTAGGTAACTTATAGTTATTTTTCGCACACAACTCTAAGCAAAAATTGAGCAGAGCCAAAATTCTCTCCCTCTCCCAGTCCAGATCGGCCGAACCTGTTCTTCTATTTGGAAGAGTTTTTCGTCTTCAATTTTTGTTCCTAAATCGTTCCTAAATCTTAGATATTAATATACCCTATGCTCTATCGATTAGGATATATTAATTTTCGTGATATTGTGGTGTATCATCTCGTAGAGGCGAAACACGTGGGGCGCAATTGGAAAAGCTTGGATCGATTTACTGGAGGAGAAACTTGATATCGACTGCCAGCTTGGATTTGCAAGGAGATAGGTATAACGTGTAAACTACTTATACTATTGTTTTAATTAATATTTATATATATACAACTAGAGTAGTATCCTGGCAAGATTCCGTAAGAGGTCCTAAAAATTTTATATTCCGCTGTGCCTAGGGCTGTTTATCTTACCGAATCCCAACACTCCCTGACTTTAAGAATCCATAAGTTAACTAGTCTGTTGAGAGTTAACCGTGAAGATAATAAGATGAGTAAGCTGATAAACTCCGTCTTCTGATGAGTTCCCCCTCAGCTTATGTATCCAAATTTAGTAGACATAGTTCAGCTCTCTAAGTTGAAAACCTTGCATCACTTAGAGGTTTTGTGAAGATGTCAGCGATCTGATTTTCAGTATAAACATATTCTATCACGTCATTTCCTTTTTCCACATGATCTCTTATGAAGTGATGTTTGATCTCTATATGTTTAGTCCTTGAATGACTTGTAGTGTTTTGAGTAAGAGAGATTGCACTTGTATGGTCACAGTAGATAGGTAATCCACTGATTTTAATTTTGTAATCTTCTTGTTGATGCTTCAACCATAATATTTGTGCACAACAAGCTCCAGCAGCTATGTATTCAGCTTCAGCAGTAGATATGGATATTGAAGTCTGTTTCTTACTCATCCATGAGATCAGGCGACTACCTAAGAATTGACAGGCACCTGTTGTGCTCTTCCTATCAATCTTGCAGCCAGCAAGGTCAGAATCTGAATATCCAATAAGTTCAAAACCAGATTCTCTAGGGTACCACAATCCCAAATCTTGAGTGCCTTTAAGGTATTTAAGTATCCTTTTGGCAGCTAGAAGATGAAATTCCATAGGATTTGATTGATATCTCGCACAAACCCCAACAGAGTACATAATATCAGGTCTGCTAGCTGTTAAGTATAACAGTGACCCAATAATTCCTCTGTACTTGGTTATGTACACTGATTTTCATCTTTATCCAGACGAAGTTCGGTAGACATTGGAACACTAATAGTCGAGCTAGTTTCCATACCAAATTTCTTGAACAGATCTTTTGTGTATTTAGCTTGGTTAATGAATATTCCATCAGGCAACTGTCTTACTTGCAAACCAAGAAAATAATTAAGTTCTCCCATCATGCTCATTTCAAACTTGTTCTGCATCAGCTTTGAGAACTTATCACACATCTGTTGATTTGTTGAACCGAAAATAATATCGTCCACATATATTTGCACAAGCAATATATGATTTTCCCATTCAATGGTGAACAAGGTCTTATCTACATTACCTTTACGAAATCCTTTAAGACATTGGAGCCTGTTTCAGTCCATAGGGGGCTTTCTTCAGACGATACACCTTGTCTTCTTCTTTATATGCTTCAAATCCAGGTGGTTGTTCAACATAAACTTCTTCTTGCAATTCTCCATTGAGAAAGGCATATTTCACATCCATTTGATAGACTGTGAAATTCTTATGAGCAGCATAGGTGAGAAAGAGTCTGATTGCCTCTAGTCTTGCTACTGGGGCAAAAGTCTCATCAAAGTCAATACCTTCTTCTTGGCAATAACCCTTGGCAACTAATCTTGCTTTGTTTCTGGTGACAATACCATCTTCATTCATTTTATTCATGAATACTCATTTAGTGCCAATTACCCTTTGATGACTTGGTCTAGGAACTAAGTACCAGACTTCATTCCTTTCAAATTGGTTTAGCTCTTCTTGCATAGATTCAATCCAGTGTGAATCACTAGGAGCTTCTTCAATTTTTTTGGGCTCTATTTGGGATAGGAAGCTGACGAACATAACATCATTTGCAGTAGATCTCCTTGTTTTTACTCTATCCAAAGGATCACCGATCACCAGCTCTGGTGGGTGATTCTTGAGCCATCTGAGATCAGGTTGCAAATCAGAATGCTGTCCTCTGTTTTGATCTTGCAACACTACTGTTGGAGTTCCAGTAGTAGTCTGTTGAACAGCAGTTGTCTGTTGAACAGTCTATGGTCTGTCAGTTGTTTGCAACTCTTCTGTTAGACAATCAGCATTGTGATTTTGAACAACACTTGAGTTAGCAGTTGAGTTGAGATCAGGTAGTATGATGGGTATATATTCTTCATTTCTTTCAACACTCAATTTATGAAAATCAGTAGACAGATTTTGATCAGTAATTTGATTCTTTTCAGAAGATTGATTTGGTTCATCAAATACTACATGAATGGATTCTTCTATAAGTAAAGTTCTTTTGTTAAAGAATCTATAAGCTTTACCGATAGTAGAGTATCCTACAAAGACAGCTTCATCGGCCTTTTCTGCAAAAGCAGCAAGCTGATGTTTCCCATTAATTAAAACAAAGCATTTACAACCAAAAATTCTAAAGTAATGAATGTTTGGCTTCCTGTTGTTCCAAACTTCATATGGAGTCTTGTTTTGGTGCTTGTTGATCATGCATCTATTTTGGGTAAAGCATGATGTATTTGTTGCTTCTGCCCAAAATCTTTGAGGCAGCTTTGCTTCAGCTATCATAGTTCTGGTAGCTTCCTTTAGAGTTCTGTTTCTCCTTTCAGCAACTCCGTTCTGTTGAGGGGTTCTGGCAGCAGAGTACTTATGGCTGATTCCTCTGAAAATACAATACTCTTCAATAGTAGAGTTTGTAAATTCAGTCCCTCTATCTGATCTGATCTTCAATATGATCATGCTCTTTTCATTCTGGATCAGCTCCATCATATTTGTAAGATGCTCCTTGGTTTCACTTTTCTTCTTCATGAAAATCACCCAAGTGTATCTTGAATAATCATCCACAACAGCTAGGCAGTACTTCTTTCCACCATTGCTGATTGGATCAATGGGTCCAAATAAGTCCATGTGTAGCAGCTCCAAGATCCTTCCAAATGATTGGTGCTTCTTGCTTTTGAATGATGACTTGATTTGTTTACCCTTCTGACAGGCGTCACAGAGCTTGTCTTTGCTCATGACTGTTTTTGGAATTCCTTCTACCAGGTCATTCTTGATAAGTCTGTTTATGGTTTTGATCTTCACATGATTCATTCTTTTGTGCCACAGCCAACTAACTTCACTTGGTGTTGATGCCACCAAACAAATATTTGAACTCTTGTCAACAGAATTCCAGTCCACTGTGTAGACATTTCATTGTCGTCTTCCAGATAAAATTACTTTCTTTGTACCAATCTGTTCAACGTAGCACTTATCTATTGAGAAGATGACTGAATATCCTTTGTCACAAAATTGACTTATGCTTAGCAAATTGTATTTGAGGCCTTTAATATAAGAGACGTCAGATATCTCAATGTTGCCTTTGATTCATCTTCCATTTGCTACAATCTTGCCTTCCTTGCTGTCTCCAAAAGTAACTTTAGGACCATCCACAACAACAGCATCAGTCAGCTCGTGTATGCTTCTACACATGTGTCTTGAACAGCCACTGTCCAAGTACCAAGTCTTCTCTACTTTACTCCTACTCATAATCCTAACCTACAAAACAAAATAAAATTGTTTTAGGTACCCTTATTGAGAGGGTCCTGGAGGATTAGTACCATCTTTGACAACCGAAGATGTTGAAGTCTTAGGCTTCTTAGGCTTTTGAGTTTTGGCAGGAGCATGAACAGTTTCATCTTCATCACGTTTACCAGATTTGCTATGTTATTGATAATCAGCATGATAAGGATAATGTTCATAAGCAGAATAAGATGCATGATAAGCAGGATATGCATGCATTGGAAATTGAGGTGCATAGTAAGTTGGAAATTGAGGTGCATGATACATAGGAGGATATGCAGCATGTTGCACATAATAAGACTCATTTACATACCAAGCATTTTGATTATTCTTGTTTTTATGCTTCTTTGGTTTACTAGATGCATGCTCATTAACAGACGACTTAGTTTTACCACTAGTCTGATTGGTTTTAACCTTATCAGCAGACTTCTTCAGACTCTGTTGTCTAGTCTTACCGGTCTGTTTTCCTACACTAGGCTCTTTGCTCTTTTTAGCATTAGGAGCTTTCTTCTCCTTTAATTCATTCTCATGGTGAGGCAGGTTTAGTAGTCTGAACATACAAAATGACCTTACTGTTGTCAATTGATACAAATTTTTCAGTATGGTTCAGTTCTAATTTATCCTGTTCTAAAGGTATCTTCTGTTTACTAGACATATGAGTTGATGCAATAGATGACTTTTCATGAGACTCAATTATCTTTTCAAGTTCCATGATTTTTCCTTTATAGACTTCACATTCAGCTTTCAGAGATTCATTCTCTTGCTCAAGCAGTTTATATTCAGCTGATTCTTTCGGCTTTTCATCTTTAAGTTTCAGTGAACTGTTTTGCTCTCTTAGCAATATCATCTCTTCCTTAAGCTTTGTAAATGCTAGCTTCAGCAATACCAGTATTGTTAAGCATCATTTGTTGAAAAGAATCAAACAATTCATTTTCAAGAGGAGTTACCTCATCATCCTCAGAGTTATCAGATTCCTTGGCCATCAGGAAGATAAGAGAATGACTCTCTTCTTCAAAAGACTCTTCATCAGAAGTGTCTGAATCTGAATCTGATGAGTAGATAGCAGCTAGTTTTTCCGCTTCTGCTAACAGCACCTTGCCTTTCTGATGCTTTCTTTCTTTTCTGATTCTCTTCTCCTCTTCTATGTACTTCTCAGCTTTGGGATATGGGCAATCTCTGATGAAATGACCCAGTTTCCTGCAATTATAACACATCATTTTGGATTTATATGAATCCTTATCTTGAGAAGAAGAAATAGGGTTAGAAGTAGAAGCATTGTTGTATTTGTTCTTCATTTTTCTTTTGTAAAACTTCTTGAAGTTATTCATCAGCAATGCGACGTCTCCAGCTGTGTACTCCTTTTTGTTGAGTATTGTGCCTTCATCAGATGAGTCCAATTCTTTGCTTTTGTATGCTGGTCTTCTTGGATTTTCAGCAGCAACCAGGGCAGCTGTGGGACTTGAAGTTGAGGTTTCTTCAACACCCATTCTTGGCAGTTTATACTCGTACGCCTTGAGTACTGAGAACAGCTCGGTGAGTGAGATCTTTCCCAAATCTCTTGACTCTTCCATGGTTGTCACCTTCATGTTGAACTTTGGAGGTAGAGTCTTCCGCACTCTGACGGTTATCTCTTTGTCTGTGAAGGTTTTTCCAAGCTTGAGAACTTCATTTAATGTCCTTGTAAACCGTGTATCCATCTGGTCAATGGTTTCCGCAGACTTCATTTTGAAGTTGTCCAACTTTTCCAGAGCAACACTCAGTTGATGCTCTTTGATGGCGTCGTTTCCTTTGCTCATATCACGAACCTTATCCCACATTTCTTTGGCAGTCTTGCAATGCTTGACTTTATCAAATCTGTCATTGTCCAGGGCTTTGGTCCTGATGAAACGGCCAACTTTGTCCAGATTATACAGCTTAATTTCTTCAGCTGTCATCTCATGCAAATCTTTCTCCACCACTATGTCGACTTCATCAACCTTTATAGTCTTGGTGAATTTGAATGGACCTTTGATGATACATGTGTACATGTTATCATTGTAGGCAGCTAAGAAGATCTACATTCTGATCTTCCAGTCTTCAAAGCTCATACCAGCAATGTAGGGAACATGGCTGATACAATCAATTTTTCAAAAATATGCTCTTTTGAAAAAGTTCGAAAAACCTTTGAAAAACACTAGGATCAAGCTCGTTGATCAGGCAGTTGATTCTAATGAACCACCCGCTCTGATACCACTTGTTGGTCCCAAGTGGTCAGATGAGGTCTAGAGGGGGGGTGAATAGACCTCTGAAAATTTTATCAAATTTTAACTTTAAAACTTTCTGCTTAACTGTCGGCAGACTAAGCTGTTATAGAGCAGTAAGCTGACTAAGCTGATAGCGAACAAATCTTTGAACAGCGCAGTAGACCACTAATCTGATAATCACTTAGCTGATTTTAGTCAAAATCAGTTTTAACACCAGAATACTTGCAGCGGATATTTTAAGTGTTTTTCACAAGTAAGCTAGGTGGATTGAAAGATTTTATCCCCAGTTTTATTAAACTCCTTTAAAAATCTTTTCAAACAGTTTTCAAGTATTCTTATGCAGTTTTAGTATATATGCTAGAAAAAATAATGCAAGTTTGAACACACAGAATATTTATAGTGGTTATATGAATTTAAATCCTTTAGTTCACTCTTCCAAGTCACTTAGATCTTGGGTTATACTATAATCACGAAGTTTACAGTATACACTGCTTGCGTCAATCAACAAATGAAAAGGCCACAAGTGCGCAATAGGAAATCACAAAGAAGACCTATTCTACGGAGACTTATCACTCACAAAGACGGATAAGTACTCCTCACAACACTCTTTTTACACAGATTCACTCAGAAAATGTATTCTTTTTTATGTCCGTTGAAGAGAGACACAATTCAAATTTCTTGGTTTATGGTCCTTAATTTCCGTGAATGGCTCTTTGCACATTGACAGTACTGTAAACTGTACTTTCTGTCAGGCATCATTTAATGCACCGCGCTGATACGAGGTTTTTCTTCAATCATTTGCCATTAATACCCTCGGTCTTCAGCATGTATTACTCCAAGTGCATTTATTACCGTTGGGGAGACTTCTTGATCCTTTCCACTCGGCTGATGAGAAATCAAGTCTGATGGTGAGCAGAGCTGTTCCCAAACTTGAACAAATCTGATTTGAGTCGGCTGATCTTCACCAGTCAGATTTCTTCCCTTCAGCAGATCAGTAGTCTTCTAGACTTTGAATATTTGAACCTTCTGATTTGTCTTCTTATTTGGTCAAAATTCTTCTAAGGGTTTTAAACTAAGTTTTTCATACTTAGCTGATCTTGATGTGTTTTGAAAATCATCAAAACCTCCCTTAACTTCTAACTTCAATGCACTCTATCGATCTATGGAGTTCTCAGCTTCAGCTGCAGGTGTAGAGGGAGAAAGGAGATGAAGAACGGCCGCGGGCGTAGAGAGAGAAACGAGAGTGGCAAAACTGAATTAGGGTTTGGGATATGATTACTTATACACGAAAATAAATGGCCCAGATCGAGTAGATTCAAATGAACGGCCGTGATCAAAAACTCCCACTCGGATCAAGGGTAAAATAGTCATTGTCCATTTACGAGATCCAGTTGGGCCAACGGAACTGGGTATTAAGTTAGTGGCCTGATATTAATTAGCCCAGTTCTTAATTTGTCAAACATGATATTACATTCCTGATTAGATAAGTTATTGGCCCAATTATTAATGTCACAAACCGAACGAGGCACTAATGTATAATGTATTAAAGAAATAAATAAAGCCCTTGCCAAAAGAATATATATATATATATATATATATGAATGAAGAGAGAAGATTAAACTTGAAGATGTCACGTATATGTCTTGTGTTTCACTCACAATTAGAGTTTGTAATTTTCTTTTTTAAATTTATTCCCATCAATTTATAGAAATTAGGTTTTTTTTTTTCAATTCAATTGGTGGTAAAAATTGGTATCACGTGTTATAAAGCCTACACTTTGTGTTGTATGTCCCTAATTACTTGTTGCATTGTGTTGTTGCATCATTGAATTTGCTTCCTAAGGGCATCTCCAATGGTGGGCTCGAGGCGCGCGTGAGGGTCGGGCTGGGCTGGAGAATCGTCTCCGATGGTGGTCCGGGGCGGGGCGCGGGACGGCACGAGCTGAGCGGCGAGCTGGGGCGAGAATGGGGGCTGGCCACGGTGCCGCGTGAAAGAGGAAGAAGAAACAGGCACTCTCCCCTCTTTAAGACTGGTTCCTTTGTTTATTTTTTTAGTATTTAATTGTTAAAATTTGTTGTTTTAATTATTTTAAATGTATAGAAAATTGTGTTAATTATTTTAAATGTATAAAAATTGTTTTAATTTTGTAATTAAATTTTTTAATATTTGTTAATAAAATTTATAGTATTTGTTTTAAATATTATTATTGAGTTTTAGTTATTTAATGGTTTACTTATAATAAAATTAAATAGTGGTTTTAATTAAAATTTTAAGTTAAAATTTAATAATGTTAGTAAATAATTTTATTTTAATTAAAATTCTAATTATTTATGATTTTATAAGAATAAATTAAAATTTCAATTAATTAGAATAAAAATTACTTGAAAATATAATTGGACACTTAGACAAACAATTTAAACTATTACTTAAAGTATGAAATACTTAAATACATACTTGAAAATATAATTACACACTTATATAAATGATTTGATAAAAATAAAATTTCCTCCTAAATTAAAATTAGAATTATTTGAAAATATAATTAAACACCGACAAAAATAATTTAAATTAATATCCTAAGCATAGAAATATTTGAAAAATACTTAATTAAAATATAAATAAATTATACAAATTACATTTATTGTTAACCATATTTTGCGTAGAATTTGGCGATTAAGTCTTGCTGGAGTCTATGGTTATTTCTTCGGATCGTATAGTATCATGACGAATAATATAGTTATCCAAAGTTGTCTTTTTGGTAATGGATAACTATATTATAATCATAATATTTAATATTTAAATATTATAATTATAATATTTTAATTAATTATATTATTAAAATAACAATTATTATTATTATTATTATTATTATTATTATTATTATTAAAACTATTATAAAAATAGTGAGAGTGGGGAAGAAATTTTTTTGGAAGAAATTGAGTGCTGGAGACCACCACTGGAGATGATCACCCAGAGCCCAGGCTGGCTCGGGGGCTGTCCTGAGAGCTAGCCCGGGAAGGGCTCCGAAAAACCATTGGAGATAGCCTAACATTCTTAAGTTAAGAAGGGTCCATTTTTCAATTTTACTATTTTATTAGCCCATATACATTATGGGCTAATAAACAAAGCTTCGACATAATAATTTTGTTATTTTGTATATTATAAGATATACACAATATCAGACGCGACCTAAATTATAAGATATATAATTTTGTTATTTAAATAAAATACAACTTTTTTACTAAACCCAATTTTTCTCCAAAATTTATGATAATTTACCCCCTCTGAAATGTATAATGTTTAATTTACTCACTTGTGATTTAAAAAATAACATTTTATCTCATTTACTTTTATAAAAGTTTCACACAGTCTCTTTGACATTTTTTATAGATGGCACTTTATCCCCTTTTAAATAGAATGTATATTGATGAAATAATTAGTAATATTTTATGTTGAAATATATACAATATTAAAATGAACTTTATGTTTGCCAAGTAGAATAATTGAATATAATATTTAAAATTATAGTTAAATATTTTAATAACAAATGATAACTATAAAAATTAATAATACAAAAAACAAATATTATGATAATAATTGATATAATTGAATATAACTGTAACATATGTAGTATTAAATAAATTATAGAATGCATAGAAAGAAAAAGAAAAAAAAAAGAGCAAAATGAAAAAGAAAAAGAAAAAAGGAAAAGCAAAAAAAGAAAAAGAAAAAAACATATAGACTTGTCAGCGCATATCTACTACTTTTCAGCTTTGGGCCAAAACCAAGGTCTGGGTCAAAACCCTCCCAGGCCTATTGCCAAACAGGGTTTGGCCCAGTTTGGCTGAGGTCAAACTGGGCCAAACCAGATCCTCCCCTTAGCCCATATACATTATTTTATTCTTTCCCATTTTATGCCGTCCGCCATCTCTGCCTCACAAACAAAGCTTTAACATTATGTATCTTCTAATATTCAGAGTTAAATTTTCAAAACTTCTTTTGGCAAAGCACTTTTGATGCAATAATTTTTCCTCCGATTTTAATTTATATATATATTTTTATATATAATATAATAAATAAAAAAAATCAGAGGCCCTTAGGAATCGGTAGCCTTAAGCTGCCGCATTCGCGGCTTACCCTCAGGTCAGGTCCTATCTGCATCATATATCATTAAAAATAGTGATCGAAAGTTAATAACATCAAATCATCACTCTAAGTGAGAGACTATTTTTAAAATTGCAATTTGTAATTTCATTCAGATTCATGATGAAATATCCAAATCAATTGTGGTGAAGAAGCTATAATTTTGAATATATAGAGCGTTATATATGTAGAAATTAAAAGGAAAAAAAAATCTTATTTTGCAAGAACCATTGGTATTTGATTTTGATAAAATATATAGCTCAATATTGCAAATATTGATATTTTGGTTTGGTTGAGAAGGAGAACACTGTAGATGGAAAGAAATTTGTTGGTTGCATACCTAAGTTAATTTCAAGGCTGAATCAATTTCATAATATTTCTGGTATTTTTTAAAAAGATATAATTGAAGAAGAAGATTGAGAGAGAGAGAGAGTTAGAGAATAAGAAAATTAGAGGAGAGAGAGAGATGGGCTATTCTAGGGTTAGGTCTGGGTTGTGTTATTAGATGTTAGGTCTCCTTTAAAATTGGTAAATTCTTAACTTGATATCTAGAAAATCGGTTATAAAAAATATATGTAATGGACAAAATTATCCTTCCTTAAAAATGTTAAAATAAGAATAAAAAATCCCACTCAAACTACACCCTCCGCCCCATAAAGCAAATTATGTTCCTACATGTTCACAAATTTCTTTCATCAATTCTTCATAATACATCAAATTAAGCTTTGATTGATTTATTTACACCCATTTTCTTATATATTCTCCTAAGAAGGCAAGACTAGAGATTTTACTTATCCATTAAAATGGAATCCGATAAGAAAATTTTAAATCATTGCTTAATGGGAAAGTCGTTTTATATATATAGGAAATTTAATCAATTCTTTGTGAAACTAAAACATATCACTCAGGCATAATGAAAATGCAAGAGAGACTTTACGGTTTCAAACCCAAACGTTTTATTTTGTTCTACTATTTAAGCCCAAGAGAAAATTATAAATTACAATTGAGGGTCATGAGATTCAAAATGTTTGGAATAAGATCGATTTAATTTAAAAGTTTTATACTGAATTGATATTTAAATTGGACTTAATAACTAAATAAATTGGACTTAATAAATAAACAAAATGAAGACAATATATATGTTCTTTTTAATCTAAATTTTACAAAGAGAAAATGTTAAAATAAGTTATTATAAAGTAAAATAAATTTAGAATAACAAATTTATGATTGTTGTGCATAGAAATGACCATATTATATCTACATAGCCGACATTCATGAATCTTTTTTTTTTTTTTTTTTTTTTTGAGAAAAATATATTAGTGTGCAAACTGTCATATAAATTATATTTTTAGGGTGCAGAGTGCCAAAAAATTAATTAGGGTGAAAAATGCCAATATTTTATAATTTTATGGTTCAAAATGCCAACATTCTATATTTAAAGGGTGCCAAATCTATATTGCTAAGGTGCAAAGTGAAAAGAAAAAAAATAAGTATTCTACCCTTCTATCAATGAATTTTCTTACTAAAACACACACTAAGGTGCAAAGTGTCAAAATTCTATAATTTCAGGGTGTAAAATGCCAAAAACCCTCAAAAGTTTCATATTTTAATTCAATCAACTAATAGTTTTTTTTTTTCTTTTGCAATTTATCTTGCCTGTTGAACCATCATGCAGACATCCACAAATTAAGTAAAACTAATTACTAAAGCAATAAACAATTAGGCAGCAATAATGATCATGAATCGTTTATTTAGTTTTAGAGGACGACGATGCGTTTCTAAAGATTGAAAATATATAAAGTACAACACCCTATTGTACAAGTTGTCATTCAAAAATTTAAATGGTTAAAATCATAATGACTATGATCCAATGATAATTAAAGGGAGGCCTAATGTATACTTAGCACAAGAGGTATTCACCTTAGAAAAGCTTGGAGCAATTTTTGTATTGTTCAATACAATTGTCTCTAGCTATAATGGAACTGAACAAATATAAATTAAACAAGGATACCAACATAAACTTGAAAAAATGTATAAGATATTTTTTTAAATAGTTGATTACATAAATTCAAACTTAAATTACATTATTACTTTAATGACGTCACCGGTTAAAATGATTAAACCGATCTAACGAATAACTAGTAAGGCTACCGGTTCGATGTCCGATCCGATTTTTTAAAACATTGGCTATATAGTGATTATAATTAATTTGCTCATTGATAGTGAAAACAAATTGTACAATGATATTAAATAATTCCAGTCCCAATATGACTGAAATCATATACTCCTATTAATTTCTCATATAAAGATATAAAATATTGATTAGTTTACAAACCTACAGTCCTTCCTAATCTCCTGTCCTCCATTTAGGTTGCTCATTTTAATCATTGAATTTGCAAAGGCCGTGTGAAAAGACTTTTTGGAGCTTGCAAACTTTTCAACCAATTTTTTGGTCTTTGGAGTAGTGAGTAAAGATTGATCAGAATAAAAGAGGGCTTTCTTCTGTAGTATCAATTTGTAATATGTGTTGTCAAATGTTGTAGAAGAAAAAGGATCCATGTTTGTGCCTGCATTCTTTGCCTTGTTTCTTGAAAGGCATATGCTTTTTAATCTTGCTGCATAGGAAGGGCGCATGCTCGGGTCGACTTCGTGAGTCGAGTTGAAGTTGTGGATTCTATTCTGGAACGATGAACAATGGGAAAATCCTAGAGTATGACTACCTGCACACATAGGTTAATTAAAGAAATTAGTATTTTTTATTTATTAATTAAGCCGATCGATCGATTGAACTAATTTTTTATCACCTAAAAGAGCAACAAGGTTATCCATTGAGAGGCCCCTTTGGGAAAAGCTTTTTTGAAGTTGAGAAATGTTGAAAGTGGGAGATGGTAATTGTGTGGTTTCACTGGCTTTTGACGTCCTTCCATCTTTTCTTCCTTTTGGAACATTCCAATATGGCCCACCAGACTGCATGATTGCATCTCTAGCAGCCAAAGCTAAGATATCAGCACATGAGACAACGTCGGGACACACATTTTCAATTGCTTTCTTTGCGCCCTCTATTACGTAAAATGCATGCAATGAAGCGTTTGGGGGGCCATCCTTTTCTGCACTATTCCCTCCTCTTGATTCCAGCAACACAGAACCATCACACCCCTTTTTTCAAATTTAGTAAACAAATTAAATGCACTACTTTAATTAATTAATAGCTAGCTAGAGAATAAGAAATAGAGTTAATGGCATTTCTCTCCCTGTAATTTTACCAAAATTTCATACTGTCTCCCTGACATTTTTATATGTGACATTTTACCTCTCTGTATTATGATTATGTAGCAATTTACCCCCTTGTGTTATGATAATTGTGGCAATTTATCCCCCCCCCTTCCCCTTTGTTACAAAATATTTTTTATGCACACTCTCAACTTCAGCAAGTGAATTATACTCTCCGGTTGAAGGGGGCAAATTGCTTCTTTACAATTTTCACATTGGATAAATTGCTCTTTTTCAAATCATAGGAGGTAAATTTAACATTATGAGTATCACAGAGGGTATATTGTCATTAACCCATAAAAAATATGTTCTTACAAATTTTTAAATCTTATGCTTCTTAATTACGTACCCTTATGAAGCAGTCATGAAAATGCAGTCTGAGAATTGCTGCAGCGATAGTTTTATCTTTCGATATCGCATCCTTAACAACTTTCGCAACCACATCATCGACGCTTGGACATGTTTTCTCATAGTGATTCAAACTCAAAGCATTAATAATCACTCGGGGTGAACAAACTAAAAGGAGGATTACTAATGACCATAACATTGCTGCAATACTAATGAAGTGTGCAATGTATGAATTTCTTTTTTCTTTTCTTTTTTTTTTTTTTTTTGGGATTTATTTGGCTTGCTAAGATATAATATAGATTGAGTTGTTATTTAACGAACAATATATTTAAGCCCATATATATAGATGAAGATTGAAGAGGAAAGATAAAGACATGATTTATGTAGTGCCAAATTTGGTATGTATCATAATTAGTGTTTTCTAAGCGTGCTCCGAAGATAATTATTGATAATTATTACCTTTCAACATGATAAGACATATAAACAGCATTACTTACACAAGGCCATCCAACTAGGTCGATTAGGAATAATTTGTGTATTTTAGCTATTTATATAGTTCAAGTTTTTTTTGTAATTAACTACGTACACCATCTAATTAATTGAGCGATCGGGGATTAGTGAATGGACATCAACTACTTGTTGGTCAGTTCAAACCTGATACGTATTTCGTTCGATTTCTACAAGCTCCCTTTTTCTAATTAAATTTCTCGTTAGATTTTAGTTGGATTAATTAAAATTAGTGAGGGTTAATTTGAATCTAATTGATAAAGAGAATAAATGCTTCACATTTGATGTACTATACATTATGTTGATATCTTTTTCTTTTCTTTCATAATAATGGGGTTAATAGCAATTTACCCTCTGTACCCCTTTTATCTTTTATGTGGATCATTTTAAACATCCACCCCCTTCCACACCATAAAAGGGTAATTTCATATTTTTACACAATACATTACACGTTCAAGTTCATATTTGAGCGAGTGAGATACACTCTTCAACTCCGGAAGGTAAATTGTTCCCTTCAAAAAGTATTGGGCGTTCAATTACTCTTTTTTAAATTATAGGGGATAAATTGAACATTATGATAATAAAAAGGGGTAAATTGCCATTAACCCCATAATAATGATTTGCATGAAAAGAAAAAGGAAAGAGGTTTTCATGTCAACAAATTTTGTCGGAATTATGTAGTTGAAATTGAAACATCAATTCCGTTAATTGTTATATGATTCTAGCTTATAGTTGAAGTTTCAACTTATATTGTTCAGTTGTTCTTGTTCTGATATGCTTGGGCCTATTTGTTTGACGTTTCTAAAAAAAAATTGTGTTTGGGAAATGTCAAACAAATATGATTTCTATTTTCTGAAATAAATTTTTCATCTCTTAATTTTCTCAAACTATTCTGTCAAAAGTCAAACAAACAACAATTTTATCATCTCTAAGCTAAACCTATACAAATTCTCCTATGATTTGATATAAAGTAATTTATCTCTTACACAATTTATCTCACATAACAAACATGATTTGACAAAAAGCCTTACACTTCTTATACCTACAATTTAAATCTTCCAAAAATAACATACACATACTTTATTTCTCAAACCACTCTCTCAAAACTCAAACAAACAACATTATGCAAATCGAGATTATTTCACAAATTTTCCACTACTCTCTCAAACTACTTTCCCAAACAACCGTGATTTCATACCTGAATATTACCTTCATATAAGCATAATTCAAATTCTCCATTTGATTTCCCAAAACATAATAGATATTTTATTGAATTTGAAATTATTGATGAGATTAGAAAATTGGTGAACAATACAGTCATGTCATTTTTTTTTTTTTTTTTTGAGAGAAAACAATACAGTCATGTCTAATAACTAATAAAATGTTTGAATTGGCTGAAACTTTGAAAATGAGATTAAAATGTAATTAGAACTAGAAGGACTAAAAAAATTTATGAACTAAAAATGTGAGGTGCTATACCGCCTAACATTTTTTCTTTTTTTTTTTGAGAAAATATGTAACATCTTTATGAAAAATTATTGCCCAAGTCTGGCTTGGCCAAACCCATCCAACCACCAAGCAAGTGTATTGCACTTGCTTTATGATTGGTCACTTTCCTGGAAGTTACATCCAATCCCAAAGCAAGTGTATTACACTTGCCATGTAATTAGTTTGGGTTCGACCAAACCCGGTCTGGGTAAGAATTTCCATTTCTATTTGTCTTTTGATATTAAACTGAGGTGTTTGTAATAAATTTCAAAGTCCAATGGGCTAAATTATGGAAAGAAAAGAAGTGTATAAAAGGCCCAATAGACTAACCGTTATAAGTTATAACTTACAAGATTTTCACATCCAAATATCCCAGGCCCAATAACCGTTATAACTTATAACCATCTGAAAACGTCTGTTAAGAACCGAACGCAACCCGATTTGACATGATTGATTCGAAATCCCAAGCTCATTCGAAATCCCAAGCTCAGATCATTTTCATTGTAACAAAAATAATTTCATGGATATTAGTTTTTGGTCCAATGAATTTCAATCCATCATTAAATCGATTTCAATTTATTTTCTCTTGTCCTGTAATTAAATATTCATCTTTATAATTAATTAAGCACTTTTTTGCCTGATTCAACCCTTTACTAATCAGATTAATACATTTGTCATTAGTTTAATCCATTTTTCACCAATTAAATCTATTTAACCCGCCAGTTTATCTTGGTCATCCGTTTATACCAATTTAGTTTACCCTCCATTTCATTATTTTTACTCAATTATGCGGTCATATTTTTCAATTTATTAGGTGACTTATCATGTTAAATTATTCACATTTATGTTGTATTAAATATTTTAAATATTAATATATGTGGTATCATGTGATATTATTAAATTATTATTGAAATAAATTAGTTAAATTATTTATTATAATTTTATAAATTTAGTCAAATTAACTGGTCAACTATACCAAGAGATAAATAAATATTTGACGGGAGGAAGTATGTTTTTTTATCGATTTAACCTATTTTCCCCATTTTTTCCGATTTCTGCCCGTTTTTCATTAATTTCACTCTTTTTTTTCTAATCAATTTTTCACCGATTTTACTCATTTCACTCGGTTGTGCACAAAATGCACCTGTTTTTTACTTTCACCTTTTTTTTTTTTATCAATTTACGGAATATTCATTGATTTCACATGTTTTCACCAATTTCCCCTGATTTTCCTTGATTTCAAATATTTTCACCATTTTCACCTGCTTTCTCACTGATTCCAATAGTATTATTATCAATGCACTCGTATTCATCAATTTCACGTGTTTTTATCCATTTTCATTTGTTTTTTTCACCAATTCACATATTTCACATATTGAAGTTGGAGATTATGGTGGTGTTTGCAACTACTTAAAAAAAGTAATTTTCAGCTTTTGAATAAGAATAAGTACTTATGGAGTGTTTGCAACTCAAAATTTTGCTTTTACTTCTCTAAAAAAAAGCCAAAATAAGTCATAATCTAGAAGCATGTGGGGACATGCTTTTGGCTTCTCATGCCATTTTGTATGAAAAAGTAAGTTTTACCCTCAAATATTTTGTTTTAGTCCATATTTACATGTAGTATACATAATACCCCAATTTTTTTTTCCTTTATTCCTTTCCAACCTTAACAAGGATCTAAAGACCCAATTAAAAAAAAAATCTCAAATAAACATATATCCTTGAAGCATAGATCGAATAGTAGGTGATATTGAAAAGTTTAGAATTTTATTTCGATTTATGCATTTTCTCTTTGTTAATAAATTATGTTCTTTCATAAACACATCAACAAAATATGTAACTTATACGAAGTAACTTTAGAAGATTTTTGTGGGTTTTGAATTTTGATGTGTCATGTTTTTATTTGGTATAATTAAAGCCAATGAAAGTAGTTATTTGATATCTTTTTATATGAGATCTTCTATTAATTAACAAGATTCCACAAAAAGTTTCACTCACTTTGGCAAGAAAAGTTGAATACACGTTTTTTTGTATATTATCAACATGTAAAATACATGACTATGTTTCATGGGTAATTTTGGTAGTACATGATAAAATTAGTAAAAAAGCCAATTTTGGCAAACAACAACAATATCACTTTTACTCACATTTTTGTATGATTTGCAAACACTACCTACTGTTAATTCTCTACTACTTTTAACTTTTTTTTTTTAGATTCTTTAATATAAGCAAAAGCACAAATATTTAAAAACACCACAAGTATTCAAGCTGACTATAATCTCTTTTGGAAAATAAGTTGGAACTGTTTGCAAACTTACAAAAAAATCAACTTAAAGCAGCTTGTGTAGTGTTTGCAACTCCAAACTCGTGCTCAGCTTTTTTCATCAATTTTTGACAAAATGACATATTTACCCTCTGTCAAAAGGACCCATTTGGATGGATGGATTTGAGTTGGGTGGATTTGAAATCCCTTGTCAAATTCATCATGCTATTTGGATACAAAATTAAATCCATTCATTTGAAATCCTGGATTTTAGTCCATGGATTTCAGCCCAATTTTAAGTGGATTTGAAATTCCTCATAAAACTAGTCATTTGAAATCCACTTAAAAAAAGTCCAAATTGTATGCTTTAAAAAATTGCAATTTGATCCCAGATTTTCAAAAAACCTAGAATGCAATTAAGTCCAAAATTTTCAAAAAATTAAAATTTGCAATTTGGCTATTATTTTCAGAAATTCGAATTGCACTTTTGGTCCCTCTATTTTCAAAAATTGCAATTTTGACCATAGATTTTTGAAAAACCCAGAGTTACATTTCAATCCAGAATTTAATAAATTAAAATTTTCAATTCGGACCCTGATTTTCAAAAATCCAAATTTGCACTTTTGGTCGCTTAATTTTCAAAAATTGCCATTTGACCTCAGATTTACGAAAAACCCAGTGTTCCAACTCAGTCCAGAATTTTTAGAAAATTAATATTTTCAATTCGGCCCCAGATTTTTTGAAATCCGAATTTGCACTTTTGGTCCCTCAATTTTCAAAAATCATAATTTTGCCCCAAATCGATTCATGCGATTTTATCCCGATATCAACAACAAGAATTAACTCATAAAACAAATTATAAGGCACGACTGGGAATTTCAAATAACACAAATGATATATACCAAAACAATGGATTTCAAATGAATGGATTTGAAATCATTTGTAAAAAAATTTATCCAAACAAGAGATTACAAATGAATGGATTTCAAATCACTGGAATTTCAAATCCATTCATTTGAAATCCCTCCTCATTTCAAATCCACCCATCCAAATGGGCCCTTGGATCAATTTTGTGTAGTGTTTAGACAATGTTTTCTTACTTCGATCAACCATAAAACCCCAACTTTTATTCATATAAAATGCACCCTCATTACCGTAATTAAAACAAGGGACAAGTATATTGAAATATGAAGAAAAATATCGTCTTTTGTGAGTTAATTTCCGAAGAAAAAATTCTGGGCTAGAAAAACAAGAAAAGAACACGTGTAGATTCTCCTTATGGAACACATAATAATCCACCCATTTTACAAATCTTCTCTCTAATTCTATCCGTTTTCTCCAATTTCACTCGTTTTAACAACAATTTTATTAATCTCATCCGTTTCACCTATTTTCATCCATTTCTCATGTTCTTCTCAATTTCACCTTATTCGATGTCACTTATTTTTTCATTGATTTCACCCATTTTCTCTATAATTTTATCCGTTTTCAACAATTTTATCCATTTTTTCGCCGACTTTTTTGTACTTATTTGAAATGTTATCACTAATTTTACTCGTATATATTTTCACCGATTTCATTTTTATTTATTAATTTTACTTGTCTTTCACCAATCTCACATATCTCCACCGATTTCACTCGTTCTTACAATAATGTCACCTATTTTCACTCCTTTTTTTCATTAGTTTAACTTGTTTTACTGATTTCATCCGTTTTTCACTAACGTAGTCAATTATTTTTAACCGATTTCATTCGTTTAAATCGATTTCTATCGTTTTTCAACATATCCATAAGTTTTTCATGGATTCGGTCATATTTAATATAGTTCACCTATTTTTACCGACTTCAACCAGACTATCATTCATTTTTTAGCGATTTCACACGTTGTTTCATTCACTACAAAAGATTTGAATTTTAGTGACAAAATAGTAAATGACGAAGTGACAAGAATTTAAATATTGTCACTAAAATGATGTATATAGACATACCAGTGACAAGAAATGTGAAAAAGTTGTCACTATTGAAATTTAGTGATATCCCAAAAGTGACAACTAAAAAGTTGTCTCTAGGTTGTCACTAATTGTCAATAGTGACAACTTAAGTTCCATACACTTATCACTAATAGCCATTAGTGACAATTTAAAAATATATTTTGTCACTATTGCACTTGTCACTATTATTATTGTCATTAAATATATGCAAAAAATGACAATTTCAACAATGTCACTTAATATTTTATCACTAAAATCCATTTTTCTTGTAGTAATTGTTATCACTCGTTTGGGTCAAGATCCTTATCGAACACATATTTGGATATTCCCACTTCAATTCTCGTAGATATTCTCACATCAGTAATATATCCAAACTAGAATGCCACATATGGAAACACATCGTTTTCCTTGCTCACCAAAATACATTTCCAAAGCGAAAAAATCCGTGATAGATTTACTTTGCTACATTTCATCTGGCTTTACTGCTTTATTCCTCAATACGGTTTAAACCCCTGAAAAAAAAAATTAAATATTACCGTCCTGTAATTTTTCTAGATGTGTGAGGTTGTAAATGTTACTCTACCGAATCCATACCAGGATTGTTTAGATTATAATTGAGTCCAATAATGTAATTCATTTGATGTAAGATGTGAAATGTGCTAGAAAACGTCACATTTCGATATTGACACTGTATTTGGCAATTAAGGGTCTATTTGGATGAGTTTTGGCTCAGTTTCGCGGATCTCGATCTAAAAAAAAATTAATTTGAATGGTTCCGATGAAACCTTTGAGACTTCATTTGAATGAGTTTTGGCTCTTGGATTTTGTAGTTTGAATAAATTGAAACCCCACTTGGATTGAATTTGGATGTTGGGGTTTAGGGGAAAAAGTAGGTGATAGGTATCAAATCAATGTCTTTTTTAGTGAGATTTGAGAGAAAAAGTAGGTGGTAAATATCAAATCAATGTTTTATAGGTTTGAAGAATTTGAGTGTGAGTTTCTGAATAGATTTTTAATGGTTTTATCAGTTTGGCGAAAACTCATTTGAAAGGGTTTTAACTCGATCTCGCGAAATCCGCGAGACCGGGCCAAAACCCATCCACATACACCCTAATTGTTCTCACAATTTATAATATGAGCCAGCTTTAAACCTTATTAGTCGTAGTCTTAATATTAATTATGACTCGATATACACCTAACAAGCAAAATATGCCAGCAGTTTAATGGTCAAATTAAATGCTGTCTAATCGCTGTTTCCCCACTAATTATGCACCAACCAACACCGAATACTCAATTAACTCTTCTTTTGAGGCTCATTAGTCACTAGTCACAAATCATTTATAAAAGAATTATTTCGTGCACTATATTTATGTTTTCTTTTTTAATTAGTCGATTTTGAGATGTCCTTTGACTCTATTACATTTAAAAAGTTGTATGTAAGCTGGAGATCGAATTGAATTTGAAATATTATCAGACTATATGTGTTAATTATCATTGATTTGTATAACTAGGTGAAAAAAAATAAGATTACTATTTTATTGTGAAAAATAAGTGAAACACTATTTCAATAAGAATGAAAGAAATTGAACATTATATTTCCTTCTCTATAAACAAAAAGATTATATCTTTTCCCAAAGAGATGTGAGTGAATAAATAAGCAAAGATTTTAAATAAATATTTTAGGGTCTATTTGAATGGATTTTGGCTCGGTTTCATGGGTCTCGGTTTAAAAAATTTGATTTGGGTGGTTTCGATGAAACCTTTGAACTTTGAGACTTCATTTGGATGAGTTTTGACTCTTGGGTTTTGTGGTTTGAATAAGTTGAAACCCCACTTGGATTGGATTTGGATGTTGGGGTTTAGGGGAAAAAGTAGGTGATAGATGTCAAATCAATGTCTTTTTTAGTGAGATTTGGGGGAAAAAGTAAGTGGTAGGTGTCAAATCAATGTTTTATAGGTTTGAAGAGTTTGAGTGTGAGTTTCTGAATAGATTTTTGATGGTTTTATGAATTTGGCGAAAACTCATTTAAAAGGGTTTTAACTCGGTCTCGCGAAACCCACGATACCGGGTCAAAACCCAATCCAAATACAGCCTTAAATCTACACTCATACTCATTAAAAAGTTTAAAGTGAACTTTTTCTTATGGTGAATAATGTTTTGTTTGGGTAAGTTAGAACTCATTAAACATATAGCTAGTATATTTCCCAAAAGAAAAATGGATGAGGTGGAGAATGAGTGGCAAATGTTGACATGAGGTGTTAGAATTTTTCTTTTTTAATTTTAGGATGTAGTTGACCAGGAAAAATGTCCTAGATTTGCTTACTATCAAAAGTTCGAGTATAAAGTTTATTAAAAGTTAAAGGAACTTAATTGTTTTTCCGAGTACAAAATGTTAATTTGGATGGGTTCTGATTCGATTTCGCGGACCTCTATTTTTAGAAAATGGTTTGAGTGGTTTCGACGAAACATTAAAACTCCATTTAGTTAGGTTTTGCATGTTGAGTTTTGTGGTAATGAAAAATTTAAACCCTACTTGAATTGATTTTGGATATTGATGGTTTAGGGAAAAAAGTAGGTGATATGTGTCGAATCAATGCATTTTTAGAGAGTGTTGAGGAAAAAAATATGTGGTATGTGTCAAATCAATATTTTATAGGTTTCAAGAGTATGAGTGTAGATTTGTGAATATGTGTGTGATAAGTTTCATGGATCTGGTGAAAACTCATTTGAAAAGGTTTTGGCCCGACCTCATGAAACCATCGAGACTAGCCTAAAATCCTTCCACATAGAGTCTAAAAATTATATTTTTTTACCATTTTGCCGAAAATTCTAGCTAGAATTGTTTGGCCGAACCAATTCAATTACAATGTGAAAGTTTTAATTCAGCCAAATCTGATTTGAGCAAAAATTATCCGATTAAAATACTCCATTAATAAGAAATTAATATGCACATCCCCATTTTAAAGATTCCAATAAAATCCACAATAGAAAACATTAATGATTTACCTATAATACAGACCACTCAATTAAAAGCAACAACCAAAAAAATGAACTTTCTTTAATTAACGAGAAAACATTTAATGTTATCATTATTTATACAATATTTATTAGTAGTAGTTAATATTCCCACTAAGTAAATCATTATTTCTAACGAATAACAACCAACCACCCCACTGGAAGCAGCGGTCAATATTCTTCAACCTAGGCTATAATTTGAAGTTAAAATTTTAAAACCCGACCCGACCCGTAACTAACAGAAAAGGATTTAAACAAATTCACCCGTTTCAAAAACTTTCCAAATCCTGCTAAGCATCAACGAGAGAACTTTTCTGAAAAGTCACATTCTCTAAAAGCAGAAACCCAAAAACCAAACCCCTCCAATTCGACGTCGTTTAGGATCTCCGGCGACGAATTATAATCACAATTATAGCTCATCTAACCAGAAATGGCAATCGCCGAAGAAAAATCTGACGGTAGAGTTTGGGGGCTTTTCAAGCTTCCATTCCGGCAGTCGCAAACGGCGACGTTGTCTTCCTCGAATTTCGCTCACTATCAGCAGAATTACAACAATAACACTCATTCTCAGGTGGAGGGATCAGCTGCTCTTGGCAACACTGGAAGCTCCGTGTCTTCTTTTGCCAGATCTCTGCTCCCCACACGACGCCGTTTGAAGCTCGATCCCTCTAATAAGCTTTATTTTCCTTGTATGGAAGAGCTTCTCTTTCTACTTTGCTCTTTTCTGGTTCTATAATTGCTTACTTTGCGTAGTATATTTTAGTGTATGAAATATGAATTAGTGTTTATATACTGGCTTGTGTGTAGTACTTTGTTGGGGAAAGATTACTTGTAATTTAATTTGATTATGTTAATTAAGCTTGATCTGTGATTTAATTTGAAATTTGTGATTTTTTCCCTCAAAAGTTCTAAGTATCTATTGATTGTTGAGATATATATTGGGTTTTCTGGAAGACTTTGTGTTGTTGGTAATAAGACTTTTGGCTGAGCATTAGTTGTAGAATGAGTAAACTAAATAGTGAATTCATGCTCTACTGGAGTTGCTAGTTTATGGGTGGAGAAATGCCAAGCTGCATAAGTGGCTGTCTATCTTTTTTTTTTATTTGGGTTATATTGATTCAATTATCTGGTTAGAAATGGAGAGGCAAAATGAGCAATATCATCATGGCAAAATAATGTTTAGTTTTGAACAAATTAAAGTAAAATACTACCTTCTTGCAGTCTTTGAAAAAATGAAAAATTTAAGCTTCATTATAGGAACTCCCAATCCTCACAAGATCTAGTTGTAGAGATGATCTCATCTATGACCCTCCACCTACCCAATAGGCACTTAGACATTCATGCTTAGATGCATTTTCCTTTTGTTCTATCCCAGTTTTGGCAATTAAAAGATATTAAATTTTGCGAATCTGTACATCCTGCAGCATATTAATTGGATCAGACCAAATTCTGTTTTGGTGTGCATTAACATGCTTTTTTCTTTGATTACTTGCAGATGAACCTGGTAAGCAAGTCCAAAGCGCTATCAAAATAAAAAATACAAGCAAGTCTCATGTAGCATTCAAGGTATGCTAATTGAGTATGCAGCTTTTGTTTTATCTCTCTGCCTATGAGCATTTTCTTGAGGCTGTTCTGGATTTCTTTTCAAGTATGATTCTGGTTTCAGCTAGTCATTATCATAAGTCATTGTATTCATATTATTGTGTTCTTACGGGCTGGTTTTTCTTGTTGATGATATAGTTCCAAACAACTGCACCAAAAAGCTGTTTCATGCGTCCTCCTGGGGCCATTCTTGCTCCTGGCGAGAGTATCATAGCAGCTGGTAATTAGTTTACAAAACTTGCACCCTTTTTCTGTCGTAAAATTTGAATCTATGTACACTTTAAACATGAGATCCAAGGATTGATCTTTTGGCTAAAAATGACTCATATGTGTTCCTTGGTCATGGATTTTTCCATCAGTATTCAAGTTTGTAGAGCATCCAGAGAACAATGAAAAGCCCATGGATCAGAAAAGCAGGGTGAAGTTCAAAATCATGAGCCTAAAAGTTAAAGGTCCAATGGACTACGTACCGGAACTGGTTTGTCACTCTTGCTGATAATATTGACTTGATGGCATCCTTAAACGTTTAGTAATTGCATAGCTGTCATGGTTGGAACCCTTCGTGGATATGTGTACCTACAACTATCAACTGCTTGAAAGGAAAGATATCAGATGAAAGTTTATATTTATAATGCAAGCATAGCATCACCAATACAAAAAAATAATTCATTTTATAATATAGATTGATCTTGTAGTTCACGAGTAATATGCATCAGTAAATGTGAGTAGTAGAGGTCACACATTTTCATCATTTCAGAGTGTTTTTTTTGTGTTTGGGAAGAACTCTTTTTAAACTGTTGTCCTATGTTTTTATAGTATTTTCCATGTTGTCTTGACTCAGTTTGATGAGAATAAGGATCAGGTGGCTGTGGAGCAGATACTTAGGGTTGTGTTTCTAGATGTGGAACGCCCTAGCCCCGTAAGTGTATCCTTTCTAGTTTCTCAATGTTATACATCTCTATGCTTATTGTTGATCTGAGTTATAGTTAGTTGTACAATTTTTGCGCCTTTAGACTAATGAGTTGCATTAAAATGCTGATCAATTTCTTTAGGCTCTAGAGAAATTAAAGCGCCAATTGGCTGAGGCCGAGGCTGAACTTGAGGCTCGTAAGAAGCCATCAGAAGATACAGGCCCTAAGTTTATTGGAGAAGGGCTCGTCATTGATGAATGGGTAAGAGCGATCATACCTTATGTTTTCTTCTTGTGAAATATTTGCTTTTATTTTTGTTTGATCTTTATTGTCTTCCTCCTGTAGAAAGAAAGAAGAGAAAGATATTTAGCTCGGCAACAAGTGGAAGGGGTAGATTCGGTATGACACGAGTTTTCATCTTGAAAATCTTTTACTTCTGGATGGAAATTTCTCCCAAGAGTGTTTAATCAGTAGTAGATGGTGAACTCTTCAGTTTATGTGACAGTTTCAAGTTGAATCTGCATTTTGAGGCACTAAAAGTATTTGGCTTATTGCCATTATATGTAGATATATGATTTTGTTTATTAAATGAGATAAATTAAAATCTCTTAATGTTGTCTCCCCCTCTTGTTGCTGCTGCTGTTTTGTGAAATTAACTAGATTTTAGATGTTTGGAACGAATTCTTTTATCTGAAATGAGCATTTACATCGGATATTTATGCATCGATTTTGTAGAATCATTTATGCCCTTCAATATTGTCATCCTCAACAACTTTGGAACAACTTTTATATAAGTTAACAAATTCTTGAAGTCAAATTGGCAATGTCATATTGGAATTTGAACTTGTGTTAGGTACCTAAACACCAAATTTTTAGTTATTGGTGACGGCGCTCATTTCCCTTTTTGGACCCAGCACATTTATTATTAATATATTCAAATTCATAAAGTTTAAATAGTCGTGGCATTGGAAAAATATGAACAGAAGTTGAAATAAAGGTGTCGTCGCTAAAATGTCAATATTGGGCAGCAATTTAAAATGTTTCTTTTTCTTCAATTATGGAATCTTGGCAATGATTGTGATTGATAAGCCTTACGTTTACCCGCCATTGATTGTTGTTTGATATTGTTTAACAGTTGTCATGGCTCTAGTCTTGAACAGATTTGGTTAATGGTATGAACGCAAACATAATATTGGGAAAAAAAAAACCCTACCCTACCCTCCAATTTTGTTGTGTTTTACCAAATCTTGCATATTTTTCCCTTTAACTATAGGGTGTTCAATGAAATCGTCAAATCGTCTCAACCGATAGATCCAACTCAAATCGATCGCAGTTCGCAGGTTGAAGGTTGAATGGATTGGTCTTGGGCTTTTAAAAAAAGGATCGCAAGTTGCAATTGGATTCGATTTTCTACTTTTAAAAATTGCATGAACCGCACCCAATCGTAATATATATTCAATTTTTAATTTATTTCTCACTTTCAAATTTGGAAGTCAATATATCCCTCTAAAATTCATATTGTCCTCCACAATTTATTTTCACATGAAGTGTCATACACTAGCAACCAAAAAAAAGGAAAAAAATTGACAATAAAATTATGCAAAAGAACAATACAATAAAATCGAAAATAATTATTTTGTTAGTTGATATTTGATTTTCTTCATTATATATTTATGCGAAATTATTAAATTTATTCATAGATTATCTTCATTATATTTTATTTTGTTAGTTTATATTTGATTATCTTAGCTTTTATATTAATTTATGAAATCTATACATATATTAAAGCATGACAAAGAAATATATGGAAATAGTTAATTTTTCAATTTAAGTTATCAAATAAAAGTACATTAAAGTTGGCAAGTATAGACCGTGATCATAATGGACCGCAAAGTGCAATCTCAATACTTGTAGGGTTGGATTTGGGTAAGAGTATTAAAAACCCGTAGATATTAGGTTTGAGTTAATATAAAACCACACTAGACCACACTGCCTACACCCCTAAATTATGTATTATTAACAACATTAATAAAATTTGATATTTTTATTTTAATTTCATATACATACATACATACATACATGATTTTCCATTTTAATCTTGATTTTCTTATGCAAAGAATCCCCTTGGTTATGCTGAATCCACACAGGTCGGTCACTTATTTTTATTATGCAAAGAACCCCTTGTGTTATCCTTTAATTTGCACATAACTCTTGTTTTATTCGCAGCACAAGCGCGTGGGATTCACCCCATCCTTTTTTGACGGAAAGGGAGTTTCTTGCAAACATAAGAAAATTTCTTACAATAAAAATAATACAGGGAAAATTTACGCAAGTTTTTCAAAACACAGGTGGGTAGGTTATTCTTTTTCCGTATAATATTATATTATATAGTATATTGTTTCTAGAAAGAATCATAGAAAATGCATTGAAGTTACGTATTGCTTATTTTCGATATTTACCGGCTTAATTAGAATACACTCGTGCAATTAAACATTCGGCACAAAATATTTATTTCATATAAATTTTGACTGCCCATTTTGCACAAATAGGATACTTAGTAGGGGCTTATAGGGACAGTTCAGCTTGTGGAAAACTGTTGATAGTTTTTCCTAAAAATGAAGTGATTTATTTTTTTAATAATAAAAATGTCACTTGCCAAACCGGTTGAATATAGCAGGTCATAATTGTGGAATTTACACTTTTGCCCTCTTCTTGTTAAAAAAAAAATTAAAACTTTGGTCATCTTCTTCACCAAGCTCAAGCTAACATGTCGATCCCTAATTATGTCCAGCTGATTTCTGGAGGTTTGTGGACAATTGCTGCTCGTTTCCTCTTCTCTAGGGCCTGGGTAGAGTGTTTCCGAAGTTAATTTCATACACTAATTGAGCTGGAATTTAATTCGGGCCGTGAAGAACTTGAACGGGCCGTGAGATTTCTGTTCGATTTTGATTGGAAAATACTCCTGGAGTGTTTAATTGTTGTTTTCCATGTTCATTTAAGTGATTTAGAGGTTCGGGTCCTCAAGAACTTAAACGGGCCGTGAATTCCATTCAAAATTGGTTCGGATTTCTTGAGGAATCTTCATCTTTTTGTTCGAAGGTTTGATTACAGCCTATTTCTTACGCAATTAATAGCAACTCTTGTTGAATTTTGCAAATTGGGCTTCAAATCAGATTTCGAGTTATTCGATTCTAGCGGTTTTTTTGAGTGTTTTTGTTATTGATTCTTGTTCTACATTGCTTGTTTTGGTTTGTAGTGTTTAATTTCAGGTGTTGTTTGCTTAAATTTGATGATTGATTAATTGGCTGACCACGTTTTTCTTCCTCTGTTTTTTTCAACTTTTTTTTGGATGATTTTTTTCAACTGGGTATTTTGTAACAATTGAACACCAAGCAAGGGAGAATCAGTAATTGTAGATGAAGGAACCTTAATCAACAACTTAATCGAAGAAATCAATTCCCAACAGCCCAATTGAGTTTTTACGTGAAAGTGTGAAAATCCCCAAAAATGAACCAAATCTCAGAATTGATACATGAGAATGTTCGTATTAGAAGGGAGAAGCAAAATCTGAATTTATTTTAAAGGAATTAATAAAAACAAAGTGATGATTGAAGATTGAGTGATGCGGAAGAATGAAAAATGAACAACTATGTGTACTGTATAGGAGTCAAAATTGAAGGAGGATGAGTTGTGTAGAAGAAGGGCATTTAGGATATTTCGGTTTTGCCTATAGTGTATTAAAGCTTCCGGTAACAGGTGAAGCTTTTGCCACATGGCGCCCATTGAGTGGTGAACTGCGGGCAGTTCTGCTAAAGTTGAACTGCATTTAGCAAGCCCGTACTTAGTACCGAATATTTATAGTTCAGAAGAATTATATATAATTAAAATTTTACATGATAATTTCTTGTATATCCCACATAATACAAGAGAGTATTTTACATTTTCCTTTTTCTTTTATTTGTTTATGAAAATAAATAATGAGCTTTAACTTCGGCCAGATTTCATTGGACAGTTCACCCTCTCTAGTTTACATTATTGTATGCCGGCCGGCCCAATCAAAATCTTAATCACAATGCAATTTTGGCAGACCTGGATCTAAGTTTTGCAATGAAATTTTTCTACTATATATATTACTTTGCCAACATACTAAATAAAATAAGAGAGCAAGCAAAAAGAAAGAAGATATAAGCATAAAAATAAAAATAAAATAACATGGCAAACTCAAGCAAGAAAATTTCAATATTCTTGAATTTTGCTCTGGTCCTCTCCCTTCTTCTCATCTTCAACTTAGCCGAAAGCAAATCATTATTTGATGGTATGTTTCAAAATAGTCAAATACATACAATTAATAATGATGATAATTTTATTTTAAAGAAAAATACTTTTGATACCAAACTTTAGTCCAAAAAATATATTTATTGTCTAGCTTTTTGAAAAAAATACATTTCATACCACGATTCACACAATCTTAACGCATTTAGTTTTGCCGTCAATCTCCGAACGAAATTCAGCACGCGTTGCTCATGTGCCCATTAAGTTGACAAATGGGAGGAAAAACAATCACGGGTTTTAAAAACCCACAATTGAGTTGAATTCTGTTTGAAAATTGACAATAAAAGTAAATGTGTCAAGATGGTATGAAATGTATTTTTTCGAAAAACTTGATATGAAATGTGTTTTTTTAACTAATGTTTGATATCAAAACTATTTTCCCCTCATTTTATTTTATTTTCAAATTTTGCAGGTGGTATATTTAAGCCAAATTCAACCCTGAACTGTGCCAATGTGGTTGGGGTGAAAAGTGGAGATACTTGTTTTGAAATTGCAAAAAATAACAAATTGACGGACACAGAGTTTGGCGCCATTAATCCGAACCTCAACTGCACTGCACTCTTTGTTGGCCAGTGGCTTTGCATCAATGGATCTACAAATTAATTCATCGACTTATTGATTGAAAGCTAAAAATTATTCAATGTGCTTTTTTTTTTTTTAAATCTACCTTTCATTTTTCTTAATCAATAAAACTCGTGGGATCCAACGTTGTCATCGATATAACTGAAATATTTTATTTTTCTCTAGATTTTTTTTTCAAGTTTATTCGATTACTGCCAACACTAATATTAAACTACAGAAATATCTATATTTGTGGTACTCGGACCTAAAATCTATTGATTTTGAGGGCTTGTTTTGTTAAAGTATTAGTGAGTTAATGGTAATTCATTCACCTGAGATATTCATAATGTTCAATTTACTTCCGATTTTAAAAAAAATGGCACTTTACCCACTGTAATCTTATCAAGACACAATAATGATAATCGAACCCAGAACCTCTTTGGGCATCAATTTTTTATGCTAGGTCAACATAAACTAATAATATTTTAGCGTATCAGGATTCTTTAATTGGACCTCATATAAATATAAACAAGTTATTAATTGGGTAAACACCACTAATGGTCCTCTTTATAATTAACTTTTTGGTAAGTGGTCCCTCTTGTATTTTTTTTCTCCACGTTAATCCCCACTATGAATTATTTGTTTCACTTTGGTCATTTTCAGGTGGTCCAGACTTAAAGTGCTAAAATAGTTTTATGAGGGATTAAATTGATAAAGAAACAGTTTTATGATGGACTAATTTGATAAAAAAAATAATTTTATGAGGGACTAAATTGATACAAAACAATTTTATGAGGGATTAAATTGTAACACTAAGTAAAAGACCCCTTATAAATGACCAAAGTGAAATAAATAATTCATAAGAGAAATCACTATGTAAAAAGTTAATAATAAGGAGGACAGTTTTACCCTGTTAATTCCAAGCTAGACTCATTATCTAAATTTTTTTGTGTACACTCATGTGGAACTACTATATTATGATAAATAATATTTTGGAAACAATTTATTTTATATGAGTTTTTTCAGTTTAACCTTAACTTTTAAGCTTACAAGTTAATGAGTTATTAGGAAAAAGACCCTAAATTTCATTTTCTCTTTTGACATTTAAGGAAAAAAAATCCTCGTTTTTGTTTCGTCCAAACGCTATGATTAATTCCAAAGTGAGCAACGAATTTGTTTTCAGACACTTAATACACGGAATAACATGTTTAATTCCACAGAAAATTTTCAGATATATAATTAGATAATTTAGAATTTTAGATGAGTTTTAAGTTTTAATTGAATTTGTGTTTTACAATTTGGGCTCAGTTATTAAGCCCAATCGACGAGATCTAGTTCCATCTCGACTCAAGTGGGCTAAATAAGCATATCAAGTTAAATATAAAGCCTATATATGTGAACGTGAACATGATGTTAAAGGTCAATTAATTTTTTTTATATGCCTGTGAATCCCATATAAAAAAAAAAATAAAAAATTAATGCCTTTGATTGAAGAAAGTTTAAAACATTAGATGATTGATTCTATTGGACATCTCTCTTAATAGATTCTTCATATCCACCAAATTAATCAAGTTTATCAAATTTTATGAAACTAGGAATATGATACTCATTGTAACCCCTTTTTTTACATTATCACATTTTTTTGAAATACATCAATCATTACATCATTACATTTTCGTATATGCAATGAACAATATATCGATGAGACCTTAATCAAGTGGTTAAAAGGAAGAGGCTTCATGACCAAGAGGCCATATATTCAATTCCCACTAGTATAGGTATTTTCTCTAATTTAATACTAGCATTTATAATTAGTTTATTCTGATATGAATGTAACATATTCGAGTCAATATATTGTTTGATTTAACGATATATTTATCATCTAAATAAATAACAATATTAATTACCAATCAAATACAATGGAACTAGTCAAATTCTCACATTTCATGACTCCAAGACATCTAAAATACAAATGGTGTTGGTGAATTATGTCACCTCACTTGAGCCAACTTATACATGTTTTATGCCCATTTTGATTGACTCTTGGATCAAAATTAGTAATAATAATCAAATGACTTGAATTTAATCCATTTGGAGCCAACATAATCCATTTGGAGCCAACATGATCCGATCATTTATTTGAATTGTCGAGAGAATTTGTTTTCTAACTCATCCTCGACTCGCCTCAACTCAATCCGACCTATTTAATTGTGTTGACCCAAGAAGATGATATCAATATCGATTATTCGTAACAAAAAAAATAAATATAAATTATCTTGATTTTTCTCCAACCACATTAGCTTTATCTAAAGCTCTCAAAAAGTGAAACAACGTATAAGAATGTCGGTGGAAAAGTTGCTTCTTATCCAAAAATAAGCTATTGGTGAAGCCAGAATAGATTTACTTGTCAAAGTATAAATCCAGAGAAATTTAGTAGCATTCAGATCCATTTATCTAAAGTCTATCCTAATAAGATATATATCTTTCAAATAAAATAGAACTTTGGTGTATCATGTGATTCATTTATTGTAGTTCCATTTTTAAATTCCGTGACAAAAATGATCAATTTCTCTTTTTTATTTCCTAGACAAGAAAATGTGATCCATTTTAATCTACACATTATGGTCACCTCTTTGCTTCATTTGCAAAGCCGTGAAATTATTGATGATCCCTCTTATTTTGTTTTTGAAAAGTAATGAAATATATAATCAATGTTGTTATCATCATAAAGATCAATTGTTTAGCCGTACATAACATGTGATTCTGATTCCCACTTTTATTTAGAAAATCCCCCTTTTTTTTTGCTATTATTTAATTAAATACTACCAATAAAAGGAATTACATACATGTTTTCTGAATTGAATGGCTATGAATGTAACTACGGTGTTTAAAGTTGTAAAATGTAATTATGATATGTGAATAAAGTTAGGTGCAAAAATTATATGATTTTAATAAAGGATTTGTTTTACTTATAGATAAACCTTTTAGTATACTTTCATTTGGTATTTACTGAAATCGGGAAAATCCTATGCCATTCCGGGCTTGACCGATCAAAACAATTAAATGGTAAGTGCAATACATTTATTTTGTGATTTGACATATTTTTTGGTAGAGTGATCAATATCACGAAACAAACACAATACAATTTATTTGTGATTTGATGAGTTTGATCAAACCATATACGAAGAAGCATTTTTTCTTGAAACTGTTAAGTTGTGCAGTTTTAACATTTATAGTATAAGCAATTTGTTCATTAGTTAGTGATAATTCAAAGATATTTTTGTCATTTCAATATTTTTAATATTGGTAATTTTTAATTTTTATTATTATTTATCAATCATTATATCATAACATTTTCAATAACTATCAAATTACGAAGGCCGATAATAAACTAGAAAAAAAATACCCACACAAATGGAAATAACACTCATTAAATGTCAAACGACTCATCATCAGGTTAATGTAATCTAATTTGTCAAACACACTTACTTGTAGAAAACTATGCCAACATAATGGAGTATCGTGCATTTTCTCGCAAGCTGAATATATTAACACGTTTTAGTAATATATTTTCAAGAAGAAAAAATCCCCCTTCAAAAAATTTCATTTTTTTTACTATTCATTCCCAAAAAGAACCAAACAAGTGGTTTCTACTTTCTACAATACTAAATTGATATTCTGCTTTGTTTGATTAAGAAATTAGTATTCTTTGGTATAGTTTTTAAATATGTAAGTTCGATTGATTAATTAGGCTTTTAGTACTTCTTCATTGTTATTTTGTGCGTCGTTATAGGCAGACAAATTATTAAAAAAAAAATGCAAATGCTACAAAAATACGAGAAATAAAAATTATACAAAAATGCAGACAAATTAAATGATGCAGGACTTTAATTTCCAAGTAAATTGAACAACATTCATCAATTCATTCAAAATTATGATAAAGAGAACTAGAGTATAACATTAATCAATGAAACCAATTTTTATTTTATTATATATACTAATGCTACTCGCAAAAATAAAAAAGAACCTAAAAAATTCTAGCGACAGAGTATTACACAATTACATTGAAATCGAATTAAATATTTATAAAATATTAAAAACAAAATATAAATCTCTTAAGCAACAAGAAACATTCCAAACTATTAATTACTTAACATAATTTATCATCCCCTACCTTCTTCAACTCAACTGATCCATTAGGATAATCCACATCAGTCATGAACTTGGACCAGAACCAATGCTCCTTCCACACAATCACCATCTCTTCGATCGGAATATTCTTCGTCTCCGGCAAGAAAAAGAATACGAAGATAGTCATCACGACCACCCAAAAGGCGAAAAACAAGAACAACCCGAATTTCAAGTGGCAAAGCATAGTTAAAAAGACTTGAGCCACCACAAAAGTGAAGAACATGTTCATTGAAACATTGATACTTTGCGCCGCTGAACGGATTTCAAGTGGGAAAATTTCACTAGGCACTAACCAGCCCAAAGGCCCCCAAGACCAAGCAAATCCAGCTACGTACGCACATATAAACACGACCACGACAATAGCATACCACTTCGGTAGCTCGCCCGGGTTCCCATCGACACCGAATTTTATACCTATGCAAATTGCAACCACAACCTGAAAAAGAAAAAATCAAATTAATTTTCACATAGGATAGGACCCCTAATGAGTAGGACTAGTAGCTATTGGGAATTCAATATGGTACCTGGCAAATGAGCATCTGAATACCCCCTTCGATGAAAAGGAACCTTCTTCCCCATTTATCGACACCATAAATTGAAACGGCAGTAGCAACAACATTGACAATACCAGTAATCACAGCAGACATCAATGAGGCATCGTCCCCAAATCCGATAGTGTTAAACAAGACGGGAGCATAAAACATGATCACGTTAATTCCCGTGAGTTGTTGAAAGATGGGAATAGCAATTGCCATTGTGAGATGTGGCCTATACTTTCTTTGAAGGAGGTTTCTCCAAGGGTGCTCGATTTTTTGTGACGCATCACTAGCCGCAACTAAATCATTGAATTCTTCATCCACATTGTCTACACCACGGATTCTTTGCAGTTTAGATCGAGCTTCGTCTTTCCTACCACGTTCAATCATGGAGTTTGGTGTCTCGGGGAGGACTAATGATCCAACGGTGATGATCAATGCAGGGACCATTGCACCACCTAAGCTCAACCTCCATCCCCATCCACCCTTAATTTTCGCGAATCCGTAGTTTAGTAGATTGGCTACTAGGATTCCAATTGTGATGGATAATTGAAATCCAATGTTTAGTGCACCTCTATACTTGTACGGAGCCATCTCGGATAAGTAAAGTGGCACGGACTGCATCGTAGAACAAACGAATTCAACTTTTCGAAAAAAAAAAAAAAATATAAGGGGTATTTTTGCATTTACACAAATAATATACTAAAAATTAATTTAGATTATCGAACTCAATTAAAATTTTATTTTTCGACAAGATGGTATGTGACAATTAAGAAATTTCCTAGAAAAAGATCAAAAGTAGAAACATTGTCGTATCTGTTTGTCACTCACCTACCATTGACGGAGACTTACATAATTTTAAAATTATTTAGAAAAAAAATAGAATAATATTTGGAGTGATCAATAGTTGAAAAAAGAAACATACAAAACGTCACGCGCAAAGAAAAAGCTGGCATCTATGCTTTCAATTCAACACAAAACAAGTGGTTCCTTTTCAAATTTATATTAAATATCTTATCTTTTCTAATACCTAACAATAATAACGGCAATGTTATTATTACTCCCTCCATTTTCTTTTAGGACCCAAAAATACCCCTAAACCAAATAATTAAATTATTAATTACCATTAATTACAAGATTTAACAAAAAAATATAATTGATAGAAAAAATATTAAGTTTACATTAAACTACTAAAATGATAGAAGTTGACAATTTTTTTTAATAAAGAAAACTAAATAATCCATCATAAAAATCCAAAAGAATCAGAAAATATTTATTGTGTTCCCAGAAAGTTGAAAGATGCAGGTTCATTTAAAAAAATGTGTTCTGTGTCGTTTTCTGAAGATACTTCACTTCACTCTGAACTATTTCATTTAATTATAGATCAGATCCGAACTACTACAAAGCGTTGACTTTGACCCACAACTTGCAATTATTCTTTTTAGCTATGAAAACTAAAATAATTAACAAAGAAGCAAAAAACACTAAGAAAAAAAAGAAATTAAAAAACAGGGGATTTCTTGGCCAAAAACAAAAAACAGAAATAAAAAATACAACCAAAATAAAATTATTAAAAATCTCGAAGCAATAAAACTAAACCAAGATATACCATGTTGGGATTTAGAAAACACCATTTTTGTTCTGTACTACCCACTTGTAATAAACACAAGAAAATAAAATTAAATAAAAAAATTGACCGAGAATTCGAAAAGACGATTTTTTTTTTGTCATAAACTACGATTAAAATTTCTAAAATTTAGCTGATCGAAATGTAATCGAACCTGATTTGCGAAACCAATTCCGAAACCAAGAAGAATACGGCCAACAATAAGCATAGCAACATTTTGAGCAAGTCCATTAATCAAAGCCCCAGTACAAAACAAAATTCCTCCAAACAACATTGACAATTTTCTCCCTAGCCTCCTCGTAACATACGAGGCTACAAGAGAAGAAAATAGGGCAGCCAAATACAATGATGACGTAAACATAGTAAGTGTTTGGCTGTCAAATTTGCAGTACTGGTTAGTCGAATCATCCGCTTGTTGTTTCCTGTAAACAGATGGGAAAAATTCCTTCAAGAACGAATCCATCGACGTCACACCACCTGTAACCAAACACAACCCAAAATTAAATATAAAATCAAACAAAACATAATTATTCCATTTTTTCGTAATTTAATAAAAATAGTAAATTTTTATGTAATTTACGAAATAATACCTGAAATTCCAATATCGTAACCGAAAATAAGACCACCCATGGCTGCAATAACACAAGTAACGACGACGTAAAGTGTTAAGTTGCCGGGATATGCTTTCCCGCTGTCGGGACCGGGGCCAAAACCGCCACCCGCCATTTTTTTTTAATTAATTACTTCAAAAAATTAGAAGTGTGGAATTAAGTGTATAGAGCTATTTCTTGATCTTTTTAAATGTATAGGGAAAAATGAAATAGAAGGGGAGAAAATGTGAAAATAATGAAGGAGCATGTTTGAGTATGGGAGGAGTATATATAGAATAAAGATGACTTTAAGTGTAGGTACGATCCCCACAATTGCTTAGCTGTCAAATTGGATTGAAATTCTATCTAATCTATTGTAGATTATTTAAATGATAGAAAGAAAATGAATAAATAAATAATTACACTAGTAAGAAAGAATATATAGCAAGTTGCTATTGTTGAATTTGTTTTCTTTCATACTTTGTCTCAAACTAGGAGGTGTGAATTAATTACAACTTGGTTATGTGTTTGCATGGATTTAAAGAATGGATAAGATCTTAATTAATGAAGACTAATAAGTTTATTTAATTTTTGTTATTCAATAAGGGGTAGTTTTTTTTTTTTTTTATAACCCAGGTGTACAAGCTTACACTCGACTAATCCTGGACCCTCAGAACCCTTGCCCTAGAATCCTGAAGGATGTAAATCGCAGGATGTGCCTCCACCAAGCCCCGGGTTCCCACCATACTGCTGTACACTCTGCGCACAAAGGAGTCTTCACCACAAATGACCCTTAGATAGACCCATAGAAATGCTTCCATCCAAGTTCCAGATGGGATTCGAACCCCCACCCTTGCCGCTGGAGGGGTAGTTTTATATATAATGGATAAGAACCTGAACGATGTAAATCGCATGATGTAAGTGGAGTTAATGACAATTTTACACCACGTGATATTCATAATGTTCAATTTAGCTCCATATGATTTGAAAAATAGCATTTTACCCATTGTAATATTATAAAATTTCATACTGCCTCCCTGATATTTTTACATGTAGCACTTTATCCGTAATTGTATGATATTGTGACACTTTACCCCCTTTATTTTGATAAATATGATAATTTACCCCCTATATTATAAAATATTTGTCATGTTCACTCTCAATTTACCCCATGTGATATTCATATTGTTCAATTTACATGTTTAATTTGCTCCTTTTTAAATTACAGGGAATAAATTGAATATTATGAATATCATAGTGATAAATTGCTATAACTCGTTGTAAGTGAATATCACTCACAAACATGTAAAATTACATTTAATATGAAATCGATGCGTATGGCTAAATCGAATTTGAGCTATATTTTTTTACTTCATGTCAGTAGAGTCAAAGACGACCTCAGACTCGGAAAATCCTACAGGGTGTGGGTTCATTTAATTTATCTTTATTTATCTTTATCTTGTGATTGCGGAATTGGACTCGAGAATTCCATGTATTTCGATTTAAGCCATTACTCAAATTCTATGTATGTCCAGCTTGCTTTATAATTTCTGCGAATAACGAATAATAAATAAGTTGATTTCATTGTAAAGAATTAAGTTCTAAATGGTTAGGTTTAGATTCAGCCTTGCTCGATTTTGGCGATTTAGTGAAACTTTCTGAAATCTAATCTTGATTGAGTTTGAATATTGAGTTTTAAGTTTGAAAAAGTTAAACCTCATTTGAATTTTGTTTATATGTTGGGATTTGGAGAGGAAAATTAGGTGATATGTATCAATTTAATATCTTTTATAGAGAAAAATAAGGTATTATGTGTAAAGTCATTGTCTTCATAATTTTCAAGTTTATTATATTTGGATATATAAGCTGAAACTTGATTTTCGTGAAATCTATACTCGTATTTCATTTGAAATGATTTAGGCTCGATTTCGTGAAACTGCGAACCTGAAGAACTTTTTATTGTACTTGTGTTCTTTGCTTAATTTAGTCCAAAAGCCGAACTAAATAGCCAACAAGAACAATATTATAAAAATATCCAAAAGGCAAAAAAATTGAAAATTAGATCAGTAAACTACGAAATACAATAAGACATTCAACAAAAAATTGGCTTAAATTGAGTACATTGCGACCGATCCTAATTAAATAAACAAATATAAAAAATTACAAAAAAAAATCTAAAAATGCACTATCGATGGAGAAAATGGAGAAATTTGAGGTCGCAGGTTGCAACTTATGCTTAACAGGTGTAGCGGACCCTCCACGACGTGTACACCGTCAATACCTTCTCGGATTGGGGTCTTATGCACGATTTTAATAACTATAGCAAAATTTGCTCCTAAAAGGATGAAACTTATAAAAAATGTCTCAATTCGAAAGAAATTTCGATTATTCACTATTTTTATGTAGATCCCTCAACTTGTGATATTTCAGCATCAATTAAAAGTTATCAGCCGGTTCATCCTCGTCCATATCATATAATATCCCCCTACGTCACAGTATAAATGCTAATTTAAATAATCTAAATTTTACCAAAAGAAATTAACATTAATTAAGAAAACTGCAAATACTTGTTGACCTCTCCACAAATTGAGTAAATAGTAAGTTCAACTATAAATCTCTACATCATTAAATTACAGAATGCAGAAGATCCAACGGATAATATTGCTGACTCATCAAATATAAACGTGACCTGGTTATTGGTTGTCCGGATAAATGTTAACACTGTTGATTGTGAGTCGACGTCGGTACCATAATAATTACATAACCATTAGTTAGAGAAAGAAACGTGACTTCAAAGTTCTAATTATGTGATACCCTAATCCAGCTCTAGGGATGAGACGGTGTCCTCGTGTCGGGATTAGAGACACAAGTATAATAAATTATGAGATCGACATTTTCAGTTCTAAACCTATATTATTAGCTTGATTTTTTTTTAGATGGTGAATGTATTGTTATTTCAAACACAATATCGAATCGAAACTATTATAATGATATCAAAATAAACAAATTACTAGTATTAAATTAGATAAAATACCCATGTTTCGTAGGAGTTGAACCCATGACCTCCTGATCATGGAGCTTCATCCTTAACCACTTTGCTAAGACCTCATCGATCATTTGGCCCCGAATTATTGCAGGGCGAAATTTCGGTTTCCTTTTTCTTTCAAAACATCAATTCTCCATGAACTCAATAAAAGCAATTAGCATTTTCTGAATAAAATAAAAAGTATATAACATAATTATACCTCGTTCCTTTTCTTTTGCTAAACCAAATATTTTTGTATTCATAATTTACATAATATATATCATCATCTAAACAATAATTTTGATTTATAAGTGTAGTGTAGAATAAAAAGTAATACTAAATTAAAAAGTTCTTTACTGGATATGATTAATTAGTCGTAGGATTAATTACACCATCTCGGGTTGATTATCGAGGACTGCGGGAGATTAATTCGAAATCCATGGACGTGTATTTTGAAGCATACAATAAGAAATGACAATAGATACGTCGATGCTTTGGCAAAGTTGGGACATAATCAAGCTCTTGGTTGTTGAACAAGGATTTTCCATATATCGAAATGCTTGGACGAGATGTTGAAAGACGAATTTTGAGTAATTTTTATATTTTATTTCTTGTGTACAAAAAAAAAATTAATTAAGTAAATTGTCTTGTAGTTAATTGATACTAAGTAAATTGTGTAATAAGTAAAACTGTATTAGAGAGATAAAAGTGGAATTGCGTATTCGGGGTTAGAGAGGTCAATCTCAAATCCCTCCCGTATTATTGTAATAAAATACGTACGTTTCAAATTCGGATATCAAACCCAAAATAACAGTCCAGTTCAAATTTCATAAAATACGGGACATGTCGGATTTTATTTACCTGAACCCTCCGTCCACCCGTATCCAGGTTCCTGCACAACCTCCACGATCCACACAAAACACAAAATTAAACTAAACAATAAACTTTAAACTAATTAAAAGACAAATAATAAGGGATGTAGTTAAATGTTTATACCATAAAATTAAGAGTTTGCTTATAAATATTGAATGCCTTCATTATGATGATTAGCTGTGTTAAATTATTACTTTAAAACAAATAATTGCATTTTAAAAATGAGATGTTATGAATAAATAAAAAATATGAACAAAAATTAAAGGACAGAATTACAGAAAGAGTATTTAAATTAAAAGAAGAATAATAATTGACGTCCATCCTTCAATATATTTTCTTGTTTTATTTTCTCTAGTATTTCATTACGAATAGGGCGCCAGAAAATTCAAATCCGAAGGCTTGACTTCATATAATTAAGGTCAACAGACCCACTTGTGTTTTGGGTCTGACATGGGCGCATAGTTGAATTCCACTTTCAAGTCAAGAACTTGTGCAAGTGGAAATTGGTTCATGTCATTCAAAAAAAGTAGATATTAATTAGGGCCGTCAATGGGCCGGATTTACTCATTTACCCGATTCGGTCTGAATTCAACAGATTTATTAGAATTTTTATTCTATTATAAATTTAATGGATTAGAACATAAGATCCGTATCTAATATTACATAGAATGAATATAGATTTAGGCAGATCTGATTTGTTTAAAATCGATATTCGATAATAAATTTTAAATAAGAATTATATATATACATTTATGAAGAATATTAAAATTGGACCTAAATCACGTCAATCTAGGTCAGGTAAGGTCTTTTATGCTATTCTGATTCGACTTCAATTTGGAGCAAAAGTTCTTTGGTGATCATGGAAACTCTGAGCCGAGCTTACACCTTTAATTTAATTGGGGATTCTAGGGTGCCGCTACGTTAGGTGTCGCTAATACCACATTAGGTGGTATTATCACACAATGTGTATCACATTGTATGGTATAAGGAGTATAATTTATACCATAGAATGTGACACACATTGCGTGACAATACCACCTATTTTGGAATAAATACTACATGGTGTGGGGGTCATACTATACTATGTAATGTGATCATGTACCGTACAATGTGATACACATTGTGTGGTAATACCACCTAATGTGGTATTAGCGGCACCCTAGAATTTTCCTTAATTTAATTGCATCATATAAAGATTAAATTTTAATTACGAAATTAGAAACTTTTCATAATTATATTATAGGCTTCAATCCATTTAGATTTATGGAGCCTAAGTCAAATTCAAAAGTTCTAACAATGAGTCTAAATTTTTAGTACCTTTCGCATGGCTGAAAATCAAATCGACTTACTTGATATTTGATTAGAGTTCATTCAATAAAAGCTTGTTTGAGCTCGGTTCATCTTACTAATCAAAAAAGTTTGAACATCAGTTTTGTGCATAACTTTTGAAGCTCGGCTCTAGCTCGACTTGAAAATCTAAATCTACTCAATACTCGACGCAAGCTCGTTCGATAAAAGCTCGTTCGAGCTCGACTCGATAAACAATCAAACCAAGCTCAAACATAAAGTTTCAAGCTCGATAAAATTCAAATTTCCAAACTTAAACGGTGTATCATTCGATACTACTCGACTCGATTACATCCTTAATGTTTTGCGATTCATGTGTTTTGTTTAAAGTTATTGGACAATGCCGGAAATAGTTATAAATCAAAGACACTTGACTAAAAAACTATAATTTCATTTTTTTTACTAAAATATGTAAACGTTTTCGTATTCTTGGTATAAACATATAAATATTTTAATTCATGTTATGGACATTTAAATTATAGTTGATGACTTGAATATCCTGGAAACCTTAAATGAAAATTTACTATAATTTATCACACATATATATATATATATATATATATATATATATATATATATATATATATATATATATATATATATATATATATATATATATATGATAGTAGTCTTTGATCCCATATCACTTATTTTGACTTAATTTTTTTTTTTTGGTAATTTTGAATTATTTTATTTTCTTAAATTTATTTGATTTGAAAACAGATTGTTATTCTGATTTTTAAAAGAATCTTATTAATTATCATTATATACAAGATAAAGAAGGTTCCTTCCATTTTTTAAAAATTATTTAGTTATAATTTTGAATCAATGTTTTAAATCTTGCCAAAAGTTTAGCCATGTTTAAGGCTAATCAATTAATTTGCTATATGTCGATATAATTTAGACAAATTATTATAGGAACATTGATTACATATTGAGTCATCCTTTTTTGTTATATATATAATGTTTGGTTTTAATTGTTCAATTTAGACAAGTTATTTAAGGAATATGATTAAATATCGATTCCATAATCATTTCAAATTATAATGCATGTACCTAGTAGATTTCAATTTCTATTTTAGCCCATCCTAATTTAGTTAAATCAACACAATAAATAAAATCAAAATGTGAAACAACATAACCTTTCATCGTCATTTGTAATTTTCTTATTCATAATGTCCAAACAAATATTGATTTTTCTGTTTATAGCAACTCATGTTGTTCAATCATTTGCTGAAGAAAAACGCGGGTGCTTTTTTTCAAAAAAGGTTGGCATTCATATGATTAACAAACTACCTCCAAAGTCTCCACCACTGAAATTACATTGTGCATCGAAGAATGATGATCTTGGATATCACTTACTTGATGTAAATCAAGAATTCAATTGGCATTTCTGCACTAGATATGTTGGTTATACTTTGTTCTTTTGCCATCTTTGGTGGAAATCCGAAGAAAGCGCATTTGACGTATATAAACAAACTTTTACGTCAGATGGACCATGTAAAGCTGAGGTTTATTGGACCGCAACTAGTAGTGGCATTTATATGTCTTGTGACAAACCATCAGATTTTACAAAGATAAAACGTAATTGGACCCCTATAAAAAAAAATTCATAATGTATAATGTTCAATTTGTTAGTTAATGAGAAACAAATAATAAAGTTTATATTTCTGGATTTTCTTGAGTGTTTTTGTATTATTTTAATTGATTATTGTTTATAATAAACTCTTTATCGTAATATGAAAATAGTGTAAGGATAGATTACGTCAAATCAAATTTGTTATGTGAGATATGTTTTATGTCAAATTAAAGAGTTTGTTTAAATTTTTTTTAAGGTATAATTTATATTATTAAAGATGAGATTATTTTTTGAAATTGAGAGATATATTTATTGGATAAGCTTCTTTTCCACTGTAAAACAAACTTATTTGTTTGACTTTAAGATGCTAGATGAAAAGCGAGATAAACGAGCCAACAATATTAATGCTTTTTAATTGTAAGTTTCTTTTCAACGAAAAGAAAAAAGTTGTTTGTTTGGCTCTAAAATGCTCGATGAAAAGCTAGATAAACAAACCAACAATGTTAATGCTTTTTAATTGTAACAAATATAAATAAACTATATGCCTAATTCACTTATTTTTACTTAATTCTTTTTTATGGTACTTTTGATTTATTTTATTTTCATTATTTGATTGGTCAACATAAATTTGTTATTTTGAGTTTTAAAAGAATCTTCTTAATTGTCATTATATTCAAGAAAAGGAAGGTTCCTTCCCAAAAAAAAAAAAAAATCATTTAGTTATAATTTTGAATCAATGTTTTGAGCCTTGGTCAAAAGTTGTAACTAATTTATGTTTTTTAATATCTTATCTTTTATATATGTATATATATAATATCTTATCTTTCATATATATCTTTTGAGGTTGAGTTAGGCCCAAGCCAAGTAAATGGACTTAGCTCAATCCATGTGGTGAATTCTAATATGGTATCAGAGCCCCAGGTTGAAGTGCGCTATCTCTTTCCGTGATGGGCTCTTCCTTGCAAGCATGAAGGGATTTATTCTTCATCCACACGGTCTGGAAAATCCGCATGTTGGACTCTTACCCACATATTAATAATTCGCAAATATTGGCTTTAATATGTCACTTGTTGGGCTTGTTTCACCCACACATTCAGCTCGCCTACACGTGAAA
>CM064883.1:89642930-89876075 GCA_003313485.2 Penstemon barbatus | reverse complement strand
CGAACGTGGAGTCTCCGACAAAAGAATGTCATCAACTTGTTGAAGGATGCATCGCTCATCTAACTGACGAGGAGATTCTCTCCCATCAGGACTAACAGTGGTCTCCTTACCAGAAGCAGAAATTACGGTTCGGCGGCCAGACCCGGAACCTGTTCGACCTCCGGAAGGTCCTCCAGACTCAAAGGAAGTAGTCATCACAGTAGTATCATTAAACAAAAATTCTGGGCAGTCCTGCACAATAGATTGTGCTAAGGAAGGATTGACGAAAAAGCCGCCACCAGTTTGCCCTCCGCTGGCGATTGGGGCACTAGAAACTGACAAAGGAAGGGAAACAGTAAAATTCCCCCCATGAAAAACATGCTCAAAAGAAGGAGCACTTGAACTAACAGCTATATTATAAGCCGGTTCCTCGTTGGACATGTCGCCAAAAGCTAACCGACCAGGGGAAGGCATGCTTCCTACTTGAGTCGAAACAGAATGGATTGATTCAAAAAACGACGAGTCTACCGCTGAGAGAGGCTCAGAAACGATAACACTAGTATCGATCTCCGACCTAATTGTTTGTGACGAACGAGGAGGCTCCATCGATGGTCCGTCTCTTCGATGCCTTTTGGATCTAGTGTCCCGAGCGCCCTCACGGGAAGGTCGCTTCGAAGTATTACCAAAGAGGTTACTCATGGTCGGATTATGAAAATAAACAAATTAATGTCGAGAAAGTTTATCGACTAACTAAAAACGAGTATTCTGTCGAGAGAAGAGTATAGCAGTAAAAACAAGTCAAGTTTTTACCCTTCGTATTTATACTACACGAAAGGACGCGTCAGACCTAAAGAAAGGGCGCGAAACAGGAGAAATGACCTTGGAACAAACGCTAGAATATGAAAAGACACACGCATAATGATTACGGCAGATTAAATGACCTGTCTGAATTATTACGGCGAAGGTGAAAAGACACAACTGACAGAATACAAAACGTTTACCGTACAAAGAGAAGAAAAAGTAAAATTACAATTAACACCTACAAACAAAATAATTACAAGGATTATTCGAAAAATCAGTGTTTTAAGAAGCCTGCTCGCTATCCGAGATTCTCTGGTCGGAACCGACGACTTCAGTCGTGCCAATATCTTCTTCCTCCGCTTCCTCAACTTCGGGATCAACAAATGTATTATCGAGCTCTTCATCAACGTCAGAGGGAGGAATTGGCAATGGATTTCCAAATTCTTCGACAAGGTGAGCTAGAGGAAGACCTTGATACAGAACATCTGGGACCTCAGAAGAAGAATAAAGTTCACCATAACGATTCAATCTAATATGAGCGGCCTTAAAATACTCTTTTCGACGATCATCGATCATCTCCAGAGCGACCAGCTGATGAATCGCCTTCTTAAAAGTATTTTCAAGTAAAGGACCGACCATCCGATACACCAACGCCGTATGAACAGGAGAATTGAGAAATTCACGAACAACTCTTTCGTCGGGATTTCTACCATATCGATCCCTAAGTCTACTAAGTGGGACTTCATTCTCATACTCCTCCAAAGAAGCTTCAAGAGTTGAGACTTGAGATTCCAGCTCACTTATACGAGCCGTGCTCTGTAACTGAAATTCCTCTAACTTTCTAGCCATTTGGTTGGCCTGCTCTTGAGCACGAGAAATCTCCATCACCTTGTTTATCATTTCTTGGTCTTCAGTCCCAGTAGCACCAGCCTCTACGGTGGGAACCAAAGAAGATGTTGAGGGACCAACCTCTGAACCGGAGGATTTACGGAGCAAAGCTTTGTTCTTCCCCTCCAAAAACTCGCACTGTTGTTTCCAAAGTGCATTCTCATAGGCATATGACGCGAGACACGTCTTAGTCTGTACAAGCAAAGAGGGCAAGAAAAAGAGATGGATTAGTAAATTAAGGAAGACACTCAAAGTTATCTGTTAACATGATTAAAGGAAAAGAATATCACCTTTTCAGCATAAAGACAAGCTCGTTGGAATTTCTCCAGAGGATCTTTATGAAGAAGTTTATTCAGATCACGGGTAAAGACACCAGACAGGAGAACACGAGTTGCCTTATCAATCGCGTTCTCATTATCATCATGGATAAGAGAGTCCTTCTCAGAATAACCAGCGGCTCTCTTTCCCTCCAAATGTTCCTCGATCATCTCGACAAGAGTACGTCTTGGATGTTTCTCTCCGACTAAAGAAAGATCCTGGCCGGAACGACCATAATAACTCCTCCTCCGATCGACTGGATTATTAGTGGGATAAGGCTTCGACCAGGAGTGACATCCTCGAACGCCTAAAGATGTTCTAAGAGAAAGAGGAGGATAACCAGGTCCCGTGCCCTGACGAATAGGGGGCTCCTGAGGAGATTCTGATGATTCCTCTCTATCCTCTTCGGATTCATGGCCTAACTCCAACTTCCTTCTCTTGGATGCTCTCTGCTCGATAGGCGCATTCTCGGCGGATTTAGAAGATTTTGAAAGGACCATCTTTCCCTTCGAAGAATGCCGAGAATTCTCCACCATATCAGCTGAAAAAGAAATTAATCATAAATTATGTACCTTCACAATAGGTGATATCATCACAACACTAAGATCAAATAAATTACTAACCAAGAGATTCGGATGGTGAATTGATGGGAAAACTATGAATACTTAACCCCGCCTTGCGAAGGAAAGCTTTCCCAATTAAAAGGGCACTTTGAAATTTGTTTGCACGCAATTCGGAGATATCAGCGATAAACTTAGCATCATCGGGAATCAATTCGCCTGTTGCTAAGCGACCTCCGGAAATCCAATTAGAATCATGATCCCATGAAAAAGGCACACTCGTACCATCCGCTACTCGAAGACTGGATGGAGGACGAACAAAAAAGAAATGTGATTTCCATGAGGGATTACTAGAAACAGGGGCATCAAAGATTGCTCGGCTAGGTCGTTGGCTAGCGAAGAAATATCCACGATTTGAAGAACTAGAAATGTTAAAGCGAAAAAGTTGTGTAAAATTACGGAAAGAAGGTTTAAACCCCTTAGCGATCATCAAAACCGAAAAGCAAACTACGAAAGCGACGGAATTAGGGACCAGTTGTGTCAAGCACACACTAAAAGTTTTCAAAACTTCCAGAAAAAGGGGAGACAAAGGGAGACGAAGTCCACTATTAAAATGAGCCGTATAAAAGGCTCGACATCCTTCAGGGGGAGTTGTGACCCTATCAACAGAGGAAGGAAGAATTAACTCAGAACCTTCCGGAAAATATTTGGTATAGTTATTCACAACCTCCGGAAATGTCTCCACAGTATAAGCACAAGCAACATCCTCAATGGGTTCAGAAATTTGAGGAACAGTACCTTTGCCCTTTTTGGCTCGGGCCGCCACATCCGCGTCAGTAAGGATCCGTACCTTAAAAGTATCCTCCACGGGGACGACAAAATCAATTACACTAGATTGCAGCTCCTCCTCATTGTCGGGGGCGACAACCTCTCTAGAAGAAGACCTTCTCACAGAAGCCATATATCCTGGTTCTCGGAAAATGAAGGTCGATAAACAGGAAAACTTAGCGTGATGAGCGATTAATCGAGAAAATGAGTACGAGTTATAAGGAAGTATAAAAGAGAAATGGCGAACTATAGCGTCACATATTTATAAGAAGATGAGAAAAGACGTTTCGAACTTATTGCGGCTACTGATATTCCCGCCAAAAACGGAAGGACACAAAAAGCTTCCAGAATAGACGCGTGGCGATCCGTAACTAGACAAAGAAAACGACTATCTATGATATGTAGCACTCTTTTCCTTATTTAAGATTTTTTCCCACAGGGTTTTTTCTTAAGTAAGGTTTTTAACGAGGCTCCATTCATAGAAAAGAAACAGTCGTAAAGATCTATCTACTTCTACGAGCTTCTATTATCTATACGCTCGAAGAAGTGAGGGAGTACTGATGGGGGCTATTTCGCACCCTACATATTACTCGTATCGAACGAAGATGTTAAGATCGATTAGACCAATCCGAGCAGATCAAGATCGTCTAACAGACCCGGCCAAGCATGGCTCTCTTCGATCTAAAGATAATAGTCCGGACCCATGAAGGATATTTGGGCCGAGTCCTATTAGGACTATGATTCCTTGTAAAACTAGGTTAAACATTGTATAAATACCTAGTTAATCATTGTATCAAAAAACTACGAAATCCTATACTTCAAGGATATACAAATATTCTCTGCCCAAGGCATTACTATTGAATAAGAATCAATATTATTCATAGCATTCTAGTCTCCATATTGATGTGTTGTTAACTTTATTTGTGGTTTTACTTCTTGTTCTTAATCATTGCTTTTCTTTGTGATTGATCCATCCGGAATAAAGTAACAGAGCCCTACTAAATATACAAATTTACTGATATACAATTAACCCGACGAAATCCGGTTAAATCACCCGAAATGCGTGCAAACAAATATCAAAGTGCTCTTCTGATCGGGGAAGCTTTCCTTCGTAAGGCGGGGTTAAGTGTTCATAACTTTCCCATCAGTTCATCATCTGAACCTCTTGGTTAGTACTTTACTTCATCTTAGAGTTGTGACGATACCTTTTATACGGAGAAACTAACTTTTTATTTTGTTTCTTTTTTAGCCCATATGGTAGAAAACTCTCGACATTCTTCGAAGGGAAAAATGGTGCTGTCGAAATCTTCCAAATCCGTAGAGAACGCCCCTATCGAGCAGAGAGCGTCACGAAAAAGGAAGCTGGAGTTGGGTCATGAATCTGAGGAGAATACAGAGGAATCTCCAGATTCTTCTCATGAGTCCCCTATTCGTCAGGGCACGGGGTCTGGTTACCCTCCTCTTCATTTTAGAACCTCTTTGGGTATTCGAGGATGTCGCAGCTGGTCGATGCCTCATCCTACTAATAATCCAGTTGATAGAAAAAGGAGTTACTATGGTCGTTCTGGTGATGACCTTTCTTTACTCGGAGATAAACATCCAAAATCTACTCTGGTCGAAATGATCGAGAATCATTTAGAGGGAAAAAGGGCCGCAGGTTATTCCGAGAAGGATTCTCTTATTCATGATGACAGTGAGAACGCGGTCGATAAGAGAACCCGTGTTCTTTTGTCTGGTGTTTTTACTCGCGATCTGAATAAGCTTCTTCATAAGGATCCTCTGGAGAAATTCCAGCGAGCTTCTCTTTATGCTGAAAAGGTGATATCTTTTTTCCTTTGATCGTACTAACAGATAATTTTAAGGGTCTTCCTTAATTTACTAATCCATTTCTTTATCTTGCTCTCTTTGTTCTTCCAGAATAAAACTTGTCTCGCGTCATATGCCTATGAAAATGCACTTTGGAAACAACAGTGCGAGTTCCTGGAAGAGAAGTATAAAGCTTTACTTCATAAATCCTCCGGTTCAGAGGTTGGTCCCTCAACATCTTTTTCCGTTCCCGTCGTAGAGACTCGTGCTACCGGGACTGAAGATCAAGAAATGATAAATAGGGTGATGGAGGTTTCTCGTGCTCAAGAGCAGGCCAATCAAATGGCTAGAAAGTTAGAGGAATTCCAGTTACAGAGCACGACTCGAATTAGTGAGCTTGAATCTCAAGTGTCAAGCCTTGAAACTTCTTTAGAGGAGTACGAAAAGGATGTTCCACTTAGTGGACTTAGGGATCGATACGGTAGGAATCCTGACGAAAAAGTTGTTCGTGATTTCCTTAATTCTCCTGTTCATACGGCGTTGGTGTATCGGATGGTCGGTCCTCTTCTTGAGAATACTTTTAAGAAGGCGATTCATCAGCTGGTCGCCTTAGAGATGATCGACGACCGTCGAAGGGAGTATTTTAAGGCGGCGCACATTCGGTTGAATCGTTATGGTGAAATTTATTCTTCTTCCGAGCTTCCAGATGTCGTATATCAAGGTTTTCCTTTGGCTCACCTAGTCGAAGAGTTTGGAAATCCATTGCCGATTCCTCCTTCTGATGTTAACGAGGAGCTCGATAATACTTTTATCGATCCCGAAGACGAAGAAGAATAGGAAGACGATATCGGCATGACTGAGGACGTCGGTAACGATCAGAGAATTCCGGATAGCGAACAGGCTTCTTAAGATAGTGATTTTTTTGAAATAATCGTTGTAATTATTTACTCGTAGGTGTTAATTGTAATTTCACCTTTTCATCTCTTTGTACGCTAAACGTTTCGTATTCTGCCAGTTGTTTCTTTTCACATTCGCCGTAATAATTCAGACAAGTCATTAAATTTGCCGTAATCATTATGTGTGTGTCTTTTCAAATTCTAGCGTTTGCTCCAAGGTCAGTTTCTCTATTTCGCGCCCTTTTTTTAGGTCAGTCGCGTCTTTTCGTGTAGTATAAATATGAAAGGTAAAAACTTGACTTGTTTTTTACTGCTATACTCCTCTCTTAATAGAATACTCTTTTTTCCAACCAGTCGATAAACTTTCTCGATATTAATTCGCACTTTTCCATAATCCGACCATGAGTAACCTTTTTGGTAATACTTCGAAGCGACCTTCGTGTGAGGGCGCTCGGGATAATAGACCTAAAAAATCTCGAAGAGAGGGCCCATCGATGGAGCCTCCTCGTTCGTCTTCGATTAGTAATTCGATGACCGATAATCCTGTTGTCCCTTTCCAAGCTTTACCAGGAGTTAGTTCGTCACTTGTCCAACCAAACTTTCCTTCCTCCGCAGAGGTGGGCAATAGGCCTTCGCCTGGTCGAATAGCTTTCGGAGATTCATCTAACGTGGAGCAGGTTTACGATATACCTGTTTCTTCAGGTTTTTCTTCTTACGAGTATGGAGGGGATTTTGTTAGTTCCCTTCCTTTTTCTACTTCTACTGCCCCAGTCGCCAGCGGAGGGCGAGCTGGTGATGACCTTTTTGTCAATCCTTCCACAACACAATCTATTTTGCAAGATTGTCCTGAATATTTGTTTCATGATACCACTGTAATGACTACTTCTTTTGAATCTGGAGGACCTTCTGAGGGTCAGTTTGGGTCAAGGTCTGGTCGTCGGACTGTTATTTCTGCTTCGGGCAAGGAGACCTCCGTTAGCCCCGACGAGAGAGAATCTCCTCGTCTATTAGATGATCGATGCATCTTTGAGCAAGTTAAGGATATTATGTTGTCAGAGACTCCACGTTCTGATGGTGTCCCTTCTAACAGTGAATTGCCTGGCTCGGTTGAGCCTGATGCTTTGTCTTGGGATCTGGGTTTAAGCACTATTTTGCCTGGTGAGCTGAAGAAGCTTGAGGGTGCCTCCAGCGTACGCCTTGTTCAGTCGCTGGTGAAGATATGTGAACAGGTGGGCGAATCTTTTCATTATTTTATTTGTTTTAATTTTTGACTTCCTTCTTTCATAAGGATTGTTTTCTTTTTCCAGGCTAAGTACTTTGCACTCCAGCTGGGTGTGCAAAACGATGAACTGTGGAGAAGTAAAGGTGCTTATCAACGTCGTTTGGAGTCGGAGTCGGCGACCAGTCTCTCGAACTGCAGCTTGCCAATGGTGATTTGAAAAAATTGCAGGAGGAAAAGTCCGTCTGGGAGAAAGAGAAAAGTGACTTGGTTCAGGCTGCTGCCTTAGCGGAGTAGTCTCAACGGAGGTCCTATGAGGAAGGATATGACGCTGGTTATCTAAAGCGTCAAGAAGAGTTGATGGCTTTTGCTGGCAACTTGACTCCTCGGAGGACTGTTTCTAGTAGTCGTCCTGCTGGCCGTTCTTCTCAGTGATCTTTGTTCGCCTTTGGCAGGCCTTAGACTGTCTCTTTTTTTTTTTTTTTTTTTTTTTTCTTGCCCAACTTTTGAACATTTTGTTCGGGCTGAAATTTTTTGTAATGGGAGGAGCTCTAAATTGGAAATCATGACCTTTTGGTAGGCATATTCTTGCCTTGATCCATTTTCTTCTGTCGATACACTTTGTCGTTTGTACATTTTGCCTTTACGCATAAATATAGTCATCATGAAATAATCAGTATGGATTAGCATACTCGTCTGAATTTGACTTTTTGCGGAGAAAACTTCAGGATATAGAAAAGGTAGCTTGATCTTGGTTGGTCACTAGTCACTTTTTAAGTAACTGCATTGTATAATGTTTGCAAATCGAATCTTTTATTGATCAACCCAATATAATCCCTTGGATTATGTCCACCAACGTGTTTCACGTCAAGATGTAGACAATAGATCCTTCGTATCGATAATAGTTGTTAAAGAACTCTCGGTACCTCGGTCGATGTTCGATCCGTTCCTTGTAGATTTGTCTTTTTGCGATGTAAATCTCATATAAGGGGTCTATTGTCCCTTTTTTGTTGAACTTCACTTTTCTTTTCATTAGACTAAAAGCAAATTTCCTCTTTCAGTATCTTTCAAAACTTCATGTTTCCCAGCATTAATTTTGAACTATATGTTCCTTGGCTAGTGTACCATTATATCACTTTCTTGATATGGGAGGAATTGGAAAATGTAGGGGTTTTAGCCAGATCTACCCTGTTCAGACCTCCTTAAGCAATTCTTTGGTATGTTAGGCAGTGACGTCTTTGCCGTTTTGAATAAGGAGGACTATTCTCCTGATTTCTATGTCAAATATCTTGGACTCCAAAGGAGTTCTTGTATGGCTTAGTTACTGGTTACCCGTATGAGGTATAAGGCAGTTACGGCCCTCGCATGGTGGAGGGTTTCATCTTTTACCTTTTGTCGAGCAAGTGATATTTTCACGACGATCTTAAATCTCGTAATCAATCAACTATCATGTATGATCGTACCGGTCTATATGGTCCGGGGTTCTTTTAGGTTTGCTTGTGTTATTTGGGTGATCGCTTCGATCCACGACCTCTTTTGTTGTCGACCAGTTGAGGCGATTAGATAGTGCCGTTCCAACTTATTTGCATTTATTACGGGGAGTCAAAGGGTCGTATCCATGTCCGTTGATCAAATACTTTTTCAGTCGTTGGATCCCTTAGATCTACCCCTATAAATAGGGGGTGGTTTGCATTCTTCATTTGCAATTTCTCAAAAAGGATGGAGATCTCAGATTCCATTGATTTTATTCTGCCCTCTGATCCCATTGTCTTCAAAAAATCACATTATCAGGATTTTTTTATTCAAAATAGTGAAATCGTTCCCAGTCTTGTATTGACGGGTCCCATGTCAGCCCTACCTTGTATCGACGGGTCCCATGAGATCTCTGCATTGGTCTTCATCATCTTAGAGGTCCGTGGTTTCCTGTTTGCACATGGAGGGTTCATACTTGCCAGTCACCCCCGCTCTTCGATGTTACCTCAGGGGTGATAGACCCCCGGGGTGGCTGGTATACTTACCGTTTCACGACGGTCCCGAAGAGATGCTGCTCTAGAGTAAAATGTTTTATAGATAATTTAAAAGCAGTATCTTCTTGTGGGTGAATGAGTATTGCCAGTTATCTGGCTGGTAATGCTCATTTCGTCTGGAAGAACATTTGATCTTCAGAGCCTGGCCATCGAACCAAAGAAGTCGACCATCCTGAGCAGTACGCTTCTTAGGTGGTTTATCGTAATCGATGAGGTACTAGGGAGGAGATTGGTGTTTCCGTGGACATTGTCGTGAAGATCGCCGATCTTATAGGATCATCTTATTTAAATCATTGTATTGATCTTTTAGTAGCAAGCAGATCTTTGTAACGTAGGATTTTTTTGTATGTAACTGATTTGATGAATAAAATATTACTTTTATCCTTCGCATCTTCCTTGTCGTTAATTCTGTCATAATTTTTATTTATGAGTAGCATTTTCCGAGCAGACGTTTCATACTCAGTCTATCTTCAAAACTTCAGGAGTATTAGCAGATTATTTGGATCGTTAGGAACAGAGCAAGGAGTGTTTATTGAGCGGATCAATGTTTACTCAACTTGTTACAATTTAGATTTAGGTTTTTATCACCTGAAATCTTTCTGATCGTTGTAAATATATCGAGGAGTTTTTATTGAACGGATCAATGTTTACTCAACTCTTTTTTGATTAGACTTAGGTTTTTAACCCAAAAGCCTTTTAATCGTTGAAAATATATCGAGGAGTTTTTATTGAGCGAATCAATGTTTACTCAACTCTTTTTGATTAGACTTAGGTTTTAACCCAAAAGTCTCTTTTGATCTTTCGTGAATAACGGACGAGGAGTTTTTATTGAGCGGATCAATGTATACTCGACTCGTTTTGTTTAGACTTTGGTTTTCAATACCAAAAAGTCTTTTTCATCAATGAATATATATCGAGGAGTGTTTATCGAGCGGATCGATGTCTACTCGACTCGTTTTACTTAGACTTAGGTTTTTAATACCAAAAAGTCTTTTAATCGTCGTGAGTATATCGAGGAGTGTTTATTGAGCGGATCAATGTTTACTCGACTCGTTTTGTTTAGACTTTGGTTTTCAATACCAAAAAGTCTTTTTCATCAATGAATATATATCGAGGAGTGTTTATCGAGCGGATCGATGTTTACTCGACTCGTTTTACTTAGACTTAGGTTTTTAATACCAAAAAGTCTTTTAATCGTCGTAAGTATATCGAGGAGTGTTTATTGAGCGGATCAATGTTTACTCGACTCGTTTTGTTTAGACTTTGGTTTTCAATACCAAAAAGTCTTTTTCATCAATGAATATATATCGAGGAGTGTTTATCGAGCGGATCGATGTTTACTCGACTCGTTTTACTTAGACTTAGGTTTTTAATACCAAAAAGTCTTTTAATCGTCGTAAATATATCGAGGAGTGTTTACTGAGCGGATCAATGTATACTCGACTCGTTATTATGGTCGGAATGAGGAGCGTTTATTGAGCAGATCAATGTATACTCGACTCATTATAATTTAAACTTAGGTTTATCACCAAAAAGTCTTTAGATCGATGAGACTGAGCGAGGAGTTTTTTTATTGAGCGGATCAATGTATACTCTACTCGTTTCGTTCTAATTTCCATCAATATGATAGTGTAATTCCAAGGAGTGTTAACCGAAATAATCGATGTATAGAAAATGCTAAAAATCTTTAATAAATGAACTGTGGGCTAAGGCCTTTGTTACAAAGATTAAAATTGATAAAATAAAACAATGCAGTATAATCTGCTAAAATTTATTTATCGTAGTATTTCCTAAGGTTGACCGCATTCCAGGTTCTTGGTAAGGCTGTTCCATCCAAGTGTGCAATTTTGTATGAACCTTTCTTTCCTACGCCAATGACGATGTAAGGTCCATCCGAATTTTGTTGTAACTTTCCCACATGCTTGGATACTTCTACCTTTTTCAAGACCAAGTCTCCTTCTTTGAAGGTTCGGACGCGTACTTTTTGATTGTATGCTTTCTCCATATTTGCTTTAGTGGCTTGTAGGCGTACAACAGCTTTATCTCTTAAAGCTTCTGTTAAATCGATGTCATTTTCTCTCGCCTTTTCATTTTCTAGATCATCGAACATCTCTATCCTTGGCGTTGGGATTAAGGTTTCAACAGGAATAACAGCTTCCGACCCATACACCAAGCTAAATGGGGTTTCCCCGGTTGAGCTCCTTACTGTGGTCCGATTAGACCATAGTACTCCTGGGAGTTCATCCAGCCATTTTCCTTTGGCAGCTCCTAATCTTTTTTCCAAAGATTTTATTATCTCTCGGTTTGCTACTTCAGTTTGTCCCTTTGCTCTAGGATGTCCTACCGAGGTAAAATTTTGTTGAATTCCCAGTTTTGTGCACCATTCTATTATTTGTTTTCCCGCGAATTGAGTTCCATTATCGGAGATAAGGATCCTTGGGATGCCGAATCGACAAACTATAAATTTCCATAGGAAGTTGATAACTTGGAATTGGGTTATTCGCACGAGGGCGACGCATTCTATCCATTTGCTGAAGTATTCTACAGCGACCAGGACATAGGATTTCTTAGATCTAGCTGCTGGGAAAGGTCCCACAATGTCCATCCCCCATTGGTCGAATGGCCAACATACTGGAATTGGGTGCATGTTTTCTGCTGGTCGATGACATATGTTAGCATGGATCTGGCAGTGATGACATTCTTGGACATATTGGGCGGCATCTTTATTGATGGTAGGCCAATAGTAACCTGTCCTGAGACATTTTAAGGCCAATGCCCTTGACCCGCTGTGATTTCCTGCATCTCCTTCATGTATTTCTCGTATATCTTATTTTCCGAGCTTCATTTTGTTGGGATTGTGCCTCGATTGTCAATACAACAGAGTGCGGAATTTAAAAATTTTTCAAGACACACCCACAGTCCCATAAATAAAGTCTCCATATTATGTATACGAAAAGCAAGAAACGAACGCAAGCATAAATAAAACATAGGGGGTTAATCGAAATTACCTCACCACAGCTCGGTGGTGGTTACCTCCAGGCTTCATGTTCGATTCACAATATAGTGATCCAAGTGTCTCACCTCCAGAATGTATCCACACCAACTGGATTGTAGCAACACTTCCAAGTCGTAGGCTAAGAACTGGAACTTGAAAGTTTGTCAACAAAGGTACTTCTGAACTTGATCAGGACTTTGATCTAGGTTCGGGTTTGGAGATCAACTGGAAGAAGACCAAACTCGCAGGGCTTATGCGGCTGGATTTGGTTCGGCCAAGCTTGGATCGGCCAGGTTAGGTTCGGCCGAGCTAGGATGGGCGACTAGGGTTCGGGGCGAAATTGTTTGGGGCGATTTTGCAATTTATAAAACTTGTTTCAAAAATCAGATTTTTCTTCTCTCAAAAATCGGCTACTTTATTTTTCTCAAAAGTTTTGCAGGGTTTTCTCTTGTGTGTTAATGAAGAGAATGGAAGAAGGTATTTATAGGAGAAGAGTCCTACTCCTATAAGATATCTTTTCCTTGTTCATCAAATCTCTTCTTCCTTATCTAACAAGGATTCTAAGATTTGATATATCTCTTCTTACTTATCTCCCAAGCTTAAAAAAAACTTCCTTTTCCTTATCTTCAAAAAATCGCCCCTATCACTTCTTATTTGTGATAATTACAAATCGACCCCTTTGTCTTTTTAATTGGCTAATCCGAAAATTACCAATTAAATTTATTCTTCCAAATTAATTAATTAACCACTTTAATTAATTTCATAATTAATCAGATAACCCTTAATTAATTAATTGAACATTAATTAATTAAATATCTAATTAATAATCTCTTACTTGAATTAATGCTTTAATTCAATAACTTTGATTTAACAACTTTAAATCTTTCACATTTCCCTTAATGACTGTCACTGTCCAATTGTATTGTGTGTGACCCTCTGGGTTCACCATCAATTGGCAGTAGGCCCACGACTCTCGTGATTTAATTAACGAGCAATTAAATGCTCCGATCAACTTTAAACTATCTTTAATTGACCACTCCAGAATTAATTTCCTTATTAATTCAGGAGTACCTACACTTCATGGTCGATGTCTAGCCACAAGCCCATGAAGCCCAACTTCAGGTGAATTGATATTTGTGAACCTCACCTATTATAACTGCCATGTACATACGGTCCTTCCATGACTGATTTCCCGACCGAGACCTAGGGTGTGTGAATTGATCGGCACCTCTAATTATCTCGATTCTGTACTTTCTAATTCAGGATAGTAATTCCAGTGTGACTGCTAAATTTGGAAGTCCCTTCCAAATTCGTCACTGACCGTGGCCACGGGTTTCTCGGAACTATTATCGAAGAACGTACAGGAAATTCTCCCACCTTATCAGGATGAGTCGATGGATCCTTTCTTAGTACTAACCACTCGCGTACACTTCCGTACGCACCCAACTTAGGCATGTTATGACCAAGCTAAGTGGCCTATACCTAAATCAAAGTACGCACTTTCATGCACCGAATTCGCCCTAGCACTTCAAGTCTAAGGACTAAATCGTACACTATTATAATCCTTGAGAAACATCCCATCACCGATATGCGACATGCGCTTCCACAATGGGTTTCTCTGTTCGGGTCGTTCGATGCATTCGATCCTCTATCGAACCACCTAGTCATATGCACTGGCCTCAAATGCCTTGTTCATGAAACTACAACAAATTCACTCCATGTGAATCATGCATAATCGTACAAGTCTTGACGATTCATTCGATACCCCGTCTCGATATGAATCTATGACTTGGAACGTTTTCGAGATCACGACCTTTGAGACTGTTTCATGATAAGTGCACTCAGTACTGAAGTGTATAGTCCCATAGTCTATTGTGAACTCAGGATTTCATCCAATCGCTTAGATAGGTTCGCGAGAGATGAAGTTGGCCATTGTTTAATTCACGTACTATGAATAAACAGGCGTATTAATTATAAACCATAAGAAGATAGTCCTCAAACAAGCTAATTTAGATTGGCTTGCCGGGCACTATTCTATCAATCTCCCACTTGCCCTAAAGCCAATCACAACGTTTCTAAGACCCATCTATACCAAGATGTCCCTTGAACCATTTGTGAAAGAGCTTCATTAGTGGATCTGTTAAGTTGTCTTGTTGAGATGACGTAGTACTTTTACTTGTCTCAACCACCTTTGACTTGTTCAATCATATGGCGTTGTGTTCAGATTTATAGGTGAGATCTCGATTTCCTTTCATTGAGCAATAGCTTTGCTTAAATCGTTTAGGATTATAACAAGCTTTCGTCATGCTAGGTAATTCATCCAATGGATGAATGTTTTCTCATCTAAACACCTTTTGTGTGTGTGCAGCATCACAATGGTGCTTTTATTCTGATTGAGTTGGCAATGGTATACTATTGGAATTCTTCCAATATGCCTCTGCTCCATCGAAACAGAATAAATCATCCACTTTTGACTTTGAAAATCTCGAATTAATAAATCCTTCGAGTTTCAATTCTCCACTATTACCATAGACCAGCAACATATCCTTTAATTATCTTCGAGGATTGCTTTATGGTAGTCCAGTGTCCTTGACTGGAGTTTGACTTATCAGTAGCTCGTGAAATATCAGAGCTTTTGATGAGTCAGGTCATGTACAAGACTTTGCATGCTACATGCAATCCAAACGCTTAAGCATAAGGCTTCTTGAGACAATTTCTTCTTTACTTATTAAATGCAGGGCATTCACATTAAATAAGACAGAGAAATTCATATCTCTATGGAATTGATCCTTTCTTGGATTTTCCATATAGTCTTTGTACTTAGATTTGTGAATTTCAACATCTACTTTTCTTTATCTACTTTAGATACGTATCGCCAGTACGTGAGATGCAATTCCAAATCTATTCATGGAGAATTGCGTGATTAACACGCTTTCGTCTGTGCTTCTCTGATATTCTTATATCAATCTTGATGTATAGAACATCTTCTTGTTACTTTTCGAACTCAACTGTACTCCCACTGATCCTTTTGCACAAATGGAATCCATATGCCTTTTGACAATTCAACATTCTTGATTGACTTATCAAGTTGCATGTTCCAATTCGGAAAAAGTCATAGATTGACCTTTGGATTTGAATAGAGATCATCTCATCAATTGTGAGATGCAGAATCCATTTCCAATAGTCATATCTCGGCAGTCAACAACCACCTTTCTATGGCTAATAGTTTCAAAATGGGTTTTGACGTTTTAAATGGAGAGAAGGTATTTTCATAGATCCTTTAAAGGACTTTTGAATAATCACTTATCGCCATTTAGCGAGTCAAACTTATCACTTTGAATCTTATGGCTTCATGCCATATCCCTTGATTTATGTCTAAACATATTTTTCTTTGTAATCTTGGATTAAATATCTAATCACTCAATTTCGTAAAATGGAATTGTGAGTTCCTTACGAATTTGATTAGATTACTAAGAATTTGTGCAAAAATCGGTTCATTGGGTTTCGGGGTTTACTCCCACTATTTGTGGGGATGGGTCCTTATGTCTTTTGGACTTCATCAAGTTTTTATGACATTCCCTTATTTCCTTTGACAAAAGATTCGTCAACATAGGAATAAGCTACTCACGAGATACTTTCGTTTCTCGTTGTCATAGAACAGGTATCCAATGGATTTCTTTGGATACTCCACAAATATTTGTATGAATCGGATCTACAATCGAATTTCTCATACATGGGTATTCTCTCATTTCATAAATGATTTGGTAGTGTAAGAACTTTCTTCGGAAGGCACTACACCAAGTTTCTTGAAGAGTCAGGAGAGGCTATCCCCTTAATGTGAATGAAGGAAGTTTAGCAAGATCATAGTTGTGAATTGAACTAGGTTCGACCCCCTTCTTGATTTGCTTCATGAGAATTCTATTCTCGTTTTAGATAATCGTGGGATTAATTGCTTATGTTTCAGCAAGCTTGATTAGATCAAAAGTGCTTTCGTCATAATGCATTTAGTTGCTTCATTTCCAAGACGTCTATTGAATTGCTTCAATAGTCTCAGAATTGTACTTCAATTATGACACATATACTTTGACGATTAAGAAATCGTAAGTATATTTGAAGTAACGTTCTTCTTGAACTAGTGCTTTTAGTTCTTCCACGTTTGTCCTAATGGATTGAATCCATTCGGTTGAATTGTTTGGAATGCTAAATATTCCATTAATTTCGGTTATCATTCCTTCAAGATTTGAAAGTTATGAATTTATCCAAGTTCCTTATTTCAAGAACAATAGAAAAAGTTTCCCTTTCGTATCTATCTTCAGGAAGAATGTCCAAAAAGAACATTTCAATCGTGGACGATTATCTTGCCACGTTTTTCGATTCAGCATATAGTTTTTCGTAGTTTTGATTTGTTTATCATTGTATTTATTTCTATGCTTTAAAGCATCAATATTTGTACAAAGTTAAATAGCTTTAATTAAATAAATTCCATTCTCAATGGTAAAGCAATAATGTCTTGTACAAAAATTTGAAATAAAATCTCAAAGACAAACTAAAACTAAAGACTTATGCTAATACGAAAAACTAATATCTCTTTATGCAAAGTTCTAGGTCTAGATAGTCCTTGACCCAATCCCTGAAGTGATTCTCCCTTATCTCTCTATGCATTGATTGCATCCTCCTTTTAAGGAATTTCTTCCTTTTAGGTCGAGAGGGAACACCATCATCACCTGCAAATACTTTTACAGACATGAAAGTTCTATCAGATGTCTTACATCATAAAGAATTTAACAGGTGTATAACTTAAAAGTCATACCATTGTTAATTCTGTTCAGGAATTTCTTTCCAGCATAATCCTTCATTTGTTCTTCATAGTCACACATATGGCAGCTCCACTCATATAGACCATATCCAAGTAGATGGGCATCCTCATATTTGTCTAACAACTCATGCAAGTGTTTTGTTTCAATTCCATCAAACGGAATATCACAATGTTGCAAGAAATGATCGAAGTCTTCAGACAAGCCATTGAGAGTAATGGTTATCTCATCTTCTTTAGATATTCGAGTTCCAAACTTTCTGAGTCGTTTGAACATCTTGGCTAAGTAAGAACAATATTCTCTAACATTGTCAAACTCATCCATGTTTGTCTCATAGAGTGAATAGCTCATAAAGTTCCCCAAAGTTTGTTCGGTTTGAAAACGTAACATAGCTCGTTTGAATGGGACAGTGGATGGTGAATGGCTAATAAAAAATAGACAACATATAAGCAGACAGGTTTAACATTAATACTTATAATTAACGAAATTTGGACTTTTTATCGAAAAAGTTCTCCCACTATTTTATCGAAACTGTGACCCCTTCTAGTTTCGGGAAATTCTATTTCCTAGTAGGTCTTGACGTCCCAGCAGCAATTAATTGTACCCACGACTCGTGGCCATACAATTAATTCCCTAGGTAGGTATACATATTACCAATTGTGTCTACCACACAACCTTCAAGCTATTTTGCCTCGTTTTTCGCATTTATCTAGCACTGCTACATCATAAATGTTACTACGCGTTTAAGTCTAACCCATTAATCGTGATAAGCAACGGGCCCGGTCGTGAACTCCCCGTAACTAGTTATCGGTCGATATTCACATCCCGACCAATCCCTACCCTTGTCGTATTTAGTTAAAAATAGGAATCGAGGAATTTCGTGTATTGCCCCTTTCTTCGACTCGGGTGCCAGACTCTGGATCACCTTTATCGATAAGTAGACAACTTACACTAGTCCCTATTAATGGAAGGCTTGGATCTATAAAACTTCATTTTATAGTTTACCCAATATGACTTAATATTTATTCGAGAGGGGATTTTCGGTTTTGAAAGTTTGAAGAAACTCTCCTCGAGATCTCACCGTTTCAATTATGCTTTATCTTTTATTACGATCTAGATACTAGCGCGCATACACACAAGCAATCATAAATCGACAAATAAATAAAAGCCATACAAGCCTAACATGCATGCTACCACAATATGTTTTCGATCGGGAGCCTCCTATGCAGGCCATCATCGAGCCAGTGATGTTGGCCTTATTGGTCAATCTAAAGGGGTTCAAACAGGCCTATGCTATTACACAATGTACCACGCATACGCGGCCTTCAATTCTTCATGGGCTCCCACCTTGCTTGTAAACGGGCCTCCATCCTAGACTAGGAAAGCAGTAAAGCCCTATTCTATTACAAAGGCTCAAAGTGGCCCAAAACAATAACAGGCTCGCAGGCCCAATAAAACCAAACATTAAATTAAACCAATCACATCTACCCTAAGGTCAAGGCTCGGCGCGATCGAAAACCACGTAAACAGTTCACGTTGAGCAAGAAACATGTAAACATCTTTTACTTTCTTTCTTAATTTTAAAACTACCTTTTAAAACTAACTTCCTATTGATTTCTTACTTTTAGTCACTACTAATTATGACAAGAAAAATTCTCGGATAAACAAAACAAGTTTTCTGCTTTAAAACAGATCCGGATTTTCAACTTTTGAAAAATTGCAGTTCGGCCCCTGTACTTTCGGAAATTGCACTTTTAACCCCAAAACTTTTGAAAAGTTACAAAACACCCCAAAACAGTTTTCGGACAGAAGGACCAGAAAATAAAAATTTTGAATCCAGAAAATATTTCGAATTGCAAACTGACCCCTGAAATTTCGGAAATTACAAAATAGCCCATAAATTTTCGAAAATTGCAAAATGGTCCAAAAACCCGTGCGATCAGAATTTCATAATCAGCCCATAAATTTCTAAAATTTCTAGAAACAGAAAAATTGATTTTCAGCCCTAATTTTCAAGATTTGCGATTATTGCAAAATAGTCCTGATTTTTCGAAAAACTATAAAAACGTCACAGATCCGGAAAAACAGTTTTACCCAATTATAGATCTAGTCATAACAAGTAAGAATCAATCGACAGAACATAATTCTAAAGTGTTTTCATACACATAATCAAACATATACGATAAACACATTATGTTCAAGCTTTTACGTATAATAAGTATGGAGTTGGCTCTGATACCACTGTTGGGATTGTGCCTCGATTGTCAATACAACAGAGTGCGGAATTTAAAAATTTTTCAAGACACACCCACAGTCCCATAAATAAAGTCTCCATATTATGTATACGAAAAGCAAGAAACGAACGCAAGCATAAATAAAACATAGGGGGTTAATCGAAATTACCTCACCACAGCTCGGTGGTGGTTACCTCCAGGCTTCATGTTCGATTCACAATATAGTGATCCAAGTGTCTCACCTCCAGAATGTATCCACACCAACTGGATTGTAGCAACACTTCCAAGTCGTAGGCTAAGAACTGGAACTTGAAAGTTTGTCAACAAAGGTACTTCTGAACTTGATCAGGACTTTGATCTAGGTTCGGGTTTGGAGATCAACTGGAAGAAGACCAAACTCGCAGGGCTTATGCGGCTGGATTTGGTTCGGCCAAGCTTGGATCGGCCAGGTTAGGTTCGGCCGAGCTAGGATGGGCGACTAGGGTTCGGGGCGAAATTGTTTGGGGCGATTTTGCAATTTATAAAACTTGTTTCAAAAATCAGATTTTTCTTCTCTCAAAAATCGGCTACTTTATTTTTCTCAAAAGTTTTGCAGGGTTTTCTCTTGTGTGTTAATGAAGAGAATGGAAGAAGGTATTTATAGGAGAAGAGTCCTACTCCTATAAGATATCTTTTCCTTGTTCATCAAATCTCTTCTTCCTTATCTAACAAGGATTCTAAGATTTGATATATCTCTTCTTACTTATCTCCCAAGCTTAAAAAAAACTTCCTTTTCCTTATCTTCAAAAAATCGCCCCTATCACTTCTTATTTGTGATAATTACAAATCGACCCCTTTGTCTTTTTAATTGGCTAATCCGAAAATTACCAATTAAATTTATTCTTCCAAATTAATTAATTAACCACTTTAATTAATTTCATAATTAATCAGATAACCCTTAATTAATTAATTGAACATTAATTAATTAAATATCTAATTAATAATCTCTTACTTGAATTAATGCTTTAATTCAATAACTTTGATTTAACAACTTTAAATCTTTCACATTTCCCTTAATGACTGTCACTGTCCAATTGTATTGTGTGTGACCCTCTGGGTTCACCATCAATTGGCAGTAGGCCCACGACTCTCGTGATTTAATTAACGAGCAATTAAATGCTCCGATCAACTTTAAACTATCTTTAATTGACCACTCCAGAATTAATTTCCTTATTAATTCAGGAGTACCTACACTTCATGGTCGATGTCTAGCCACAAGCCCATGAAGCCCAACTTCAGGTGAATTGATATTTGTGAACCTCACCTATTATAACTGCCATGTACATACGGTCCTTCCATGACTGATTTCCCGACCGAGACCTAGGGTGTGTGAATTGATCGGCACCTCTAATTATCTCGATTCTGTACTTTCTAATTCAGGATAGTAATTCCAGTGTGACTGCTAAATTTGGAAGTCCCTTCCAAATTCGTCACTGACCGTGGCCACGGGTTTCTCGGAACTATTATCGAAGAACGTACAGGAAATTCTCCCACCTTATCAGGATGAGTCGATGGATCCTTTCTTAGTACTAACCACTCGCGTACACTTCCGTACGCACCCAACTTAGGCATGTTATGACCAAGCTAAGTGGCCTATACCTAAATCAAAGTACGCACTTTCATGCACCGAATTCGCCCTAGCACTTCAAGTCTAAGGACTAAATCGTACACTATTATAATACTTGAGAAACATCCCATCACCGATATGCGACATGCGCTTCCACAATGGGTTTCTCTGTTCGGGTCGTTCGATGCATTCGATCCTCTATCGAACCACCTAGTCATATGCACTGGCCTCAAATGCCTTGTTCATGAAACTACAACAAATTCACTCCATGTGAATCATGCATAATCGTACAAGTCTTGACGATTCATTCGATACCCCGTCTCGATATGAATCTATGACTTGGAACGTTTTCGAGATCACGACCTTTGAGACTGTTTCATGATAAGTGCACTCAGTACTGAAGTGTATAGTCCCATAGTCTATTGTGAACTCAGGATTTCATCCAATCGCTTAGATAGGTTCGCGAGAGATGAAGTTGGCCATTGTTTAATTCACGTACTATGAATAAACAGGCGTATTAATTATAAACCATAAGAAGATAGTCCTCAAACAAGCTAATTTAGATTGGCTTGCCGGGCACTATTCTATCACATTTTGGTCAGGTGGTAGTTTTCCTTCCCGAAGATACTCTATCATCGGGGTCATCCAGTTTTCTTCGGCTTCTTCGATTTCCATTATATCGACTATCGGTGTTTCATCGATGTCGATCGCCGGCGTATTAGAGATCAACCAGTTGATCACCCGTTCGGTCTTTCCGTCATGGGATCCTGTGAACTTGGATAGCTGATCGGCCCATTTATTTTCCGAACGTGGGATGTTCTGAATACTGAAGCTTTCAAATTTCTCAGCTAGTGTTTTCACTTTGGCGAGGTATTTGACCATATTGAATTCTTTAGCCTCGTATAGGCCTTCAATTTGTCTTTGCACTAATTCTGAATCAGTTAGTACTTTAAGACTTTTTATGTTGGCTTTGATTGCCATTTCCATTCCCGCAATCAATGCTTCGTATTTTGCTTCATTGTTCGTTACGACGAAGTCCAATGTTATCGCGTAATTCAAATCTTCTTTATTTGGTCCGGTGAAGTTGATTCCGGCGCCTCCTCCTTCTCGGCATGAAGCACCGTCGACATGCATTAACCAAGTTTGGTCTTCTACGATCAAGACATCGTCGTTGAGGCTGCTTGAAGATTCAGTCGCCTGTGTCGGTGTTTCTAATATAAAATCAGCCAACACTTGGGCCTTAATTGCGATTCTTGGTTTGTAATCGATTTCGAACTGGCCTAGTTCGATCGCCCATTTAATTAATCTTCCTGAGGCTTCTGGCTTTGCTAAAACTTGTCTTAGCGGTTGATTTGTCAAAACCACTATTTTGTAAGTTAAAAAGTAAGGTCGAAGTTTTCGTGCAGCCACCACTAAGGCCAGCGTGAATTTTTCAATCTCCAAATAATTCTTCTCAGCCCCCTGCAATAATTTGCTTAGATAATAGACCGGCTTATGTTCTGAGCCTTCGACTTTAATTAGTACTGAACTAATAGCTACGTCGGAAATGGAGATGTACATATACAATGGTTCTCCTTTTGTTGGTTTTGCCAACATCGGTGGTGTTGTCAAATATTCTTTGAGTTGCTCGAAGGCTTGATCGCATTCTTTGGTCCAAACAAAGTTCTTTGCCTTTCGGAGAGTTTGGAAAAAGGGGAGGCTTCTGTCTGCTGACTTTGATATGAATCTGTTTAATGCTACGATCTTCCCAACTAAGCTTTGTACTTGGGAGATGGTTTTGGGAGGTTTCATTTCAGTTATGGCTCGAATTTTTTCTGGGTTGGCTTCTATTCCGCGTTGGTGAACTAAATATCCCAAGAATTTTCCTGATTTGACACCAAAGGTGCATTTCGCGGGGTTTAACTTCATACGATATTTTCTTAAGATCTGAAAGCATCGATCGAGATGTTTTACGTGATCCGCTTCGTTCATACTTTTGACCAGCATGTCATCCACGTAGACTTCCATCAATTCACCGATTAACTCTTTGAACATTAGGTTTACTAACCTTTGGTAAGTAGCTCCGGCATTTCTTAAGCCGAATGGCATTACTATGAAGCAATATACTCCCTGCTCGGTTACGAATGCAGTCTTTTCTTGGTCCCGCTCATCCATGTATATTTGATAAAATCCTTGAAAGGCATCCATCATGCTGAATATCGCGAAGCCAGCGGTCGAATCGACCAATAGGTCGATCCTTGGGAGGGGATATGGGTCGCGTGGGCATAACTTGTTAAGATCAGTAAAATCATTACACATTCTCCATTTGTTGTCCTTTTTATCCCCTTTTGCCACTAGAACAACATTGCATAGCCATCAAACGATCAGCCGATCAGCCGATCAGCTTTAACGAAGGTGAAGCACCTAAAAATATTGTCTGGGACGCAAAAGAGGATAACCCCGACTTCCCGATGGTAATCTCGCTAGAAATAGCGAACTACAATGTCAAGAGAATCCTGATCGATAATGGGAGCTCAGCCAATATTATCTCCCGAGAAGTTTTAGCCCAAATGGACTTGGGGCAGATAAACTTGCAGAAAGTAGCTACGCCATTAATAGGATTCGGAGGGTCCGAAATCATCCCCAGCGGAACCATAACCTTAAGCGTATCGCTCGGAAAAATACCCCACCGGACAGTCAAGCTGGTAAAATTTCTAGTGGTAGAAACCCCTTTTGCTTATAACGCAATATTGGGACGACCTGCTCTCAATTTATTCCGAGCTGTAGTCTCTACTTATCATCAGAAGATAAAGTTTCCAACCGATAGAGGCATCGGAGAAATAACAAATGACCATTGCATGGCTTGGGACTGCTACAGTACTTCGTTAACTATGAAAGAACACCCAAAATCGATTACTCCGAGTAAAAGAAAGATCGAAGAAGATCTCAACAGAAATAAAATTGAAATCCCAAGTACCGATCGAGTGGATAAAAAAGGAAAGGAACCGCTTGATTTATCATTAAAACCTCCAGAACATAAGGATATAATTCTTGTACAAGGGGACTCGTCTAAAACAACAAGAATTGGTACAGAACTGAGCAAAGAAGGGGAAATAATGCTAATCGACTTCCTCAGAAACAATGCCGACGTCTTCGCTTGGAGCGCAAATGACATTGAAGGAATCGATCCTCGAATAATCAAGCATTCCCTAAAAATAGATCCTTTGGCGAAACCCGCCAGGCAGAAGAAGAGAAATCATGGACCGGTAAAAGATAAGATTATCAAAGCCGAGGTAGAAAGACTGCTTGAAGCGAAACAAATCCGAGAAATACACTTCTCCGAATTGTTGTGCAATGTTGTCCTAGTAGCAAAAGGGGAAAAAAAGGACAACAAATGGAGAATGTGTAATGATTTTACTGATCTTAACAAGTTATGCCCGCGCGACCCATATCCCCTCCCGAGGATCGACCTATTGGTCGATTCGACCGCCGGCTTCGCTATATTTAGCATGATGGACGCCTTTCAAGGGTTTTATCAAATATACATGGATGAGCGGGACCAAGAAAAGACTGCATTCGTAACCGAGCAGGGAGTATATTGCTTCATAGTAATGCCATTCGGCTTAAGAAATGCCGGAGCTACTTACCAAAGATTAGTAAACCTAATGTTCAAAGAATTAATCGGAGAGCTGATGGAAGTCTACGTGGACGACATGCTGGTCAAAAGTATGAACGAAGCGGATCACGTAAAACATCTCGATCGATGTTTTCAGATCTTAAGAAAATATCGTATGAAGTTAAACCCCGCAAAATGCACCTTTGGTGTCAAATCAGGAAAATTCTTGGGATATTTAGTTCACCAACGCGGAATAGAAGCCAACCCAGAAAAAATCCGAGCCATAACTGAAATGAAACCTCCCAAAACCATCTCCCAAGTACAAAGCTTAGTTGGGAAGATCGTAGCATTAAACAGATTCATATCAAAGTCAGCAGACAAAAGCCTCCCTTTTTTCCAAACTCTCCGAAAGGCAAAGAACTTTGTTTGGACCGGAGAATGCGATCAGGCCTTCGAGCAACTCAAAGAATATTTGACAACACCTCCGATGTTGGCAAAACCAACGGAAGGGGAACCATTGTATATGTACATCTCCATCTCCGACGTAGCAATTAGTTCAGTACTAATTAAAGTCGAAGACTCAGAACATAAGCCAGTCTATTATCTAAGCAAATTATTGCAGGGAGCTGAGAAGAATTATTTGGAAATTGAGAAATTCACGCTGGCCTTAGTGGTGGCTGCACGGAAACTTCGACCTTACTTTTTAACCTATAGAATAGTGGTTTTGACAAATCAACCGCTAAGACAAGTCTTAGCAAAACCTGAAGCCTCAGGAAGACTAATTAAATGGGCGATCGAGCTAGGCCAGTTCGAAATTGAGTACAAACCAAGAATCGCCATAAAAGCTCAAGTATTGGCTGATTTTATACTAGAAACTCCAACGCAGACGACTGAATCGTCGAATTGCCTCAACGACGATATCCTAATCGTAGAAAAACAAACATGGTTAATGCATGTCGACGGTGCTTCATGCCGAGAAGGAGGAGGCGCCGGAATCAACTTCACCGGACCAAATAAAGAAGATTTGAATTACGCAATAACATTGGACTTCGTCGTAACAAACAATGAAGCTGAATATGAAGCGCTGATTGCGGGAATGGAGATGGCGATCAAAGCCAACATAAAAAGTCTTAGAGTACTAACTGATTCAGAATTAGTGCAAAGACAAATTGAAGGCCTATACGAGGCTAAAGAATTCAATATGGTCAAATACCTCGCCAAAGTAAAAACATTAGCTGAGAAATTTGAAAGCTTCAGTATCCAGAACATCCCACGTTCGGAAAATAAATGGGCCGATCAGCTATCAAGATTCACAGGATCCCATGACGGAAAGACCGAACGGGTGATCAACTGGTTGATCTCTAATACACCAGCAATCGACATCGATGAAACACCAGTAGTCGATATAATGGAAATCGAAGAAGCCGAAGAAAACTGGATGACCCCGATGATAGACTATCTTCGAGAAGGAAAACTACCACCTGACCAAAATGAAGCTCGGAAGATAAGATATCGAGCTCCGAAGTATACACTTGTAGAAGGAAAACTCTACCGAAGATCGGTATCAGGAATTCTTCTGAAATGCGTCTCTGAATCACAAACCGTCGATATACTACGAGAAATACATGATGGGGATGCAGGAAACCACAGCGGATCAAGGGCATTGGCATTAAAATGTCTCAGGACGGGTTACTATTGGCCAACCATCAATAAAGATGCCGCTCAATACGTCCAAGAATGTCATCACTGCCAGATCCATGCTAACATATGTCATCGACCAGCGGAAAACATGCACCCTATTCCAGTTTGTTGGCCATTCGACCAATGGGGAATGGACATCGTGGGACCTTTCCCAGCAGCTAGATCCAAGAAATCCTATGTCCTGGTCGCTGTAGAATACTTCAGCAAATGGATAGAATGCGTCGCCCTCACACGAATAACCCAATTCCAAGTTATCAACTTCCTATGGAAATTCATAGTTTGTCGATTCGGCATCCCAAGGATCCTTATCTCCGATAACGGAACTCAATTCGCGGGAAAACAGATAATAGAATGGTGTACAAAACTTGGAATTCAACAAAATTTTACCTCGGTAGGACATCCTCGAGCAAATGGACAAACTGAAGTAGCATACCGAGAAATTATAAAATCTTTGGAAAAAAGATTAGGAGCCGCCAAAGGAAAATGGCTTGATGAACTCCCAGGAGTACTATGGGCTAATCGGACCACAGTAAGGAGCTCAACTGGGGAAACTCCATTTAGCTTGGTATATGGGTCGGAAGCGGTTATCCCTGTGGAAACCCTAATCCCAACGCCAAGAATAGAGATGTTCGATGATCAAGAAAATGAAAAGTTGAGAGAAAATGACATTGATTTAACAGAAGCTTTAAGAGATAAAGCTGCTGGACGCTTACAAGCCACTAAAGCTAATATGGAAAAAGCATACGATCAAAAAGTACGCATCCGAACCTTCAAAGAAGGAGACTTAGTCTTGAAAAAGGTAGAAATATCCAAGCATGTGGGAAAGTTACAACAAAATTGGGATGGACCTTACATCGTCATTGGTGTAGGGAAGAAAGGTTCGTACAAAATTGCAAACTTGGATGGAACGGCCTTACCAAGAACCTGGAATGCTGTCAACCTTAGGAAATACTATGGTAAATAAATTTTAGCAGATTATACTGCATTGTTTTACTTCTTACATTATCAAGTTTCAATCCTTGTAATAAAGGCCTTAGCCTACAGTTCAATTATTAAAGATTTCTTTAGCATTTTCTATATATCGATTATATCGGTTAACATTCATAGGAATCGCACAGTCGTATTGATAGAAGTTAGAACGAAACGAGTCGAGTATACATTGATCCGCTCAATAAAAACTCCTCGCTCAATATCATCGATCTAAAGACTTTTTGGTTAAAAACCTAAGTCTAAATTAAAAACGAGTCGAGTAAACATTGATCCGCTCAATATAAACTCCTCGATATATCAAAAAGACTTTTGGGTTAAAAACCTAAGTCTAAATTAAAAACGAGTCGAGTAAACATTGATCCGCTCAATATAAACTCCTCGATATATCAAAAAGACTTTTTGGTTAAAAACCTAAGTCTAAATTAAAAACGAGTCGAGTAAACATTGATCCGCTCAATATAAACTCCTCGATATATCAAAAAGACTTTTGGGTTAAAAACCTAAGTCTAAATTAAAAACGAGTCGAGTAAACATTGATCCGCTCAATATAAACTCCTCGATATATCAAAAAGACTTTCGGGCAATGAAAACCTAAGTCTAAATTAAAAACGAGTCGAGTAAACATTGATCCGCTCAATATAAACTCCTCGATATATCAAAAAGACTTTTGGGTTAAAAACCTAAGTCTAAATTAAAGACGAGTCGAGTAAACATTGATCCGCTCAATATAAACTCCTCGATATATCAAAAAGACTTTTGGGTTAAAAACCTAAGTCTAAATTAAAAACGAGTCGAGTAAACATTGATCCGCTCAATATAAACTCCTCGATATATCAAAAAGACTTTTGGGTTAAAAACCTAAGTCTAAATTAAAAACGAGTCGAGTAAACATTGATCCGCTCAATATAAACTCCTCGATATATCAAAAAGACTTTCGGGCAATGAAAACCTAAGTCTAAATTAAAAACGAGTCGAGTAAACATTGATCCGCTCAATATAAACTCCTCGATATATCAAAAAGACTTTTGGGTTAAAAACCTAAGTCTAAATTAAAAACGAGTCGAGTAAACATTGATCCGCTCAATATAAACTCCTCGATATATCAAAAAGACTTTTGGGTTAAAAACCTAAGTCTAAATTAAAAACGAGTCGAGTAAACATTGATCCGCTCAATATAAACTCCTCGATATATCAAAAAGACTTTTGGGTTAAAAACCTAAGTCTAAATTAAAAACGAGTCGAGTATACATTGATCCGCTCAATAAACACCCCTCGTTAAATATTCAACAATCAAAATAAAAGACTTTTGGATTAAAAACCTAAGTCTAAATTAAAAACGAGTCGAGTATATATTGATCCGCTCAATAAACACTCCTCGATTAAATATTCAACGACCAAAAAAAGATTTTTGGGTTAAAAACCTAAGTCTAATCAAAAAAAGAGTTGAGTATACATTGATCCTCGGATTTGTTTCGCTTCAAGCAGTCTTTCTACTTCGGCTTTGATAATCTTATCTTTTACCGGTCCATGATTTCTCTTCTTCTGTCTGGCGGGTTTCGCCAAAGGATCAATTTTTAGGGAATGCTTGATTATTCGAGGATCAATTCCTTCAATGTCGTTTGCGCTCCAGGCGAAGACGTCGGCATTGTCTCTGAGGAAGTCGATTAGCATTATTTCCCTTTCTTTGTTCAGTTCTGTACCTATTCTTGTTGTTTTGGACGAGTCCCCTTGTACTAGAATTATATCCTTATGTTCTGGAGGTTTCAATGATAAATCTAGCGGTTCTTTTCCCTTTTTATCCATTCGATAAGTACTCGGAATTTCAATTTTATTTCTAATAAGATCGTCTTCGATGTTTCTTTTACTTGGAGTAATCGATTTTGGGTGTTCTTTCATAGTTAACGAGGTGATGTAGAAGTCCCATGCCATGCAATGATCGTTTGTTATTTCTCCGATGCCTCTATCGGTCGGAAACTTTATTTTCTGATGATAAGTAGATACAACAGCTCGGAATAAGTTGAGAGCTGGTCGTCCCAGTATTGCGTTATAAGCGAAAGGGGTTTCTACCACTAGAAATTTTACTAGCTTCACCGTCCGGTGGGGTATTTTTCCGAGTGATACGCTTAAGGTTATTGTTCCGCTGGGGATGATTTCGGACCCTCCGAATCCTATTAACGGCGTAGCTACTTTCTGCAGGTTTATCTGTCCCAAGTTCATTTGGGCTAAAACTTCTCGGGAGATGATATTGGCTGAGCTCCCATTATCGATCAGGATTCTCTTGACATTGTAGTTCGCTATTTCTAGCGAGATTACCATCGGGAAGTCGGGGTTATCCTCTTTTGTGTCCCAGACGATATTTTTAGGTACTTCACCTTCGTTAAAGCTGATCGGCTGATCGTTTGATGGCCTGCTTTCCAGGGTCCAAATTTCTTTTGGGTATTTTGAGTTTCCAATTATGGATCGGGCTGTTCTTCGTCGGGCGTTACGACTATCTCCACCCGCGGGCCTCCCGGATATCGTATGGATAGTCCCATTGATCTGGTCGTGATTCAACTCCTGAGTAGGTCGACGTTCAGGTGACCTTCGATGAGAACTTCTCCTTTGATTACCGTTCTGAGGGCTTCTACTTCTTTCCCTTTTGCGATTATCTCGCTCTATGTATTCGTCTAGTTTTCCTTGTTCGATCAGTTTTTCAACTTCTCTCTTAAGGTGAAAACAATTTTCCGTTCGATGTCCATGTGCCCTATGGTACTTACAGTATTGATCGTAGTTTCGAGACCCTGGTCTTGGCTAAGCGATTTTCCTCGCCTCGGGAATCCAGTTATTTCTTTCTAGAACTTCCAATATTTCTTCCATTGGAGCATTTAACCTTGGGTGTTCTATTTGATTCACCCTGCTTCTGATTGGTTGTTCAGGGTTTCTTGGTCTTTGGTAGAAATTAGGTTGCCTATCTTGGTCGGCTTTGTTGTATTCCAATCGCTGGAAAACGTTACCTCTCCTGGAAGATCGCTCGTAATCCAAGGATCTTTGGGCAGGAATACTGCCATGCCGCTTGGAGCCTGAAGCTATGGATTTGTTTTTGTTTTTATCTTTAAAGGAATTCATCTCTTCTTGGGTCATATACTTAGACGCCAAGCTCATGATGTCGGCAAACGTTCTCGGCTGTTTTCGACTGAGGGCGTTTCCGAACTGCCTGTTTTTAGTGAGGTCGAAGAGGATAGAAATTATGTAATCGATATTTGGAGAATCGATTTTGAGTAATTCCACGTTGAATCTTGCCAACCAATTTCTTAGGGACTCTCCCTCTTGTTGGTGTATGGTTCCTAGGTAGCTCATCGGGAGTTTTTGTCTTTTCTGACTGGCAAACTGCTGCGTTAATTTATTGCATAATTCCCGGAAACTGAATATAGAGTTGGCCGGCAGTTTGGCAAACCAATCCAGCGCGAGTCCTTCGAATGTGGTCACCATTAACTTGGCGGTGAATTCGGCAGAGTGGGCATATAAATTAATTATGTTCGTAAAGCTAAAGATATAATCATCCATGTCGGTGGTTCCATCATATCGGGGTAATCTACCTGGGACCTGTCCCGTGGATTGTGCCTCTTTTATTTCCCTGCAGAAAGGAGAACAAGCCGCAAGGCTTTCCTGGAGTTCCGCAGTTCGGGCCCATGGGTTTTGAACAGATCGTAGGCGTTGTTCGAGTCGCTCCTGTACCATCCTCTCGATTTCCCTTTCTGAGAATCGAGTCCTTCGTGGTCGATCTGGGATTGCATCATCTATGTCATCCTCGATAGGGATTATTGTTCGTTCCTTCGATCCACTGCGACCCGCTTGTGGTATTCTTCGACCTGGCCTTCTTCGGGGATGGTTGTCGGAGGGTTTAGAATTGCCCTGCTGTGGGCTGTGTAGCGAGCGTCGCTTACTTGCTGGGCTGTCAGCTTGTTGAGAGGTTTGTTCGTTTTGCCTTGGCACTCCTGGAGCAGGAGTTGTCTTGGCAGCCGTAACGTTTCGAGGAATTTGATCTAGTACCAGCAATTCTTCTGGAGAAAGTGATTTGAAGAGCATTGCTATTTGTCGCAGTTTCTCCTGAGCGCCTGGGAGAGGAACGGGGATTTCAGGGCCTTCTGGTTCTTCCCGTATGGCACCGGGAAGGCCTCCTTGGGGTCCCTGCGGTCGGGAGCGTGTATCTTGGACATTCTCGTCGGTATTGGGAACGTTATTATCGTTGTTGTCCTGTATGTCTTCCGATGTGTTATGGCCGGTGGTTGTATTGCTTCTCGCTCCAATACGAGCGCTTTTCCTTGGGCGAGCCATGTGTCAATCGAATAATTAACCTAGCCCCACGGTGGGCGCCAACTGATTTAACCGGATTTCGTCGGGTTAATTGAATATCAGTGAATTTTTTGATATCGGGGGGTTTTCGATATTTGTATATGTTTTATAGGGCTCTGTTACTTTATTCCGGATGGATCGTTTACAAAGAAAAGCAATATTCAAGAACAAGAAGTAAAACCACAAACAAAGCTAAGAACACACAGATATGGAGATCAAAAGCTATGAATAATATTGAATCTTATTCAGTTGTGCTGTAGTAAGCAGTGTATAATCAAGTATCCTTGGAGTTGAGGGATTTCGTAGTTGTCTAATACAATGATTAACTAGGTATTTATATCATGTTAAACCTAGCGTTACAAGGAAACATAGTCCTAACAGGACTCGGCCCAAATATCCTTCTTGGGTCCTGAGCATTGTCTTTTGATCGAAGAGAGCTGTATTCGGCCGGGTCGATGAGATGATCTTGAACAACCTTTATTTGGTCGAACCGACCTCAAGTTCTTTAGTCGATCGTACAGTAGGTAGGGTGCGAAATAGCCCCCATCAAATGTTGACTTGATTTGTTTCCCTTTCTGACATGCGTCACAGAGCTTGTCTTTGCTCATGACTGTTTTTGGAATCCCTTCTACCAGATCATTCTTTATCAGTCTGTTGATGGTCTTGAAGTTTAAATGATTCATCCTTTTGTGCCATATCTAACTAACTTCACTTGGTGTTGAAGCCACCAAACAGATGTTTGAATTCTTGTCAGCAGAATTTCAGTCGACTATGTAGACATTTCCTTGTCGTCTTCCAGATAAAATTACCTTCTTTGTACCAATCTGTTCAACGTAGCACTTATCTGTTGAGAATATGACTGAATATCCTTTGTCACAAAATTGACTTATGCTCAGCAGATTATATTTGAGGCCTTTAACATATGAGACGTCAGATATCTCTATGTTTCCTCTGATCAGTCTTCCTTTAGCTTTAATCTTGCCTTCCTTGCTGTCTCTAAAAGTAACTTTTGGACCATCCACAGCAACAGCATCAGTCAGCTCATGTATGCTTCCACACATGTGCCTTGAACAACCACTGTCCAAGTACCAGATCTTCTCTACTTTACTCCTACTCCTAATCCTAACCTACAAAACAAAAATAAATTGTTTTAGGTACCCTTATTGAGAGGGTCCTGAAGGATTAGTTTCACCTTTGACAACCCAAGATGTTGATGTCTTAGGCTTCTTAGGCTTCTGAGTTTTGACAGGAGCATGAACAGTTTCATTTTTATCATAATTAGCAGATAAGTCATGTTGTTGATCAGTATGATAAGAATAATGTTCATAAGCAGGGTAAGGTGCATGATAAGCAGGATATGCATGCATTGGATGAGCAGGATATGGTGCATAGTAACTAGGAAATTGAGGTGCATGATACATAGGAGGATATGCAGCAGGTTGCACATAATATGACTCATTTCCATACCAAGCATTTTGATTTTTCTTATTCTTATGCTTCTTTTGGTTTACTAGTAGCTTGCTCATTAACAAACGACTTAGTTTTACCATTAGTCTGATTCAGTTTAGCTTTATCAGCAGACTTCTTGGGACTCTGCTGTTTGGTCTTACTAGTCTGTTTACCTACACTATGCTCTTTGCTCTTTTTAGCCTTAGGAGATTTCTTCTCCTTTACCACTTTCTCAGGTGAAGCAGGTCTAGCAGTTTGAACATACAGGATGACCTTACTATTGTCAACAGATATAAATTTTTCAGTATGATTCAATTCTTGCTTATCCTGTTCTAAAGGCATCTTCTGTTTACTAGATATATGAGTGGATGCAACAGATGGTTTCTCATGAGACTCAATAACTTTTTCAAGTTCCATGATTTTTCCTTTATAAACTTCACATTCAGCTTTCAGAGATTCATTCTCTTGCTCAAGCAGTTTATATTCAGCTGATTCTCTTGGCTTTTCAGCTGTGAGTTTCAGTGAACTATTTTGCTCTTTTAGCAATATCATCTCTTCCTTAAGCTTTTTATATGCTTCAGCAATAGTAGTATTGTTAAGCATCATTTGTTCAAATGAATTAAATAATTCATTATCAAGAGGAGTTACGTCATCCTCAGAGTTATCAGATTCCTTGGCCATCAGGCAGAGTAGAGCAGGTTTCTCTTCATCAGACGACTCTTCATCAGATGTATCTGAATCTGAATCAGATGAGTAGACAGCAGTCAGCTTTTCTGCTTCAACCATCATTGCCTTGCCTCTCTGATGTTTTATTTCTTTTCTGATTCTCTTCTCTTCTTCAGTGTACTTCTCTGCTTTTGGATAAGGACAGTCTCTGATGAAATGTCCCAATTTCCTGCAGTTATAACACATTAGTTTTGCTTTATAATCATCTTTTTCTTGAAAGAAGAGTTAGGTTTAGAAGTAGAAGCATTGTTGTATTTGTTCTTCATTTTTCTCTTGTAGAACTTCTTGAAATTGTTCATCAGCAATGCTACATCTCAAGCTGTGTACTCTTTTTTGTTGAGTAATGTGGCTTCATCAGATGAGTCCACTTCTTTGCTTTTCTGTGCTGGTCTTCTGGTATTTTCAGCAGCAACCAGTGCAGCTGTGGGTCCTGAAGTTGAGGTTTCTTCAATTCCCATTCAAGGCAGTTTATACTCGAATGCCTTGAGTATGGAGAACAGCTCTGTAAGAGAAATCTTCCTCGGATCTCTTGATTCTTCCATTGCTGTTACTTTCATGTTGAACTTTGGGGGTAAGGCCTTTAGTACTCTGACAGTGATCTCTTTGTCAGTGAAAGTCTTTCCCAGCTTTAGAACTTCATTGAGTGTTCTGGTGAACCTGGTATCCATCTGATCAATGGTCTCTCCAGACTTCATCTTGAAGTTATCCAGTTTCTCCAAAGCAACAGTGAGCTGATGCTCTTTTATTGCATCATTGTCTTCGCTCATATCTCTGACTTTATCCCACATCTCTTTTGCAGTCTTGCAATGTTTGACCTTGTCAAACCGATCATTGTCCAGGGCTTTAGTCATGATGAAACGGCCAATTTTATCCAGATTGAACAGCTTTATTTCTTCGGCTGTCATTTCTGTTAGATCTTTTTCCACCACGGTATCAACTTCATTGATCTTTATCGTCTTGGTGAATTTGAATGGACCTTTTATGATATACGTATACATGTTGTCATTGTAGGCAGCTAAGAAGATCTCAATTCTGATCTTCCAGTCTTCAAAAGACATACCAACAATGTGGGGAACATGGCTGATACAGTCCATTTTTCAAAAAGTTATTGTTTTTCAAAAAGATGCTCTTTTGAAAAAGTTTTAAAACCTTTGAAAAACACTTGGATCAAGCTCGTTGATCAGGCAGCTGATTCAAATGAACCACCTGCTCTGATACCACTTGTTGGTCCCAAGTGGTCAGATGAGGTCTAGAGGGGGGGGGGGGGTGAATAGACCTCTGAAAATTTTTAGACTTAAAAACTTTTCAGTCTTCTGTCAGCAGACTAAGCTGATGAAGAACAGATGACTATGCTGATCGTGAACAAATCTTGAACATCAGAGTGACCACTCTTCTTACAGTTACTTAGCTGTTTTTCAGCAAAACAGTTTTATCAAGTGTATACTTGCAGCGGATGTTTGAAAGTGTTTTTCACAAGTAGACTAAGTCTTTTAAAAAGATTTTATCCCCAGTTTTGAAACTCCTTATAAAATCTTTTGATAATTCAAAGTGTAAACTTATGCAACTTCAAAATATGCAAGAAAAATTTAAATGTAAGAATAACACAGAGAATTTTTATAGTGGTTATATGGATAAAAATCATTTAGTCCACTCTTCCAGATCACTTAGATTCTGGGTTATACTATAAACACAAAGTTTACAATATGTCTCCACTTATACCTAAACAACAAATGAGAAGGCTATAAGCTCGCAATAGGAAATCACAAAGAAAACCTATCCTCTGAAGTTAAATCACTCACACAGACGGATTTAAACTTCTCACAACACTCATCTAATACAAATTCACTCAGATTGTATTTTTCTGTTTTCTTCAACTGGGTTTCTGTCAACAGATGACTTCCACCAGACGAGTGAGCTGTTTGAGCTTCTTGAGACTTAGAAAATTTCTGCTTCAAAAATGAAATCTCAGAATGTTGTTGTGTTCTCTCTTCGAACTCAGCTCTATTTATACTTAGATTTGAAATTATGACCGTTGAAGGAAATCAAATCTCAAATCCATAGCCTTAGCCCGATTTCAGAACGGCTACCTGCTACAGTCCTTTTTCTGCTGTAATTTCCTGTAGCAGCATTAAATGCACTATGCTGATCCGAGAGTTTTCTTCAATCATTTGCCATTACTACCCTTCTCTTAAAGCATTTATTACACCAGGTGCATTTATTACCGTTGGACTAATCTCTTGATCTCTTCTACTCTGCTGATCGAAGCAACTCTGCTGATAGATACTCTGCTGATCAAACACTGAACTAATCTGATTTGAGTCAGCTGATGACCTACCCTTCTGTTTGCTATTTCAGCACGAGATCAGTAGTCTTCTAGGCTTTGAACTTTGAACTCTTCTGATGTCTTCTTAACTTGTTCAAAATTCTTCTAAGGGAACTAAGCTTTCCATACTTAGCTGATTTTGACGTTTTGGAAATCATCAAAACCATCCCTTAACTTCTTAACTTCTTTGCACTCCATCTTCATCTTCATCCAACAGATCAAGTCAGCAATGGTGGAAAGAAATACTGCCTAGCTGTTGTGGCTGATTATTCAAGATATACTTGGGTGATATTCATGAAGAAGAAAAGTGAAACCAAGGAACATCTTACTAATCTGATGGAACTGATCCAGAATGAGAAAAGCATAAAGATATTGAAGATCAGATCAGATAGAGGGACAGAGTTTACAAACTCTACTGTTGAAGAGTATTGTAATATCAAAGGAATACATCGTGAGTATTCAGCTGCTAGAACCCCTCAACAGAATGGTGTTGCTGAAAGGAGAAACAGAACACTAAAGGAAGCTGTCAGAACCATGATAGCTGAAGCTAAGCTGCCACAAAGATTTTGGGCAGAAGCAACAAACACAGCATGTTTTACCCAAAACAGATGCATGATCAACAAGCACCAAAACAAGACTCCATATGAAGTTTGGAACAACAGGAAGCCAAACATTCATTATTTTAAGATATTTGGTTGTAAATGCTATGTTTTAAATAATGGTAAAAATCACCTTACTGCATTTGCAGAAAAGACTGATGAAGTTGTTTTTGTAGGATACTCTACTGTTTGTAATGCTTATAGAGTTTTTAACAAAAGAACATTACTAATAGAAGAATCCATTCATGTAGTATTTGATGAACCAAGTCAATCTTCTGAAAAGAATCAAAGTATTAATCAAGATCTGTCTACTGATTTACAGAAGTTGAATGTTGGAAAGAATGAAGAATATGTTCCCATCATACTAACTGATCTCAACCCAGCTGATAACTCAAGTGCTGTTCAAAATCACGGTGCTGATTGTCTAACAGACGAGTTGCAAACAGCTGATAGACCAGAGACTGTTCAACAGACAACAAATGTTCAACAGACTACTACTGAAACTCCAACAGTAGTGTTGCAAGATCAAAACAAAGGACAACATTATGATTTGCAACCTGATCTCAGATGGCTCAAGAATCATCCACCAGAATTGGTGATTGGTGATCCTTTGGATAAAGTAAAGACAAGGAGAGCTGCTGCAAGTGAAGCAATGTTTGTCAGCTACCTATCTCAAATTGAGCCCAAACAAATTGAAGAATCTCTTAATGATTCGAACTGGATTGAAGATATGCAAGAAGAGCTAAATCAATTTGAAAGGAATAAAGTTTGGTACTTAGTTCCTAGACCAAGTCATCAAAGAGTCATTGGCACTAAGTGGGTATTCAGGAATAAGATGAATGAAGATGGTGAAGTCACCAAAAACAAAGCAAGATTAGTGGCCAAGGGTTACTGCCAAGAAGAAGGCATTGACTTTGATGAAACGTTTGCACCAGTAGCAAGATTAGAGGCAATCAGACTCTTTCTTGCCTATGCTGCTCACAAGACCTTCACTGTCTATCATGGATGTGAAGTCAGCATTTCTCAATGGAGAATTGCAAAAAGAAGTTTATGTTGAACAACCACCTAGATTTGAAGTCTATCAAGAATGAGACAAGGTGTATCGTCTAAAGAAAGCCCTATATGGACTGAAACAGGCTCCAAGAGCATGGTATGATACCTTATCTGATTTTCTTTTAATTAAAGGATTTCGCAAAGGTAAAGTTGACAAGACCTTGTTCACTATTGAATGGGAAGAACATATTTTGCTTGTGCAAATCTATGTGGACGATATTATTTTTGGTTAAACTAACCAACAGATGTGGGACAAGTTCTCAAAGCTGATGCAGAACAAGTTTGAAATGAGCATGATGGGAGAACTTAGTTATTTTCCTGGTTTGCAAGTTAGACAGTTGCCTGATGGAATATTCATCAGCCAAGCAAAATACACAAAGGATCCGTTCAAGAAGTTTGGTATAGAAACTAGCTCTACTGCTACTATTCCAATGTCTACAAGTCTTCGTTTGGATAAAGATGAAGATGGCAAATCAGTGGACATAACCAAGTACAGAGGCATTATTGGGTCACTGTTATATCTAACAGCTAGCAGACCTGATATCATGTACTCTGTTGGGGTTTGTGCGAGATTTCAATCAAATCCTAAAGAATCTCATCTCTTAGCTGCCAAGAGAATTCTGAAATATATTAAGGGCACTCAAGAATTGGGATTGTGGTATCCTAGAGAATCTGGATTTGAGCTTATTGGATATTCAAATTCTGACCTTGCTGGCTGCAAGATTGACTGAAAAAGCACAACAGGTGCCTGTCAATTTTTAGGTAGTCGTCTGATCTCATGGATGAGTAAGAAACATACTTCAGTATCCATATCAACTGCTGAAGCTGAGTATATAGCTGCTGGAGCTTGCTGTGCACAAATCTTATGGTTGAAGCATCAACTGGAAGACTACAATATCAAAATCAGTGGAATCCCAATCTACTGTTACAATACAAGTGCAATCAGCCTTACTCAGAATACTACAAGTCATTCAAGGACTAAGCATATTGAGATCAAGCATCACTTTATTAGAGATCATGTGAAGAAAGGAAATGTCATGATAGAATATGTGTTTACTGAAAATCAAATTGTTGACATCTTCAGAAAACCTCTAAGTGAGACAAGGTTTTCAACTCTAAGAGCTGAACTAGGTTTATTAAAATTGGATGCATAAGCTGAGGGGGAACTTATCAGAAGACTAGAGTTCAACAGCTTACTCACCTTATTTATCTTCAAGGATTAACTTTCAACAGACTAGTTAACTTATGAATTCTTAAAGTCAGGGGGAACGTGTAAGACTAGCGGTACTTCTGATTAAAAGATGAAATTTGTTGATGACAGTTAGTTGAAGTTATGTTTTCAACAGAAGATTAAAGTCTTGAAGATTGAAGATTTATTATCTAGCTGGATTGACAAACAGCTGAGGAAGGTTATCAGCTATTGGCTTTCACTGATAACAACTGTGTCATCAGGATAGTAGTCCATCAGATAAGTATTTATTTTACTCATCTGATCGCTTGTGTAAAAGCTTACTATTTAAAACGTTTTATTTCAAAACACGCTTTTACAAGTGACAGGAGGGCGGTATAAATTCCCGCTCCTCATATAATGCGATTTGAATTTGAAAGGTCGTAACTGACGCCGCACAATCAGCACTGACAAGAAACGGATCTAACGGTTAGCTGTATCACGGAAACCGAAATACCCTAACTCTATAAATCCCAATCTAATCAGCCGTGTAGTTCTTTACGCACCCTAAAATTTCAAAAGCACTTGTGAGAAAATACTTGCAATTTTCTGCAAATTTCTTCTTGTTTCTCTAATCTCTCAACAGATTATGATGGCCGCTGAAGGTATGTTCTTAGTGTATGAATCGTACTATCAATCTGGAACGGATTTGATGAAGGAACTGCTGGAAAAGTTCAAATCTGCTCTGCTGGTTAACTTCATGGAGTATAATGAAGGAATAATCTGGACAGATCAAGTAATGGAGTACTACAAAACCGCAACTGTTGATTTCTCTACTTTGGAAATCAAGGCTACGGTCGGAGACAAATTTGTGGTCATTACACCCGCTGTTCTTCACGAAACGTTTGGTCTTCCTAACAGAGGAAGACACGACGTCACTGTGCTGACTGAAGACAGGCACCAACAATTCTGGGCGATCTGCGCCAAAGAGGGAGAAATGTTGTCTGGAAACATTAAAAAGAAACAACTGAAGGACGAATATCAGCGGATGGCTGATATGATTGCAAAACTGATTGAGAACTGCACCTTCTCTCTAGATGCTGTTCCAATGAAGCGTTTCAGCATCATGGCTGCCATTTACTATGGGCTGGAAGTCAACTGGTCCATTATAGTCTGGCACATCTTGGCTGGTTTTCTTGAGGCAAAGAAAGGGAAAACTCCTCAAACCAACCACAGAATCACACTCAGCTATCTGCTGTCAAAACTGGGCTGTGTTATGACGAATGGAAAGGAGATCCACAAATCTAAGGCAATGTCCAAGTACTTGCCTGTTCTGAAGAAAAAGGCTGATGAGCCTGAAGAAGATGAAAATGAGGAACCAAAGGAGGTTCCTGCCAAGAGGCCACGAAGACTAGTCAAAACAGCTGACTTAGCTGTAGAGACAAAGACGAAGAAGGTTGCTGATCAACCAAAGGAGAAGGTTTCTAAGAAAGTGAAGACTGTGGCTGACGTTGCTGTTGATCAAATCATAAGTCAGACCATTGCTGATGTAAGGGGAATGTCTCCTGCATCACCTTCCAGGACTCCTTCTGTTGAAATGCCTGCTGGGAATGTTTCTCACAGGACAAGAAGTCAACAAAACGATACTGCTGCTTCAAGACCCATTAAGGGGATATCAAAGAAAACTGTATGGAAGCAGATGACATTCATAGAAGAGTCTACTGAGTTGGAAAACTTAGTAAGACAAAATCCTGTATCTGCTGAAAGACCAGTTGAAGCTGTTGAGGCTTCTGTTGCTGACAAAGCTGATGCGCAACAGTCGACTCAAGCTACACCAACAGTTGAGGCTGCCAAACCTCAGGATGATCCATATGTTATGATCATCCATCCTATTGCTGTTGCACCTATCTCATCTGCTGGTCCAGCCCCTGCTCCAGCCCCTGCTCCGGCTGATAAAGTAAAGAGAAAGATCGTGATCAAAAGAAAGAAAGTTTCCAAAGCTGATAAGAAGAAAAGGGAAGAAGCTGAACAAAGAAAACAGGATGAGATGGAGGAGAAGAAGGCACTTGAACTGAGCAAAGTTCAGGAAGCAAAGGATGAGGCAAAAAGAAAAATGTCTGAGGCAGAAAGAAAACCTGTTGAGGATGCTGAAATGGTTATGGTCATTGAGCTAAGCAAAACTGATGCCTATGGACCTGTCCATGGAGGAGGCATAAAGATAAATGAGGCTGATGGTGAAGACAAATCCAGAAAGCCTAAAATACCTGCTGGAGAGGCCAAGCCCAAAGACAAATTTGAAATCAGAAGAGTCTTCAACATTGTATATGCTGATAAAGAACTCTTCAAGAGATTTGAGAAGTCCTTAGCTTACTATGATCAGAAGCTAATGTTAAAGACGCTGTATAAATGCTATCTTCATCAGAAAGCCTAACACGTCGGATTCATGATGTATAAATGCTATCTTCATCAGATCCTTCAAGCACTTCTTCGTACTCATAAGATGATTCTTCATCATCTTCTTCTTCTTCATCTTCATCAGCTTCTTCACCCTGAAGGATATTTGCTTTGGCAGCCTCCATCTTTTCTTTAAGTTGCTGCTCCTTCAGTAACTCCATTGCCTTCCTGGCTGATTCAGTATTTTTGTACTTGGTCAAAGGTTCTGTTTGATCCTCAACAGAGTCTTTGGTTTCAGCCATTTCTTCATCAGTCTTGGCTTTATCCTTAGTCTCTTCTTCAGACTTCTCTTCACCTTGTTCCTTTCCAGCTGTTTCAGCAGTCTTGTTCTCAGCATTCTTAGTCTTTTCAGTAGAGTCTTCAGTCTTTTCAACTTCAGCATCAGCAATGATCTCCTTAGTTGATTCTTCCCCTTTATCTTCCCCCTTTTTGTCATCATCAGACTTGATGACTTCTTCAGGTTTAGCAGCAGGATTGAGTGCAACAGTAGGAACCTTCATTGCAGCACATAAAGTCTTCATGTTCTTATTTACTACATCATGACATGCTGTTAAGTGATGAAGAGTGGTACTGATGTCGTCAGTTTGATCATTGAAGTAGTCAATATTAAGGTGCATTGTTGCAAGTTCATTGTGTAGTTCCTTTTCATCGTTTGAGACTTCTTGCAACATCCCAATATCTGTATAGGGTTAACATTTATACATCATGAATCCGACGTGTTGACCTGTCAAAAATAAGACTTTTGCTACAAGATAGCGGCTTATTCATTCATAGTGAAAGCTAAGTAAAAGACACCTCATAGTCTTTTTTCTTTTAACCTTTCAAGAGGCAATTAAAGATGAATATAACTACGTCATTATAGACCAATTGAGGTTACATAATTTTACTGTACCAATGCATATGAAACATATATTTCCTATTTTAATTGCAAAATTAAATGCAATTATGGCAAAATAATTCATGCATTTATTTAGTGTAAGTCACATGTATACATGGAGATACACATAAAACAGAGAATTTATTACACATAAATTCTCATCTACTCTTGCTAGTGATATTGTTGATACTTTGATAAAATTAGACCACCAATCAAAATCTTTCAATGGATCTATGAATTAAAAATAAGAAATTATCTTTGTTTGAAATAACTTAATATACAAGCACACGGCACAAATGTGAAATGTCCAACTAAAATTTAAGCTTAAAAATCAAGCATCTTCAGACACACATTATCACATAATGAAATTTAAATTTAATTTCACATTATCACAAAATAGACTTCTGAATAGTAGTAAAATGATCTCACCAACAACCATTTATTAGAGCATGTTTTCTTAGAATGAAAGAAATTCACCCACGATATATACTTTTAACGAAAACTCATTTAATAGTTTAAAATGATTTAAAGCCCAACAATTATTCCTTATTAATGATAATATCTAATTATCGAATAATGCACTAATTGCTAGCAAAAGTCCTTAGACAATCCTTTTTAATAATTAATAACATGCAACTACCAACCTTTTTTTTTTAAGCGGAAATTCTTACCCAGACCGGGTTTGACCGAACCCAAAGCAACTACATGGCAAATGTAATACACTTGCTTTGGGATTGGATGTAACTCCCAGGAGAGTGACCAATCACAAAGCAAGTGCAATACACTTGCTTGATGGTTGGATGGGTTTGGCCAAACCAGGCTTGGACAAGAATTATTTGGTCAATATAAGTTAATTATATTGATATTTATTTAATTGCAAGAATTTCATTTCTTATTGACCCAAAGCTACGGAATTTAGCAAATCATAACAGTAGCAAACATTTTTTTTTTAATTTTAACTTTTGAAAAGGTAAAATATATTTCCAGTGTCAAATGAAATCCATATCAGCTTAAAAAGCATAACCGAAGTAAATACAACACTAATACTCCTTAATTATCATGCTTTTAAGGACCACTCAAATTTCTAAAATAAAACGAACCATAGTATATTTCAAGATGTACCTTTTCATGAGCATGAATACATAAAAATGGCACGATTAAATTTTATATGTTTCTAGCATATATCATCATATCTACACAAGAAAATTTATAGATCTCAAAATTGAACAAACACTCGAAGTCAAATTTGAATGTCAAATTTTTGCAGTATTTTATTCTTGCAAAAAAATCAAGTTAAGTTCCTCCTATCAAACAAATTCTTTTAACCGTTAATGAAGCCAATAAAGTATCCTCTAATATCAATTGTTCAATATAATTTTCCATCTAATGATAAAACAATTCCTTATATCATTTCAAGATCAGAAGCATCTATGACCAAAGAATATTAATGCATGCGCATTTGGGGACTATCTTTTGGAAGAAATTTTGCACCAAAGTTAGGACTTAGGAGTATACTATCCAATGAATAGTTGGTATAATTTTACTCAGAAAATTTTCCATCAATAAATAGAAATAAAACACCTTACCTTTTAGGAAAGAAAATGCATCAAATTTACATGTGTTTTGGGAAATTTTCATTTTTCAAAATTCCATATGATCATTTCATGTAGGAGTATCTCAAATGCTTCAACCTTTACTTGACATAGAAATTCACCATTATCGATTCATGAAATACACAAAACATGGGTCAGACATTGTATTGAACAATTTATTTAGATATTAATCATACTATCACTTTCTTAGATTGTTGTGAAATTTTTTGGTTTTACACTTGATTTAAATAAATTATAGTTTTGAAATAAACAACTCATATAACTTGTTGGTCCCAAGTGGTCAGAAGAGGTTTAGAGGGAGGGGGGGGGGGTGAATAAACCTCTTTAAAAATTTTCTTCAAATTTAACTTTAAAACTTTTACTCTAACTGAACAGACTAAGCTGATCAGATTAGTTAGTTACAATTTTGTTCGCGAACAAATCTTTGAACAGCCTTGTTGACCACTCGTCTGATTGTTACTTAGCTGATTTTGTTAAAATCAGTTTTAATGCTTAGAGTACTTGCAGCGGATTTTCAAAGTGTTTTTCACAAGTAAACTTTAGCAGTTTGAAAAATGTTTCCCCAGATTTGTGAAATCTATTTTTAGATCCTTTTTCAAACAGTTAACTCAATGTGATTTATGCAACTGAAAATATGCAGGTGAAATGCAAATAAAAACACAAACAATTTTTATAGTGGTTATATGGATTTGAATATCCTTTAGTCCACTCTTCCAAGTCACAAAGATCTTGGGTTATACTAAAAACACACAGTAATCAGTATACTCTGCTTACGCCTTACAACAAATGAACAGGCCGTAAGTTCGCAGTAAGAAATCACAAAGAGATCCTACTTCTCTGAAGTAATATCACTCACTAAGACGGATATCTACTTCTCACAACACTCAATGTTTACAAATTCACTCAGAAGATGTATTTGGCTTGATTCTTCAACTCTGCTTTTGTCAACAAATGACTCAGCTGATGAGTGAGCTGTTCTTGAGACTTAAAGAATTCTGCTTCGAAAATTTCTCAGAGATTGTGTTGCTTGTTTCTTCTTCGTCTCTTTCAGCTATTTATACTTGAGGATTGAAAAGTGTCCGTTGAAGAGAGACAAGATTCAAATTCCTCGAGTACTGGTCCTTAAAATCCGCGAACGGCTCTTTTGCAGTCTGTCCGTACTGTGAACAGTACTATTCTACAGGCAGCATTAAATGCAGGATTAAATGCACCCAGCTGATGCGAAGCATTTCTTCAATCATTTGTCTTTAATAACCTTGTACTTCAGCATTTATTACTCCAAGGGGCATTTATTACCGTTGGGAACATTTTATGATCTTCTTCACTTGTCTGATAAAAGTACGCATCTGATGGCGAACAAAGCTGATCTCAAACTTGAACAAATCTGATTTGAGTCGACTGATCTTCACCAGTCTGATATCTTTTCTTCAGTAGATCAGAAGTCTTGGACCTTGAAACTTTGACTCTTCTGATGTCTTCTTTACTTAGTCAAAATTCCTTGATACGTTTATCAGCTAAGTTACTCCATACTTAGCCAATTATGAAGTTTTGGAATGCATCAAAACCTCCCTTATCAAACTTCCTTTAGTGCCTTCATCTTCATCCTTATCCAACAATTTCCCCCTTTTTGATGATGACAAAACTTCAGCTAAGTACCTGTGGAATACCTAAGCTAAAGAATGTAATCCTCAAAAATTTTCTGAGATAGAAAATAGTATGTTGGAATGAACTTGACTTTTTATTGATATGATAAGATTGTTACAAATACAAGTACAAGTTCTTCAGATGAGATGTCTGAAAGATAGAAAAAAGCAAACTGATTACAAGATATTTTCAATTTTAACTATCAGCTTCTTCATCTGATCCTTCAAGCACTTCTTCATACTCATAAGAAGACTCATCGTCATCTTCTTCTTCTTCTTCATCAGCTTCATCATCCAGGTCCATGTTTGCTTTGGCAGCTTCCATTTTCTCTTTAAGTTGCTGCTCTCTTAAAGCTTCCATTGCTTTCCTGGCTGATTCTGTATTCTTGTACTTGGTAGTTTCTGCGAACTTCTCAAGATCAATCTTATCAGCTTCCTTTGCTTTGGTTTCCTTGGCTTTGGTTTCCTTGGCTGTTTCATCCCGTTTATCTTCCCCCTTTTTGTCATCATCAGGACTGATGACAGTAGAAGGTGCAACAGCAGGGTTGAGAGCAACTGTTGGGACCTTAAATTCAGCGCACAAAGCCTTCAAATTTTGATTTGTAACATCATGGCTTGCTGTAAGATTAAGAATATCAGTGCTGATGGCGTCAGTATGATCGTTGAAGTAGTCAATGTTCAGGTTTACAGTTGCAATTTCATCTTGGATTGCTTGTGCAGCATTTGACATTTCACGCAACATTCCTAAATTGATTTCCTTCTCCTCTTCACTGACTTTGATGAAGGTTGCAGTCAAATCAGCGATCTTATGTTCATCTCTTTGAAGGGCAGCATGAAGATGATTAACATCACTCTTCACATCTTCCACATTTCTGTTCATATCATTCAAGCTGTTCACTAACTGCAAGGAATGATCTTGAGGGATAGGAATACTTGTGATTTCAGTCTTGATGATCTTTTCAGTAGACTGTTGCACAATTTCCAGCTGAAGTTTATTTGAATCTGTCAATTCTGTCTTAAGCTCAGTCTTCAGCTCCTCCTTGACCTTCATCAGCTGCTGTTGATGCTTCTCTTCCAGTTCCTTCATAGAATTTTCCATCAACATCTGGAAAGCTTCCATCAGTGATGAGTGTTCATCACCTGATGAAGCAGAAGCAGCAGCTTCTTTTTCTTCAGTCGCCTGGTGGACAGGGACATCTTCCATCTTTGTCTCCTGATGATCTTCAGAATCCTTAGCATTCCACTCAATGGCTAAGGGTTCGTCAACAATCTTTTCAGCAGACTTGTCAGCAGTCTGATCAGCAGACTTATCTTCAGCTTGGTCAGCAGACTTGTCTTCAGCCTTGTCCGCAGCCTTGTGTTCATCAGTGACATCATCATAGAACAGGTTAGTGATGGTGCCATCATCATTGAAGCAGGTTGTTTGACGGATTTGCCTCACAATGATCCAAGGGTTGACAAATGCATTGTTACCCTCTGGCACTTCACCGAAATCTTTCATTTCTCTGCCAAAAATTACATGTTGAATACTTGGCAGTTGAGGGAGTTCACTTGAATGCCCTTGCTGATATCTGGACTTTTCTGCCCACTTATTCAGTGCAGTGATAACAGCAATCTTCACAGCCCTTTCTTCAACGTCATCAGTCTTCTTCCTTTTGGCAGGCACGGTGTTCTCTATCAGCTTGGCTTCCTCAAGGGCAAATTCCCTGGCATAGTGATGCATAGCATCCCTAACATGATGAGGATCCAAGGCTTTTTGGATAGAATCTGTCTTTAGCCACTCTAGTACCCATTTCTCTTCAGCAGCTAAATCCTTCAGATTCTGAAGTTCAGTGATGGACATGTTCAGCCTATTGTCTCTCCATCTGATATATCTAGGCTTCTCTTGAGTGAACATGGTCTTCAACATTAACTTCTGATTGTAGTAGGCTAAGGACTTTTCAAACTTCTGGAAAAGCTCTTTATTGTTATATATGATCTTGAAAGCTTTCTTGATCTCAAACTTTTCCTTTGGTCTTTCTGCAGCAGCAGGCATCTTTGGTTTTGGGGTTTCTTCTTCTCCTTCAGCCTCTTTAATCTTGATGCCACCTCCATGGACAGGTCCATAGGCATCAATTTTGCTCTTTTCAATGACCATGGCCAGTTCAGCATCCTCAGCAGCTTTTCTCTCTGCTTCAGACATTTTTCTCCTGGCCTCATCCTTAGCAGCTTGAGCCTTGCTTAGCTCAAGTGCCTTCTTCTCTTCAGCTTCATCTTGCTTCCTCTGTTCAGCTTCCTCTCTTGCTCTCTTGTCAGCTTTAGAGATCTTCTTTCTCTTAAGCACTAATTTTCTTTTTCCTTTATCAGCTGGAGCAGGGGCTGGACCAGCAGAAGAGATGGGAGCAGCAACTATAGGATGGATGATTTGGACATATGGGTCTTCTTGAGGTTGAGCAACCTCAGCTGTTGGTGCACTTTGAGTCAACTGTTGTGCATCAGCTTTGTCAGCAACAGGGGTTCCAACAGTTTCAAGGGGTCTTTCAGCAGACTCAGGACTTGATCTCACCAAATCTACCAATTCAGTGTCCTTTGCTAAAAATGTCATCTGCTTCCTTGCTGACTTCTTTGACAGACCCTGAATAGGTCTTGAAGCAGCAGTATCCCTTATTTGGCTCCTTGTCCTGTGAGAGACATTCTCAGCAGGTTTTTCAGCTGATGGAGTTCTTGATGGTGATGCAGGGGATCCAGTCCTTACATCAGTAGTGACTTGATCAATGATCTTTGTGACCTGATCAGCAGCAGTCACTGACTCCATTTTCTTTGAGGTCTTTTCTTTAGGCTTATCAGCAGCCTTCTTCTTTCTTGTCTCAACAGCCTTGTCAGCTGTTTTGACTAACCTCCGTTGCCTCTTGGCAGGAACCTCCTTTGGTCCCTCATCCTCATCTTCTTCAGGCTCATCAGTCTTTCTCTTTTGAACTGGTAGGTATTTGTTCATGGCTTTGGACTTGTGAATTTCCTTGCCATTCTTCATAGGACATCCTAGTTTGAACAGTAGATAACTAAGCGTGATCATGTGATTGGTGTGAGGACCTTTTCCTTTCTTGTCATCAAGGAAATCAGCCAAGATGTACCAAATGATTATGGACCAGTTGACTTCTATTCCATAGTAAATAGCAGTCATAATGCTAAACCTTTTCATGGTCACAGCATCCAGTGAGAAGGTGCAGTTTTCAATCAGCTTAGACACCATATCAGCCATCCGCTGATATTCATCCTTTAACTGTCTCTTCCTTATGTTGCAAGTCAACATTTCTCCTTCTTTGGCGCAGATCGCCCAGAATTGCTGGTGTTTTTCTTCAGTTAACACTATGACATTGTGTCGTCCTCTGTTTGGAAGACCAAACGTCTCGTGAAGAACAGTTGGGGTAATAGTGATAGATTTTTCTCCCACTGTAGCCTTTATCTCCAGTGCGTTGTAGTCAGCCTTCGCTGTATTGTAGTATTCCATCACTTGATCAGTCCAGATCACTCCCTCGTTGTACTCCATGAAATTCACCAACTGTGCAGATTTAAACTTTTCCAACAGTTCCTTCATCAGATCCGTACCAGATTGGTAGTAGGATTCATAAACGAGGTACATACCTTCAGCGGCCATCGCAAATCTGTTGAAAGTTAGAAGAACAGGAAGAATTTTGCAGAAAACTTGCAGTTAATTTCTCACAAGTACTTTTGAAAGTTTAGGGTGCGTAAAGAACTACACGGCTGATCAGATTGGGATTTATAGAGTTAGGGTATCTTGGAATCCGTGATACCAGCCAACCGTTAGATCCGTTTCTTGTCAGTGCTGATCGTGCGGCGTCAGTTACGACCTTTCAAATTCAAAAGATATTTAATGAGGAGCGGGAATATATACCGCCCTTTAGTTACTTATAAAAGCGTATTTTTGAATAAAACGTTTTAAATAGTTCCGCTTTTATATCAGTAATCAGATGAGTAAAATAAGCATTTATCTGATTGACTACTGTCCTGATGACATAGTTGTTATCAGAGAATGCCAATAGCTGATAACCTTCCTCAGCTGTTTGTCAATCCAGCCAGATAATATAACTTTATTCTTCGATAGTTGAGGCTTCTGTTGAAAACATAACTTCAACTAACTGACATTAACAAATTTCATCTTTAATTCAGAAGTACCGCTAGTCTTACACGTTCCCCATGAGTTTAAGAATTCATAAGTTAACTAGTCTGTTGAAAGTTAATCCTTGAAGATAATAGTGATGATTAAGCTGTTGAACTTAAGTCTTCTGATAAGTTCCCCCTCAGCTTATGCATCCAAGTTAAGTAATCCTAGTTCAGCTCTTAAGGTTGAAAACCTTACTTCACTTAAAGGTTTAGTGAAAATATCAGCAATCTGATTGTCAGTATGAACATACTCAATCACCACATTGCCTTTTTCCACATGATCTCTGATGAAGTGATGCTTGATCTCAATATGTTTAGTCCTTGAATGACTTGTAGTGTTCTGAGTAAGAGAGATTGCACTTGTATTGTCACAGTAGATTGGAATTCCACTGATTTTTATGTTGTAATCTTCTAGTTGATGTTTCAACCATAATATCTGTGCACAGCAAGCTCCAGCAGCTATATATTCAGCTTCAGCAGTAGATATAGAAACTGAAGTCTGTTTCTTACTCATCCATGAGATCAGACGACTACCTAAGAACTGACAGGCACCTGTTGTGCTATTTCTGTCAATCTTACAGCCAGCAAGGTCTGAATCTGAATAACCAATAAGCTCAAATCCAGATTCTCTAGGATACCATAATCCCAATTCTTGAGTGCCTTTAACATATTTCAATATCCTCTTGGCAGCTAAGAGATGAGATTCTTGGGGTTTGATTGAAATCTTGCACAGACTCCAACTGAGTACATTATATCAGGTCTACTTGCTGTCAGATACAACAATGAACCAATAATGCCTCTGTATTTGGTTATGTCCACTGATTTGCCATCCTCATCTTTATCCAAACGAAGACTTGTAGACATAGGAATGGTAGCAGTTGAGCTAGTTTCCATACCAAACTTCTTAAACAGATCTCTTGTGTATTTAGCTTGATTTATAAAGATTCCATCAGGCAGCTGTTTAACTTGTAAACCAAGAAAATAATTAAGTTCTCCCATCATGCTCATTTCAAACTTATTCTGCATCAGCTTAGAGAACTTGTCACACATCTGTTGGTTAGTTGAACCAAAAATAATATCGTCCACATATATTTGCACAATTAATATATGATTCTCCCACTCAATAGTGAACAAGGTTTTGTCTACCTTACCTTTATGAAATCCTTTAATTAAAAGAAAATCAGATAGGGTATCATACCATGCTCTTGGAGCATGTTTCAGTCCATAGAAGGCTTTCTTCAGACGATATACCTTATCCTCTTCTTGATAGACTTCAAATCCAGGAGGTTGTTCAACATATACTTCTTCTTGCAGTTCTCCATTGAGAAAAGCAGACTTCACATCCATCTGATAGACTGTGAAATTCTTGTGAGCAGCATAGGCTAGAAACAGTCTGATTGCTTCAAGTCTTGCTACTGGTGCAAATGTCTCATCAAAGTCTATTCCTTCTTCTTGACAATAACCCTTGGCCACTAATCTTGCTTTGTTTCTGGTAACAATACCTTCTTCATTCATCTTATTTCTGAAAACCCATTTAGTGCCAATTACTCTTTGATGACTTGGTCTAGGAACTAAGTACCAGACTTCATTCCTTTCAAATTGATTCAACTCTTCTTGCATAGCTTCTATCCAGAAGGAATCACTTAGAGCTTCTTCAATTTGCTTAGGCTCTATTTGAGATAGAAAGGTGACAAACATAGCATCTTGTGCAGCAGCTCTTCTTGTTTTCACTCTATCTAACGGATCACCAATCACTAACTCTGGTGGGTGATTTCTGAGCCATCTGAGATCAGGTTGCAGGTCTGAATGTTGTCCTCTGTTATGATCTTGCAACACTACTGTTGGAGTTGCAGTAGTAGTCTGTTGAACATTTGCAGTCTGTTGAACAGTCTCTGGTCTGTCAGCTTGTTGTAACTCGTCTGTTAGACAATCAGTGATCTGATTTTGAACAGCACTTGAGTTGGCAGCTGAGTTAAGATCAGGTAGTATGATGGGAACATATTCTTCATTTCTTCCAACACTTAACTTCTGTAAATCAGTAGATAGATCTTGATTAGTGCTTTGATTCTTTTCAGAAGATTGGTTTGGTTCATCAAATACTACATGAATGGATTCTTCTATTAGTAATGTTCTTTTATTGAAAACTCTATAGGCCTTACTAATAGTTGAGTATCCTACAAAGACAGCTTCATCAGCCTTTTCTGCAAATGCAATAGGTGATTTTTCCCATTATTCAAAACAAAACATTTACAACCAAAAATTTTAAAGTAATGAATGTTTGGTTTCCTGTTGTTCCAAACTTCATATGGAGTCTTGTTCTGATCAAAACAAAACATTTACAACCAAAAATTTTAAAGTAATGAATGTTTGGTTTCCTGTTGTTCCAAACTTCATATGGAGTCTTGTTCTGATTTTTGTTGATCATGCATCTGTTCTGAGTAAAGCAGGCTGTATTTGTTGCTTCTGCCCAAAATCTTTGTGGCAACTTGGCTTCAGCTATCATGGTTCTGACAGCTTCTTTTAGTGTTCTGTTTCTCCTTTCAGCAACACCATTCTGCTGAGGGGTTCTGGCGGCTGAATACTCATGATGTATTCCTTTGATGTTACAATACTCTTCAACAGTAGAGTTCGTGAACTCTGTCCCTCTATCTGATCTGATCTGATCTTCAATATCTTGATACTCTTCTCATTCTGGATCAGTTCCATCAGATTGGTAAGATGTTCCTTGGTTTCACTTTTCTTCTTCATGAAAATCACCCAAGTATATCTTGAATAATCATCCACAACAGCTAGGCAGTATTTCTTTCCACCATTGCTGACTGGATCAATGGGTCCAAATAAGTCCATATGTAGCAGCTCCAAGATTCTTTCAGAAGATTGGTGCTTCTTGCTTTTGAATGATGACTTGATTTGTTTACCCTTCTGACAGGCGTCACAGAGCTTGTCTTTGCTCATGACTGTTTTTGGAATCCCTTCTACCAAATCATTCTTGATTAATCTGTTAATGGTCTTGAAGTTTAAATGATTCATTCTCTTGTGCCATAGCCAACTAACTTCACTTGGTGTAGAGGCCACCAAACAAACATTTGAATTCTTGTCAGCAGAATTCCAGTCGACTATGTAGATATTTCCTTGTCGTCTTCCAGATAAGATTACCTTCTTTGTACCAATCTGTTCAACGTAGCACTTATCTGTTGAGAAGATAACTGAATATCCTTTGTCACAAAATTGACTTATGCTTAGCAGGTTGTATTTGAGGCCTTTAACATATGAGACGTCAGATATCTCAATGTTTCCTTTGATAACTCTTCCTTTAGCTACAATCTTGCCTTCTTTACTATCTCCAAATGTAACATTTGGACCATCCACAGCAACTGCATCAGTCAGTTCATGTATGTTTCCACACATGTGTCTTGAACATCCACTGTCCAAGTACCAAATCTTCTCTACTTTACTCCTACTCCTAATCCTAACCTACAAAACAAAATAAAATTATTTTAGGTACCCTTATTGAGAGGGTCCTGAAGGATTAGTTTCACCTTTGACAACCCAAGATGTTGATGTCTTAGGCTTCTTAGGTTTCTGAGCTTTGACAGGGGCATGAACAGCTTCATTTTTATCATAGTTATCAGATAAGTCATGTTGATGATCAGTATGATAAGGAAAATGTTCATAAGCAGGGTAAGGTGCATGATAAGCAGGATATGCATGCATTGGATGAGCAGGGTAAGGTGCATAGTAGCCTGGAAATTGAGGTGCATGATACATAGGATGATATGCAGCAGGTTGCACATAATATGACTCATTTCCATACCAAGCATTTTGACTTTTCTTATTTTTATGCTTCTTTGGTTTACTAGATGCTTGCTCAATTGGTTTTGACTTAGTTTTACCAACAGATTGATTCAGTTTAGCTTTATCAGCAGACTTCTTAGGACTCTGCTGTTTGGTCTTACTAGTCTGTTTACCTATACTAGGCTCTTTGCTCTTTTTAGCCTTAGGAGATTTCTTCTCCTTTAATTCTTTCTCAGGTGAGGCAGGTCTAGCAGTTTGAACATACAGAATGACCTTACTATTGTCAGCAGATATAAATTTCTCAGTATGATTCAATTCGTGCTTATCCTGTTCTAAAGGTATCTTCTGTTTACTAGACGTATGAATGGATGCAACAGATGATTTTTCATGAGACTCAATAACTTTTTCAAGTTCCATGATTTTTCCTTTATAAACCACACATTCAGCTTTCAGAGATTCATGTTCTTGCTCGAGCTGTTTATATTCAGCTGATTCCTTTGGCTTTTCAGCTAAAAGTTTCAGTGAATTATTTTGCTCTTTCAGCAATATCATCTCTTCCTTAAGTTTTTTGTATGCTTCAGCAATGCCAGTATTGTTAAGCATCATTTGTTCAAATGAATTAAATAATTCATTGTCAAGAGGAGTTACCTCATCCTCAGAGTCATCAGATTCCTTTGCCATCAGGCACAGGAGAGCAGGGTTTCCTTCATCAGAAGATCCTTCATCAGACGTGTCTGAATCTGAATCAGATGAGTAGACAGCAGCCAGCTTTTCTGCTTCTGCTATCATAGCCTTCCCTTTCTGATGTTTTCTTTCTCTTCTCATTTTCTTCTCTTCTTCAGTGTATTTTTCTGCTTTTGGATATGGGCAGTCTTTGATGAAGTGTCCCAATTTCCTGCAGTTGTAACACATTAGTTTTGCTTTATAATCATCTTTATCTTGAGAAGAAAAGTTAGGTTTAGAAGTGGAAGCATTGTTATATTTGTTCTTCAGTTTTCTTTTGTAGAACTTGTTGAAGTTGTTTATCAGCAATGCAACATCTCCAGCAGTATACTCCTTTTTGTTGAGCAGTGTGACTTCATCAGATGAGTCCACATCTTTACTTTTCTGAGCTGGTCTTCTTTGATTTTCAGCGGCAACCAGGGCAGTTGTGGGTCCTGAAGTTGAGGTTTCTTCAATTCCCATTCTAGGCAGTTTATACTCGAATGCCTTGAGTACGGAAAACAGTTCTGTAAGAGAGATCTTTCCCAAATCTCTTGATTCTTCCATGGCTGTCACCTTCATGTTGAACTTGGGAGGTAAGGCCTTTAGTACTCTGACAGTGATTTCCTTGTCAGTAAAGGTTTTTCCCAACTTTAAAACTTCATTCAGAGTTCTGGTGAATCTAGTATCCATCTGATCAATGGTTTCTCCAGACTTCATCTTGAAGTTGTCAAGTTTCTCCAAAGCAACAGTGAGCTGATGCTCCTTTATTGCATCATTGCCTTCGCTCATGTCTCTGACTTTGTCCCACATCTCCTTCGCAGTCTTGCAATGTTTGACCTTGTCAAACCGATCATTGTCCAGGGCTTTAGTCATGATGAATCTTCCGACTTTATCCAGATTGAATAGCTTGATTTCTTCGGGAGTCATCTCATGAAGGTCTTTTTCCACAACCGTATCAACTTCATTGAATTTTATGGTCTTTGTGAATCTGAATGGACCTTTAATGATACATGTGTACATGTTGTCATTATAAGCTGCTAGAAAGATTTTCATTCTAATCTTCCAGTCTTCAAAAGACATACCAGCAATGTGGGGAACATGGCTGATACAGTCCATTTTTCAAAAAGTTTTAATTTTTCAAAAAGATGCTCTTTTGAAAAGTTTGACAAACCTTTGAAAAACACTTGGATCAAGCTCGTTGATCAGGCAGCTGATTCTAATGAACCACCTGCTCTGATACCACTTGTTGGTCCCAAGTGGTCAGAAGAGGTTTAGAGGGGGGGGGGGGTGAATAAACCTCTTTAAAAAATTTCTTCAAATTTAACTTTAAAACTTTTACTCTAACTGAACAGACTAAGCTGATCAGATTAGTTAGTTACAATTTTGTTCGCGAACAAATCTTTGAACAGCCTTGTTGACCACTCGTCTGATTGTTACTTAGCTGATTTTGTTAAAATCAGTTTTAATGCTTAGAGTACTTGCAGCGGATTTTTAAAGTGTTTTTCACAAGTAAACTTTAGCAGTTTGAAAAATGTTTCCACAGATTTGTGAAATCTATTTTTAGATCCTTTTTCAAACAGTTAACTCAATGTGATTTATGCAACTGAAAATATGCAGGTGAAATGCAAATAAAAACACAAACAATTTTTATAGTGGTTATATGGATTTGAATATCCTTTAGTCCACTCTTCCAAGTCACAAAGATCTTGGGTTATACTAAAAACACACAGTAATCAGTATACTCTGCTTACGCCTTACAACAAATGAACAGGCCGTAAGTTCGCAGTAAGAAATCACAAAGAGATCCTACTTCTCTGAAGTAATATCACTCACTAAGACGGATATCTACTTCTCACAACACTCAATGTTTACAAATTCACTCAGAAGATGTATTTGGCTTGATTCTTCAACTCTGCTTTTGTCAACAAATGACTCAGCTGATGAGTGAGCTGTTCTTGAGACTTAAAGAATTCTGCTTCGAAAATTTCTCAGAGATTGTGTTGCTTGTTTCTTCTTCGTCTCTTTCAGCTATTTATACTTGAGGATTGAAAAGTGTCCGTTGAAGAGAGACAAGATTCAAATTCCTCGAGTACTGGTCCTTAAAATCCGCGAACGGCTCTTTTGCAGTATGTCCGTACTGTGAACAGTACTATTCTGCAGGCAGCATTAAATGCACCCAGCTGATGCGAAGCATTTCTTCAATCATTTGTCTTTAATAACCTTGTACTTCAGCATTTATTACTCCAAGGGGCATTTATTACCGTTGGGAACATTTTATGATCTTCTTCACTTGTCTGATAAAAGTACGCATCTGATGGCGAACAAAGCTGATCTCAAACTTGAACAAATCTTATTTGAGTCGGCTGATCTTCACCAGTCTGATATCTTTTCTTCAGTAGATCAGAAGTCTTGGACCTTGAAACTTTGACTCTTCTGATGTCTTCTTTACTGATGAGGGGTAATTCGGATTCCCTGTTTTTAGCCTCAACACGATTCGAATAGCTATGAACCCTGTCGCCAGGGACCAAAAGACAAACCAAATCATGAAAACGGTTGTTTCGAGCTCACGAGGTTGCCGTAGATCGAGAAGACACTGTTGGGCCGAGCCCAGGCCCAGGCCCTCTAAGTTGGCTATAAATACTCCACGCATTTATTACACTAGGGGGGGGATGGACTCTCCAACCTGAAGACCGCAGCTCGGTTTATTAGTATAGGACTTATTGTACATATTTCACCCTCTAGCTTGTACGGCATCCAATAATGCTCGAATAGGACCTTTTGAATTCTTGTACTTGTACTCATTCAATTCGAATACAATTACATTTGATCTTTACATTGTTTTATTATTGTCATATCTTTCTACGTCCCACCCTTGATCGAATCAACGAAACCACGTAAGATCAATTGGCGCCCACCGTGGGGCCTTATTCGAGTATTAGATCGAAATATGCCTACTACGAGGAGAAATATGTGTGCCAGCTGAAGATTTTACTAATCTGAAACTTCATTGTTCATTCTCCGAGGCGAATTGTTCGACCCTTCGTCATTTCAGAGATAAAGGCCTATATGATAGTTTTTTTTTCGAGCTTGAAGTTAATGGTCTAGCCTATGGACGCACAGCTCATTCATTTCTATTAAGTTGCAGTTCGATATTAACGATCGGAATTTATTTTTTCGTTCTTCGCATTCATAAACTTCAATGGCGAATCCTTCGAATCGATTATTTTAAAGATCATTGGCAAAGTCTCTATATACTATCAATCGACTATTTGTATTTTTCTCAAAGTCTGCCGGGTTAAACCGATTGTTTAAATATTTACAATCGATCAGATGAGTTCTCAAACTTATAAAGGGTATGTTGGATTATCATTATGACCAATAAGAGAATTCGAGTAAGAAGACTCGATTACAAATAAAACTTTATCATTGAAATTCTTCAAACAAGTTACAAAGTAAAGCTCCGAAGGAATTTCGGGCTCAAGAAATGCAGTACAATCATTCCTACCCTATTACAAATTCTAGGAGGTAATTCTATCTGGTTACATACTCAGTCTTCGTTCCCAAGATCGCTCCAGATGCAGAACTCAGCAGCAAGCTTTATTGGCGATCACTCGCCACCTGTCGCACAGCCGTCTTCGATTAGGATGAAGCCGGCTCGCAGCTCCACTCCAAGGCTTCAGACCGACCTTAGATCATCATCTGTAAACAATGATTGAGATACTCAATCGTTGTTTACAGGTTGATTCGAACCGGAGCAGCAAAAGGTTATCCCAACGAGAGGCACTCCAAGGGAACTCGAAGGAGCTATCTTGTAAGAAAGCCCTCGAGGAAGCTGGTGCCTCAGATTTAAAGAACTCCTCTCGGAGTAACCAGCTGCCCGATCAAGTACTGCGCTAGAATACCAGAATTCTAACCCGCACCAGACAAGATATGTCTGGGAAAACAGGTTGCCTGCCGGTATTCTAGGCGCAATTTCTCTTGCCTGTCGATATTCTAAGCGAAAAGCTTATACGAAAGGAAATAAGATCGAAGAATAAAGTCCGGACTCTAATCTCAAACTTTTTTATTTCGGACAAAATGCGAATCAAATCTAAATATCGACCCATGCTGATCGGATGGGGCATAAGGAGGAAAGCAAGAAGTATGGTGTGCATGAAGGGACCTATTTATAGGGCTAGGGAATTTGAAATCAACGGCCCGGATAACATTTTATGAGCGGATGGGATGTCCGCATTAAATGGAAGGACCGTTACATTTCCCGAGAAATAGGGCCCTGTTTGGTAACGAAGGACACGCGATTCAATGAGGAGTATGGAAGAATTACAACATTCTATCGAATTTTACGATGTATTCATAGCATTATTATCAAAGGATGGCATGTCGGATTTGTATTCGGTTATTTCGGATGATTTTACACTCAAGTAATTATTGCTATGCTTTTGCGCTGCCAACTAAGAAGAAAAATAATTAGTTTAATCGAACAGGATTCTCGACCTGGAAGTTGTGCAATTATGGAAATTCAGCAGTGATAAAAATTTTTATGGCATGGTCTCCTTTGTCAATTTTAGGACCACTGAGATATCTATACATTAACCAATCTGGCAAGCGTTATTCTATTATTTCTTGGTCGATATTGGAAGATCGAGATGGAATTATGAAAGACAAACTTCTATCTGGTTATATTTGATAATTATCGACTGAACGAAGAGGAAAAATATTTATATTATCTCGAAAAAATACAAGAAGTGGGAAAATACATATCGAACATAGCCTTTGCATTACATCAGTAGATTATTACAATCTTATAAAATTTTCAGTCTCCCGTCCTATCGTTTCCTCGGAATAATTCGGCTCCGAACACGGAATGTCCTTAGAACCCGCAGGCTTTTAACTTTATTCGCATTCTTCAGAAGACAGGGGATCGAACGCTATCGGCCCAACGTCTTCCTAAATGCATTGGAGCAACAAGGCCATGGGCCTAGCTTATTGGCTTTCCAGATGGAAACCGCGTTTGCCTGTCGATATTCTAAGCGAGGTTGCTGTAATCTTTTCCGCTCGGCGACTCTTCCGCTTAAAAATTGCTCGAAGTCCGAATCCAAACAGTTGAGTCAATCGAGTGGTTCCCTTGACCACCATGATCGGATGAAAAAATTCTCGATGCAACGAATGAGATAATTTCAGCAATGTGCTAGCCTTTTATAGCAAAAAACATAAAAGAATCCAACGGCGTATAATTCGCAAAATGAGCGGACAAGATTTGCTGACCGTTGCAATTCCCGGTAAAACGGGAACCGTTAGGAAAAGATCAAACTTATCAAAATGGGGAACCTACAAGCGAGGACTTTTTCTCACCTAAGACATAAGGATTGTTCGAAATCTAGGGTTATTCACTACTAGCCGATTCTCCGTAATTCGTTCTTTCTCATGATCGTGGAAGACTATTCTCTCATCAAAATTTACTTCGATTAGGGGTAGATATTCAATGAAAATTGATCCCGTCTATGTTTGTATTCGCTCATCTCCCCCTGATATTATCGATCTCTCTATACTCATCTGAGTCTATTATTATTAAAAGGGTGAAAGCCTCTGCTATGACCCAAGGGCTAAAAATGCTCTAAAAACGACTAAGGGTGAAAGCCTCTGCTATGCCCCTTAGATCGAAATTATTAAAAGGGTGAAAGCCTCTGCTATGACCCAAGGGCTAAAAATGCTCTAAAAACGACTAAGGGTGAAAGCCTCTGCTATGCCCCTTAGATCGAAATTATTAAAAGGGTGAAAGCCTCTGCTATGACCCAAGGGCTAAAAATGCTCTAAAAACGACTAAGGGTGAAAGCCTCTGCTATGCCCCTTAGATCGAAATTATTAAAAGGGTGAAAGCCTCTGCTATGACCCAAGGGCTAAAAATGCTCTAAAAACGACTAAGGGTGAAAGCCTCTGCTATGCCCCTTAGATCGAAATTATTAAAAGGGTGAAAGCCTCTGCTATGACCCAAGGGCTAAAAATGCTCTAAAAACGACTAAGGGTGAAAGCCTCTGCTATGCCCCTTAGATCGAAATTATTAAAAGGGTGAAAGCCTATGCTACGACCCTCGAGCTATGATTGCTCTGAAACGACTAAAGGTGAAAGCCGTTGCTACGCCCCTTTGATCGAAATTATTATCCTCGATCAACCGAAACCAATCAGCATTCTATTCTATCATTTCTTCGTCTAAAGGCTAACAGCCATCATAATGACACTTAACTCAACGCTATTATTCAAAGATCAATCGAAAACCCTATTTCGATTATTACTTCACGGTTATTTGCCCAAGTTAGAGAACTTGGCCCTTCAGATTAAAATTGTTACTTGAAAGTCATTTTGCGTTTTCTCTATTTTGATATCTTAATTATTTCACGGGGGAATAAAAGTCTCCTACAAGTTATATTCAACATCGACGAATATCGATTATCATCTATCATCTAAATATTTATCAAAGTAAATAAAGAATGGCACTCGATCAGATTTTGGAGGCAGAAGAAATCAATGCTCGATAACAGCATACAAAAGCAATTTTACGGGATAACACGTATGACGAGAAAAATAAATATCTTATTGATGACATTACAAGCAAAGTCTGAAATTACAATGGCAAGGAAAAATCGAACAAAGTCAAGGCTTTACATTTTATGTAACCCTATTACAAATCAACCCTACGCTAGAAGTTTCTCGTAATCGAAGGAAGAAGTCGAGGCTGGGCTAACACTTCCACCCTTCATCCTTCACTTCCTCGGTACTTGCTCCATGCCGGGCCAGATCGAGGAAAAGCAAGGCAACCCCTAGAGAAATTATTCCACGCAATCTCGAAGGCAACATTCTTCAAGAAATATCTTGAAGAAGTAGAGATCGAGTGCAGGAAAACTCCTCCAGCAGTAGACCCACTATCCCGACTGGATAGAGATCAGAGTACAGGAGGTCGAGCCCGCCTCAAAGACTTGGAATCAAAGAGAGCAGGTCGCCTGCCGGTACCCTAGTCGCAATTATTTTCGCCTGTCGATACTCTAGTCGAAATATGTAACCATCAGAAGATAGCGAAATTTATAAATAGTTCGAAGGAGAACCTCGAACAGTTCAGTCGGAGATAGCAAACAGAACATGGTGGCAAGAAAGAGTAAAATCTCAATCATAAAGCTGATCAGAAATGTTACTGAAATGTAAGATTTGAGGGTAACTATGGGACTATATATAGTGAAAGGAAAAACCAATTAACGACTCAGATTTGATGCTGCTAACGGCTGAGATATAAGCAGTAAATGCGCCGACCGTTACGAATCCCGAAAATGCAGAGACTATTTTGTAAAAAAAAAAAAAAAAAAAAAAGCGAAGAAAATGTCAAAATTGTTCTACTCGGGTTCATCTTATCCGATTTCATCACAGTCTCAGTTCCAATCATCAAAGAAAAATTATAAAGAAGTCCAAATGAAGGCATGATCAAAGAAAGAACACATAAGAGGAGCATGCGATTCGAGAAGAAAGCAAATTATTACAAGCCATAAAAAATAAAAATATCTGAAAATTATTCAGGATAGCACAAATAAAAACAGTATACTACGAGTTCGGGTAAATAAGAGACAACATCTAAACAAGTTTATTGTCAGAAAGAATCTTTCGGAGCTCAGCATTGCGAGCCTCACATCCTGCTTCAAATCCACGATCATAAGCCTCCTTTTCTCGACGTGTAAAATTTTGTTTCTCCTGCTCATGGAGGATCTTCAGTTTTTCGAGTTTCTCATTCAGCTGCTTATGGATCTCCTCTCCATGATCGTTAGCCTTCTTCTCCTTCTCTAAAGCAAGCTTCTCTGCGAGGACACGCTCGAACTCGACTTTCTTCTTCTCCAGCTCGAGAGAAATAGCAGTGCGCTGGTTGATCTCCCGCTCAGCAAACGTTTTAAGCTCAATAAAGTCTTGCCCGGCCTGTTAAAAGGATCAACAGCGTTTAAAAAAAAAATAAAATAAAAAAAAAATATAAAAAAAAAAAAAAAAATATATAAATATAATAAATAAATATACACCTGAAAAAGGAACTGCTGCCCAGACTCGAACAACTCTTCTACGTTTCTCTCTTTGGACGTGTTTCTTTCCTTGGGCATATCAGTCTCTGAAGAAGTAAAGGTAGCTTGCAACAAGTTACCCATGGGATCAACCTTAGAAGGAGATCCATCTCTCAACTCCTTGCGCAAAGGAGAAGCGACCTTTTGAGGAGAGGAATTGACAAAGGGTCGGGGAGGATTATCAATTCCTAATGCTTCAGCGGAAGCCCCCCCACCGGTCTCTAACTTGGATTTTTTGCCGGGATTCCCCGAGGGAGAAACGTTCGAAGCATCGGAGGATGACTTGCCACCAATAGCAAGATTTTGCAAAGCTTCAAGGGGCGTAACCCCATCGGAATAAGGCCTCTTATTCGAAGGAGGAACAGGGGTCTTTTCTTGGACACAATCCTCACTCTTAGAATCAGTCACTTTCGGGGAGGAACCTCCGAGCTCGGCCTCGAGCTCTTCGTCCAAAATGGACTTGCTGGAGCTACCCTTGTTCTGCTTCGAGGAAGTACCCTTCTCTTTTGTATTTTCCCCACCTTTAGGTGCTTTTGGGGAAGACACAGAGGTCTTAGAAGAAGATTTGGAGGGTTTGACCTCCTTGTCAGCCTTTTGTTCTTTGTTCGACTTCTTGTTCTTCGAACCACCAAATATCGACCTGGGGTCGATAGCTTTGCCTAATACATTCTCCATAATAAGTAAATCTGGGGTCGATAAGATAGGATCTTTACTTCTTAAGGAATTCAGAAAATGCACAAAATACAGGGAGAGCTCCGATCTCTATAAGCAAAGATGTCGTGTGAATAATGATAAGAGATCCCAATATTTATAGACGCTACGCACTACGATTGAGATAGTGAAACGACGCGACCATGGAGAAAAATCCCACTCGGATAAATAAAGTTCGAGCAGAAAGGATGAAAAGTCATCGATATTTATGAAAAATAGAATTCATGAGTTACACGAATCAAGTCAAGAAATATAAAGTTAACTCGTTTACAAAATCGGGTTACATGAGTAAATACAACTGATTCCTAACTAAAAACCTTGAATCGCCCCCTTCGGCTTACTCAACCCCAGTAACTCGCTAAATTGAAGATCAGACGATATGTATATTTGAAGCTCGATAATTACTCAGCTTGACCGAAAGAATGACCGTCTCCCTTATCCAGGGCATTGCCTATGTTGACATCTTTGTCTCCCTCTCCGGACGCTTTAGAAGGATCGTCGCAGGAGTACTCGAGCACATCAGGGTTAGGCATCGGAATACCATACTCCTCAACTAAGGATGCAAAGCGATGTTCCTGCCAATTAGTATTCGCCTTGGGAAGAGAAGAAGTTTTATATGCCTTCCCTTCAGCGTTTTTGAAAGGATCCATATACTTGAAATATTCCTCCATGTCATTCGGAATTTTCTCGGCCGCCACCAACTGTTGAACCCCTTTATAAAAAATCGTCTGAAGAATTTCTCCCGTTTTTCTTTGAACTAAAGGATCTAAGACTGGTGATTCCAAGAATTCTCGTATAGCAGGGATCTTGGCTTCTTCCTGACCTTGGGCATATGCACGCTCGGAGTCTTGCTTCGCCAAATCGAGTTCTATCTTTATTTTCTTTAGCTCCTCCTCAAGGGCACTTCTCTCTTTAACGGACGCAAGCAAGTCCTCTTCTAATGAGGAAGAACGTTTCGTATTAGCCTTTTCAAGCTCCTTCTTAACTTGAGATAACTCCCGCTGGTTTTCTTCTAACTGAGCCCGAAGATTTTGGTTATCAACGAGGATTTGAGCACACGCATCGTGAGCATCCTGTGATTCCTGCTCCAGTAACGCCAAACGATATGTTTGAACGGCGAACAAATCCCCGACCTACAAGACATTTTCGAATATCAATAAAAACTAGAGATTCTAAAGAAAGAAAAAGGCAAAATTTTCACCTCGTGATATGTTCGGGAGAAGTCACTCAAAACCTCAAAATCACCTTTGACGGTATGAAGCAACATATCCCGCTTGAATCGACCAGCCATAAAAATCCTAGCGGCCTTGTCAAATTCATTCTCCCCACCCGCGTCCAGATCGGACAGAATAGCGCCATCTTCAGGGTATCCAGCAGCTCTGCTACCTCGAAGATGCTCTTCCATAAAGTCTGCCACATCAGGCTCCGACCTACCTTCTCGACATGGAACAGAGTCAGTTTTCGCACCAAAAGGTTTTACCCTCCTTGAGGGCCCGGGATTTCCAGCATTTCTTTTTCGGCTGAGAAGCTTCTCGTACTCCTGGACGCCCTGAATTCGGTTCCAAGAGTGCTGGCTATAGCCAACTGATGAAAGAACGGAGGTATCAGGGGAAAACAGAGCTCGAAGTGGTCCGGCAGAGGCGGAATTCAAGGAACTCATGGTACCAACGCCCCTCAGATTGGGAATCGCGACCGGAACGATAACTGAATCTCCGCCCGAATTACTGGTACCTACTCTATCTCCGGATGTACGAGGTAAAGGGTCGAGATAAAATGGTTTATCTTCAATCAGACTGGCAGCGGATACTCTGAATCCCTCCACAACTCGACCTACAGGGATAATACAATTCGGGTATGGGATTAAAACAAGAAATACTGTTCGGTAAAACCTTAAAGTAGATGAGATAAATAAGCATACTCAAAGAAAGAGTGGCGAAGGGCGGAGCACTAGAGACTGGTAGGTTATCGGTCCGCATAACGGGTCCTTCGGAAACTCGACCGGGAAATTTAATCGCCGGGGCAGGATAATCGCAATAGCTCAACCCAGCCAGTCGCAAAACGCCTTCTTGAACCAAGTACCTGGTTTGATAGGGGTTAGACTCCAATCGCCCCAGGAGTTCATCAGAAAGACGATGGCTAAGTTTTTCTCTTATTTTGCGAGAACCGTATGTCCAAGTATTTACGCCTTCCCATCGATAAGCTCTCGTTTTCGAACTACCCTCTGAAACAGGAACGTCAGGGCCCTTCACGAAAAAGAATCTCCTCTTCCAACCTAAAGCTCTCTTTGTTGATATTTTCGTAAGAAAAGGCCGTTTAGACCTTGGACGAACAGACACAAAGCCTACGTTCGAACCTTTGCAGGGATCCATTCGGAATATCTGCCAAAAGTTGCTAAAAGAAGCTTCTTCTCCTTTTGCCTCCATAAGAGTGCAAAACGCTATTATATATGCAACGGAGTGCGGGAGAAGCTGAGCCGGGGAAAGCGAAAAGAAATTCAAAATATTTCTGATAAGAGGAGCGAACGGGATACGCAAGCCACAGAAAAATTGTCCCTCATAAAAGGCTTGACATCCAGCGGGAGGCTCAGTGGCACGTTCGGTGTAAGAAGGAACGACAATCGAAAAACCTTTGGGAAGAAATTTCCCATAATCCACCTCAAGGTGAGCCCGGTCCTTTTTCGAAAAACAACTGGAAGTTTTACTAGCAGGAAGTTCTGACTTACCCGAGATGACGGCTTGTGAAGCTTGCTTATGTTCGAAAATCCTGACAAAAGCACCTTCGCCGATACTACGTTTGTCGACCTCTTTCTCCTCGAGATCCTCGCTCGGATCGTCGTCTTCGTCGTCTTGATGAAACTCCCCATCTTCAAAGTCATCTACAAGCTTAAACAAGGGATCAGATTCTTGGCTCTCCTCAACCTTTTTCTTGCCTCTCGCGCTTCTAGAGCTCGACATAATGGACTAAGAAGTATTTATACAGAAGAAAAATACTATTTCGAGCTCAAACACTTCGAGTTCAAGAAAGTTGTTATGTGAAAATATTTTCAACAAAGTCAACGTATATATATACGGGGTTAAAAAGGTAAAATTGCAAAGAGGTCCCCGAGTAACCGCGACGGTTGAACTTACCAAGGGTAAAAGCTTAGGGTCATCCCTCTCAAATTACCTTTTTGATCCTTCATTCCCTAGAATTGCGGAATATGTCCTCGCAATCTACCCTTAAGATTCTCAGAAGCCCTCCTGGTTATAATCGGAAATTCTGGAAAGCATTTATCAAGGGATCGAACAACGCAACATGATACCGAAAAGGGGTACTATTATTTCAACATCCCCCAACGAGGGTAATTTCGGAGCGCGCCAAAGTGTGTTTCTTATATATGCACTCTTTTTCCCTAACTCGGTTTTTATCCCAATGGGTTTTTCCGAGTCAGGTTTTTAACGAGGCATATCCTGAAAACATACTGAACGGCTCGTCTCATCATAACATGGAACGTACTTTGTACTTCTTCGAGCGCTCACTTCGCTTCACACTCGAGAAGTGGGGGAGTATTGATGAGGGGTAATTCGGATTCCCTGTTTTTAGCCTCAACACGATTCGAATAGCTATGAACCCTGTCGCCAGGGACCAAAAGACAAACCAAATCATGAAAACGGTTGTTTCGAGCTCACGAGGTTGCCGTAGATCGAGAAGACACTGTTGGGCCGAGCCCAGGCCCAGGCCCTCTAAGTTGGCTATAAATACTCCACGCATTTATTACACTAGGGGGGGGATGGACTCTCCAACCTGAAGACCGCAGCTCGGTTTATTAGTATAGGACTTATTGTACATATTTCACCCTCTAGCTTGTACGGCATCCAATAATGCTCGAATAGGACCTTTTGAATTCTTGTACTTGTACTCATTCAATTCGAATACAATTACATTTGATCTTTACATTGTTTTATTATTGTCATATCTTTCTACGTCCCACCCTTGATCGAATCAACGAAACCACGTAAGATCATTTACTTAGTCAAAATTCCTTGATACGTTTATCAGTTAAGTTACTCCATACTTAGCCAATTATGAAGTTTTGGAATGCATCAAAACCTCCCTTATCAAACTTCCTTTAGTGCCTTCATCTTCATCCTTATCCAACATAACTTATAATATGATATATGACATAAAATAATTAAAATATAAAATGACTGGCCTGATGAGAGTCACGCCACTAGACGCTCGTCCTAAGAAAGTGATTGCGTCACCTCGTGCAGGTATTGGCGCCTGATTACAATCCCAAGATAAAATCCACATGGTCACGCCGCGTCTTCATCTATGAGCACGTTCACAGGAAGACAAAGAACCAGACCTTATCTTAAGTGCCCCTTGAACAATGTATGAAAATATTTTAGGATGCAACTAGTGAGTGTGTGAAATCCCTAAGACCCGTAACACCTATTAATAGTGCGTTCATGAGACCTTAATGGTCAAAATCATTAAGAGCCATATAATGGCACATTAAGGGGAATTATTTCACTTTATTTTCACAATCAATTTTGAATGTTACAAAATTTATTTTATTTGATGTTTTAAAACTTAAAAATTCCAACACCAATATACGTTTACGGATATATGACATGTTTTTTGGTGACAAATTTTTATCTTGCTGTTTTTTCAACATGGTTTTTGGTGAAACTTTGAGACATATATGTATCATATGAGTCTTAAATACAAAAATTAGTATCATTAGATCATTTGTTAATAGTTATTTTAACTTATGAACTATATTGGTTTTCTACAATTCTAGTATTTTCTTAAAGAAATTTTTTATTTGTTTGGTTTTATTTTATTTCATTAAATTTATATTGTATTATAGAAAATCTAGGATATTAGGTTGTCAAACTAGTTATTTATCTTTATTTACAAATTATTTTTGACAACTTGAAATCTCATTTGAAGAATGTAATGCAAAACTTGCAAAATGAACTTAAACATTCAAATCGAATGTGTACTCCATTGTTACCTCTGCTCTATAATGTCTAACGAATATGATTGTATCTCTTCTATAATATTCGTTTATTATGTATTAAAGTTTCTAATTTTATTATATTATACATGTTATTACAATTATAGATAATCTTCAAATTCCCATATTTTCTGCACTATGAGTTATATTTGATTGCAAAAGTTGTGTTTTCTCCCTAAACTTACATTCACGTTGCACTCTTCCTAGAACATACGACCATGTTTAGATGTATTTTGGTTTGGTTTCTCCCGCCTTTGACGAGAAATATTTTAGTTGAGAGTTTTGAAGATTCTTACTGAAATTTGTGTGAAACAATTGAAACTTAATTTTGATGTATTTTGGTTGAAACCTTTTGAATATAAAATATTCATATTAATTAAGTGAGTAATGAAGTTGAAAATTGTAAATTACGTTTTGAATGTTGAAGTTTTGGGGTAAAAAATAGTTGATAGACGTTACGTCATATCTTTTCAAAGAGAACTAATTGATATTGAATAATTTTTTCATGAGATTTAGAAGAAGAGTAGAGATTTTTTGTTGCAAGTGGGAAACGGGGCTACATAGTTGACCCCTATTCTAGTCTTCTGGGCCGAAAAAGGGAAATTTGGAATGTTTGACTATTTTCATAATTTTTGGGCTAATGAAAATGGTTCCAAAATATTTGTTAACCCAGCCAAAATTTTGAAAATGATGTGTCAAATAGGTTCCGATCAGGACCTACATCCTTGTTGTAATTTTAACTGAGCTATAGCGTTGCGCTTTCCCCTCGATTTTAAATGGCGAAAATATCTTACAAATTTGCATGTGCCTCCCAGTGATCTACTTTGTCCGGAAAAGTGCTCCTAAAAGAGTTTCAAGTGGAAAGTACAATACTAATGTACGTTTAGGGTTAACAACAAAAAAAATTAAATTCAGGGGAAAAATTGCAACTTGCTTGTAAGTCGAGGGGAGATATGCGATTAAGTATTGTTATAAAAATGTTATTCTTTAACTAATTCGTTAGCTTTAAAAAAAATTTCTGCATGTAGCAAAGCAAAATATAATATATTCAATATTTAATAAAAGTCAACAAAGAAAACAACCACCTTGTTCGATATTCAAAACAGAGAGATAAATAAAGAGCAACTTCCCTTGACCGCCGTCTCTCCTACACCTCTGGGACCTCAGTTTATATAACTTTTATTCCAACTCAATTAATTTTTAAAAGTTTATTTTTCTTTATTTTTTAGAGAGTTCATGGCAATTTAGCCTCTCTAATTTGCATAATATACAATTTACCTTCTATGATTTGAAGATGATCAATTTACTTCCATGCAATCATATAAAAGTCTCACATCGCATCTCTGACATTTTTAAAAATAAAAATTACGAATTGACAAAACTACCCCTCTTATATGTGACACTTTACCCTCTTATATTATGATAAATGTTGCACCTTTACCCAGCTTGTGTAATGATAAATGTGGTAATTTCCTCCTATGTTATGATAAATATTGTACTATAGCCCCTATATTATAAAAATACTTTACATGTCCACTCTCAATTTCAGCGAGTGAGTACACGCTCTGGCTGAAGGAAGTAAATTATTTTTTTTCCAAATTACAAGAGAATAAATTGAACATGATGCATTTTGCATGGAGATAAACTAACATTAGCTCATTTTTTAGACTATAATTTCATTATAACTGCGTTTATATCACACCACTAATTTTCAAATACTACTTTTTCATAAAAAGAAAAAATATAAATATACATCAAATTTAGCTTCTTTAGATTTCTATCTAATTTGTTTGCCACAAATTAAAAAGGATTAAAAATATTAGGAACAATATGAGTGATGTTGCGTGAAAATGATCAAGGGTCTCTTCGAGAAGACCTCCTCCTATCTTGATCGTTTTCCCCTCTCGTTCTGACGTCACGGGACGAACTTTGAGGAAACTACTCAACTAGTCTTCGCACTTCTGGCCACCTCCCCTCCAAATGAAAATGAGGGTAGTATTTATAGGTGAAAGTGAGGAGGTGAAGAGTCTCATATTAAATGGGGGAGATGAGAAGTCCACCATCAATTAGGTGGAGATGAAAAGTCTCCACTAAGTCCAAAATTAACTAGGGGTAGGATGGTCATTTTAATGAACGTCATAAATGTAATTCTTGTTTAAGTATTTTAATAATCAGGAATTTGGTAATTACTAAAATACCCTTATGATTTATATATCCACATCATAAGCCCCCCAATTCCATATGTAAATATCAAAGAATATTTACTTGTGGAATTTAAGTAATAATAATATTTAATAGAACATCATTTCATGTTAAAATGATGTGACTTTATTATATGATAATTATTTTTCTTCTCAAGAGCGAATCCTTTCATGAGTTAACTTTTCAAATAGATTCTTCAGCTTATAGTTTTCAAAACATCAACATGATATTTTCCTTTAGAAGTTATTTGGCCGAGACATTCTTGCCTCGCCAGTAGTTTAGCCGTGGCATCCTTATCTTGATAGTAGTTTGGCTGAAGCATTCTTGCCTCTACAGGAGTTCTGCCGAGGCGTTAGTTCTGCCGAGGCACTCTTGCCTTGGCAGGAGTTCTGCCAAGGCATTTTTGTTTTGGCAGGAGTTTTGCGGAAGGATTCTTGCCTCGACAGGAGTTCTGCCGAGGCGTTAGTTCTGCCGAGGCATTTTTGTTTTGGCAGGAGTTTTGCGGAAGGATTCTTGCCTCGGCAAGAGTTCTGCCGAGGCATTTTTGTCTCTACAGGAGTTCTGCCGAGGCGTTCTTACCTCGGCAGGAGTTCTGCTGAGGAGTTTTTGTCTGAGCAGAAGTTTTGTCGAAGCGTTCTTGCCTCGACAGTAGTTCGACCGAGGCTTTCTTGCCTAGGCTCGACAAAATATTTCTCGAATAAGTACTTGGATTTTGGGAGTGGGTTTTTCTATATGTACCTTGGTTTTTATTTTTGTTTTGATTATTTTCTTTGATGTATGGTTAGTAACTTGTGATTGATCTCAGTTGCTTTTGGACTTGTGATATTTCACCTACATATGTATACATTGCATTTCCATTTAGAGTTGTTTGTACAACATCTTGTCATTGTAGAAGAATTATTATGCCTTCGAAATGAAAGAGTTTTTGTTTATTCCTTTTAAGAGGTGTTACACTTTTGGAGAGTTTCTTTTTTACCCCTTTTAGAGGTGTAGCACTTTTGGAGTGTTTCTTTTTGTCTTCGCTATGAAAGCATTTTTGTTTGACCTCTTTTAGAGGTGTGATGCTCCTTTGAAGAGTTTGTTTATTCCACATTCGGTATGAAGGTGTTTCTTCATTATGACCCCTTTTAGGGGGTAATGCTCTTCTATTGAGACTTATTTAATCTGACCCCTTTTAGAGGTGTAATTCTCTTTTATCGAGACTTCGACCCCTTCTAGAGGTGTAATGCTCTTTATTGAGACTTCTTTAATCTGACTCTATAGAGGTGTAACGCTCTTTATTAGGACTTTTTTAATCTGACCCCTTTTAGAGGTGTAATGCCCTTTTATTGGGACTTTTTTAATCTGACCCTTTTTTAGAGGTGTAATGCCCTTTTATTGGGACTTTTTTAATCTGACCCCTTTTAGAGGTGTAATGCCCTTTTATTGGGACTTTTTTAATTTGACCCCTTTTTAGAGGTGTAATGCCCTTTTATTGGGACTTTTTTAATCTGACCCCTTTTTAGAGGTGTAATGCCCTTTTATTGGGACTTTTTTAATCTGACCCCCTTTTAGATGTGTAGTTCTTCTCTTCTCTTTTGATATATAAAATATTGAAAATCTGACTCTTTTTTATCTTTCTTCAAAGTGGCAGACAAAATCAGGTACATTCTTGTGTGACAAAATAGGATCCGCCAGCATATCTCATTAAACTTTCATTGATCGATACATGACAACTTTTATAGTTGAATCTTAGCGATTATGCGGCATGATAATTTTATTTTCACTACCTCCACCTGTAGATCCTCTGATTTTCTTTTCTTGTTTTTGACCTTCTCTTTTTGATAATTGTATCTTCACTTATTAATTGATTCACGTCAATAGGATGTGATTGAGATCTACCAAAATTCTCTAGGATATTGGTATGATGTTCTTGAGATATTATATGATCCAACATCACTTCTTCCACTTTGTTCGTTGTGGAAAATTTCATCCTCATATAGTATGTGGAGATAGAGCCTTGAAAAGGTTTGAAGCTGGGTCTTCACAATATCATGTTATAAGCGGAGGGTGCTTTAACCACCAAGAATTTCACAATTCTTGTAGCCTTTCTCGGACAGTTTTCCCAATGAGATGGGCAACACGACTTCTCCTAATGCTCCTAGTGTTTCTCCTGCGAATCCTGATAGTGCATTGTTAACTTTGTTGAATTCGGCAGTGTCAATATTCAGCTGCTTGAATGCATTTTAAAAGATTATATCTACTAAGCTTCCGGTATCAATCAATATTTCTTTCACACAATAATTTGCAAAAATAGCAGAGATCACGAGGGCGTCATTCAGGGTAGGTAATTGCCCGTTTGCTGAATCTTTATCATCAAATGTGATAGAATCGATGTTCTTCTCAGCTTGTTGAATCTGCTGCTCCGCTTATAGTGGGAGTTCTGGAAATGGTTTTTCTGAACTCAACAAAGATTTTCTAGCACTTGTTGAATCTCCTTCAGCTGTTCCTCTATATATCACGTTGATAATGCCTGCTCCGAGCAAACTGTCATCATGTCTTCCTTGCACCGAACCACTCCTGATGAACTTCTTTGGTCTTGCTAAGAGTGTTCAAGAGTCGTTGGGGGTTTTCCTGTCAAAGACCCCTTCAGGCATTCATCTAGCAGTGTTTGCTGGAGTATACTTGTGAGGAGCTCTGGATCTACTTGAGGTACTTCCAAAACTGCATTAGTAAAGTGTTGTATATATTCTCTTAGTGGTTCTTCTGATCTTTGCGTCACGATGAACAAATGCATTGTGGTTTTTTGTGTCTTCATGTTCATGGAGAATTGATGAAGGGAGCATTTACTCATTTGCTCAAAGTTAGTAATTGCACCCGTGAGCAGCTGGTTAAACCATGTGAAGGCACTCTTCGCTAAAGTTGTGCGAAATTTTTTGTAGGTGGCTGCATCGCTCATTACATATAGATCCGTCTTGGCCTCAAAATTATCTGGATGCTTTTGGGATCTCCCATTCCATCGCACTTTGTGAAGCTTGGGACCCTGGACCCTTGTGGTAAGGTTTCTAAAAGCACTGTTGGTGCAAATTGACTTCTTCTCGTTAGGGTTATGGTTGCATATGGTTCTCCTACTTATCTTGCTGGATCCTTACTATTAACTTCTTCATCATTCCAAGGTTGCCCTGGACTTTGTTTTTCCCTCGGTCTTTGTTCTTCTCTCGCTGCTGCTCATGATGCCCAGTGAGGGAACATGGGTGAAGCATGCACTTGTTGCTGCTCAACCACATATTATGCGACTGCTCGTGCGGCTATCGTTGATGCCATTACATCCATCATCTCTTGAGTCATTGTGGGTGCTATGGATGGCGCCTCAGGTGTTGCTTCAAAGTTTGGTGCTTGCGCATCAGACACCTCTTCAATTTTTGACACATAAGGAGATGTTTTATTCTTCTGCGCCTCAGGCGCTGCTTCAACTTTTTGCATCAGACCCTACTTCAATTTTTGTCACACCAGACACTGCTTCAATTTTTTATGCCTCAGGTGCTGCTTCAGTTTTTGGCGCATCACGCGCTACTTTTTTTTTTTTTCGGCACCTCAGGCACTGCTTCTTCTTTTAGCGTATTAGGCACTGCTTAATTTTTCGGTACCTCAGGCGCTGCTTCAGTTTTTCGGCTCCTCAGGCGCTGTTTCAGCTTTTGAAACATCAGGGGCTGATTCAATTTTTGACGCATCAGGTGTTGCTTCAGGATCAGGCATCTGAGTTTTTGCGCCTCATTCTACAGTCGAATTGCCTGATGCGCCTCCTCCAGTTGGATTGCCTTGTGCACCTTCTCCAGCTGGATTGACTTTTGTGCCTCCTCCAGTTGGATTGCTCATTGCACCTTCTCTAAATTTGACTTCACCTCCCCTCCTGAAAGAAAAGCCTTTGTTCTTCTCTGGTTGCTGCTCCTGATTCCCTGTGATGGAATTCAGGTGAAATGCGCGTCCGTCGTTGTTCAGCCACATTGTGCGACTGCTCGTGCGGCAACTGTTGCTGCCATTGCATCGAGCCTCTCCTGAGTTATTTGAATTGTGGGTGCTACAGGTGCCGCATCAGGGGCTGCTTCCGGGATATAGACTGGATCTGGTGCGCCTTCTACCACGTCTTCTCCTCCTTCAGGTGGTCCCTCGGGGTCTTCCATCCATCGGTTTTCCTCATTCTCGTCCGCCATCTCAACGTGCCTCTCAGAAATTTCCCACAGACGGCGCCAAAAATGATGTTGCGTGAAAATGATCAAGGGTCTCTTCGAGAAGACCTCCTCCTATCTTGATCGTTTTCCCCTCTCGTTCTGACGTCACGGGACGAACTTTGAGGAAACTACTCAACTAGTCTTCGCACTTCTGGCCACCTCCCCTCCAAATGAAAATGAGGGTAGTATTTATAGGTGAAAGTGAGGAGGTGAAGAGTCTCATATTAAATGGGGGAGATGAGAAGTCCACCATCAATTAGGTGGAGAGGAAAAGTCTCCACTAAGTCCAAAATTAACTAGGGGTAGGATGGTCATTTTAATGAACGTCATAAATGTAATTCTTGTTTAAGTATTTTAATAATCAGGAATTTGGTAATTACTAAAATACCCTTATGATTTATATATCCACATCAATGAATATGTATAGTCATTTCACAGTCATTATGAAACAGGACAACACTTAACATTCAAGCAAAGACGAACAATTATTGTGTGTTTTATTTTTTTAATTTCTATATATTCCCCAATGTTTTTATAGAGATATTGATCAATCATTTAAAAAGTCGACCTCTATATTCCAGCTAAAGTCAACTATTCGAGGGGTTTACCACCCTATTTTCTCTGCTGAAAAGATGGGCTAATTTTAATTAAAATAAAACAATAATTTATTATTTGTGGCCATTTTAGACCGTTGAAACCACTTCCAGCGAAATTTCTCTTGCAATTTATAGTATCGGAATATATCTCTATATATCCATGTGCATTTGCATTTACATTTCTTGGTTGAGATTATTAATTAATTTATAGACCAATCACAGCTTGTGATTAAGTTTGTTATGGGCTTATGGTGAAGGGAACCCATAATTTAAGATAAGTTGGCTCCAATTGGTCAATGCCAACCTTTTTATTTTTGAATTTTTTTCATGCATTTTAATGCTCAAAATATGTGTTTGTTACTGGATTGAATTGCTAGCATATATTATTAACAAGTGATTAATCTAGTAAAATGAACTCGTCATTATAAAGTAGCGAATTCAGGTTCGAAATTTTATTAAGAGAGATTCTCACTTAATGTGTCTGACGCGCATTGAATGGGATTAAACTCTTGGGAAACCGTACCAAAAAGAAAAAATATTGCTTATCTTGTACTTCGATAATTTTCCTTAGGTTGCTTCGTATTTTCAGCATACGGAAATAAATGTTTACCGTAACTTATCTTGCGTTTTAATTATTTTACTTATGTTATTTAGCCATTTAGTAATTTCGGTTTTGCACTCCTAAATTTTTACAGTGATAACTGATAGATACATAACTACATTATGTACTACAAAATATTCTGTTTGTTTCAATTAATAGAATAAATTTTTTATTTTTATTTTTATTTTTCAAGGGTATTCAAGGTTTTAATCTAACATGATCAATATTTTAGGTGAGTCGGACTCTTTCGCGACGTCGTTGGAGCGAGTACATTTCACTTAGCCAATTGGCATTAGTAAGGTAGTGTATTTTAAGGATTAAGGACTATTAAAAGTCATAATCCAACAATGCAAACCATTAACAAAATCTACTTAATTTAATTTGGACCTTTTGAAATTTGTATATATCCGTATAGTATTAAATTAGAGCATTCACCGTTCCTCTAACTTTCAAGCAATGAGCAGTTGTACCAAGAAAATGAAAAAAGTTTAATTTAGCATACACAAAGTCAAGTGAGATATGTCATAGAATACAGAAAAGAAGACGTACGTCACTATAACTTCATTATCTGCTAAAAGAACAAATTAATAGAATTGAAAAATATTAGAGTATCAATCAAACCAATACCATGTTCACATCATGGTCAAATGAAAAAAAAAAGGCCAAGTGTACCAAATAAATATCTTTTATTACGCAAACAATTTATTGAAAAAAACAGAGTAAACAGAGTAGTTAGTAGTATATAATTATATACTTTCCTTTTGAGAATGTAATTATATTTATACATCAATTAAATTTCAAGTATAAACTCCAATAACTATCAAATTATAAAGACTAGTATATAAACTAGAAAAATATCCATATAAATGAAAACCGAATTCAAAACATTTTGATCTTGGGGCATCAGCCTTACCATAGCAAGTTGAATATTCAAAGAGTCTAGGGCTAGGGCTGACATGAATGAAGTCCAATTATTGAACAAATAAATTAACTTTTCCAAATGAACAGTACTCCCTTCGATTCATATTAATTGGCACATTTGCAACGTAATCTTAAGAAATTGAGATCCTTGGATTGATGTCGGTTGGTTTGTTTAGTTTTGGTTTCGAAAATTGATTTTTGTTAAAGGGGTTGCGTCAAAATCTTCGCTTTTTATTAGACTGAGTTTGGGTATTTGGATTAACGGGTTTTAAAAATCAAAATATGTTTCGATAGAATTCTAAAGTTGTAGTTTAAGAGGGGGAAAAAGAGAGTAAAGTGATAGATATTTTCAGAGGTTATATTTTTTATTAGATTTGAGTGGATAGTTGAAACCTGATCTAATACGTGTGAAAGTAGTTTGGATGGGTTTGATATCACTCATATCGAGTTAAATCACATTAGGTAAATAGTTTGAAGAGATTACAATCAAAACCCAGTTTCAACCCAAATCGAAACTTACAAAATCCTACTTGAGACCTATAAAACTATTGATTTGACATTTATCATCTATTTTTCATACATATAAAATTATTGATTTGACATGTACCACTTACTTTTCTCATTCAAACCCCAACAACCAAACATCAATCCAAAACATATCTGGAGTTTTCAATCCCAAATATTTCACCATTATCCAAGTCGTGTTTAAAATTTTTTTCGAAAAATCTCGAATAATTTTCTGAAATTAAACCGAGATGAACCCTACTAAACTTCTTCTATCAAAACAATGATTGGATCAAATCACAAACTGGGCCATGCAGATCCAACCCAATCAAAATAATGTTCAATTCTCAGTATATCAACTTGTATTTCATTTAATGAGTTGATTTTTTCAACACATCCGTAAGTTAAAAGCTTTTGAAATAATATTTTTGAGTTGAAATTGAGACTGACAGGAGATCTTCAACGTCTAATATTGACCTAATCGACATATTTACAAGTACAGCATGTACTTTCGAATATGTTTGTTCATCGTTCATACGCACACAACTTGTAGTTTGTCTTAATTCATTCATCTAAATGCTATGCTATATTTATATGACCAAGTCGCCAATTTGCAATTATTTAGACTCAAGTGGAAAACAAAGTTAAATGAAAAGTGTTAAATATATCAATTATAAAATAAATTAAAGCCTCGAAAAATAAAATACTATATCAAAAAATCTATTCGAATATATTTCATTAATTGGAATTAAAGTACGTAGACAAACTAATTATAAAAGCTAATATTAAACTAAAGAAATATCCACAATAGATGAATTTTACCCAACAGACTACTGCCAGATCATCATGACACCACTTGCTTGATTAAATATTTTTATGTGGATTTATTATGTAGAAATTATATTATTGTAAATAACTTAATAATATATATGAGTAATGATCATGAGTTATCAAACAAACAATTAGTAATGATCATAATTTAGCTTTTCTCAAAAATGTTGTAACTTGACACAAAGGAAAAAGATTTAGCTATAGCTATTTTTAAACGCATGTGCAAGCATAATTACGGAGATATTAAATAAAAAAAAGTACAATTATTTAGCTCTTGTTATATATAATAAAGGTGACAGCAGAAATAAATATTATAAAAAATAACGATGACTAGACAATTTTCTTCAATTAAAAATACGTACACTATAAATCTACATGAATGGTACTCCAGAGCCGGGTCTACTGGAAATACAATACGTACTATGAGTGATTTGATATTCCAATTAATTAAATTAATTCGGCTACGTACATCATTCCGATTAGGCGAGATTAATAATGTCAATTCGGCTCAAGAAATAGGTTTCGTAATTACGAGCCGGGCCAGAAGGCCCGGAATTAATGAAAGATTTGAATAACCCCTCCCGAGCTGCGAATTTGGGTTTGGGTTGTGGACTTGTACCCACGAAAATGTTAATAGTTGAGGCCCGAACTACTTGGGCTGAAATGAATACTTATAAATTATAATTCAGCTGGGTCATTATTAAAACTGGCTGGTAAGGCCCATGATTTAATGACATGGGCTTGCAAAATAATCTTTCAATGTTATGGTTGTTTCAACAAAGCAATTCCGATGGCCGAAAAATGAAAATAAACCAAAAGAGAAAAGAGCCAGAGATTAGAAAAGAAGAAGATGGAAATAGAAAGAAAAAACTTGAATTAAAATGAATGTAAGAACTAAAAGTTTTTATATAATCAGGACTTTTTAAGTCAACTTATAATCGTAATTACTCATAATATAATTCTCCAAACCAGCACCAAACATGTTTGAATCCTTGTTGGGAGAGATTTTTACTTAATATATACGTGCTTCGAAATTATGGATCGAAATTTCGTTTCGAATGTATGTTTCGATCAGTCAAATATTGGAAACTCTTCGACACTATTCGGAAATGTTTCGGAAAGACTAAGAAAAATTTATAAAAAAAATTACTAAATTTAGGAAAATAACAGAGTTTAAGGCAAATAAATAGTTTCGGAATTACATCTTGTTTTCGTTTCTTCTGATTCAAAAACGAAAACTTTTTCATGTTTTCGATGGAAAAAATGAAAATTTTGATCCATGTTCGAAATAAATTAAACCATTGAAGAAAAAAAAAACATTCTAAACCGGCCCAAGATATAAGTAGGCTCATAACTTGAGCCCATACCTCAACTAATGTGGGACCCAAAAAACATCATTTTCCATTAATCAACAATAGATTATTTTCCAAAAGACACCCAATTACTCCAAATTTATTTCATGTATAATTTTTCCAAATCTTGGTTATACTTTTTTCTTTTCAAATAAAAGATATAAGCATGTGCAGAAGAAAATATATTATATGTATTAGATTAGATAAGATTGTTTGGTTTCAATTGCTCAATTTAGAAAAGTTATTTAAGGAATATGATTAAATATCGATTCCATAATTATTTCAAATTATAATGCATAGATTTCAATTTCTATTTTAGCCTATCCTAATTTAGTTACATCAACACAATAAATAAAATCAAAATGTGAAACATCATAACCTTTAATCGTCATTTGTAATTTTCTTATTCATAATGTCCAAACAAATAATGATTTTTCTGTTTATAGCAACTCATGTTGTTCAATCCTTTGCTGAAGAAAAACGCGGATGCTTTTTTACAAAAAAGATTGGCATTCATATGATTAACAAACTACCTCCAAAGTCTCCACCAATGAAATTACATTGTGCATCGAAGGATGACGATCTTGGATATCACTTACTTGATGTAAATCAAGAATTCAATTGGCATTTCTGCACTAGATATGTTGGTTATACTTTGTTCTTTTGTCATCTTTGGTGGAAATCCGAAGAAAGCGTATTTGACGTATATAAACAAACTTTTACGTCAGAGGCACCATGTAAAGCTGAGGTTTATTGGACCGCAACTAATAGTGGCATTTATAGGTCTTGTGGCAAACCATCAGATTTTACAGAGATAAAACGTAATTGGACCCCAATAAAAAAAAATTCATAATGTATAATGTTCAATTTGTTAGTTAATGAGACACAAATAATAAAGTTTATATTTATGGATTTTCTTGAGTGTTTTTATGTTATATTAATTGATTATTGTTTATAATAAACTCTTTATCGAAATATGAAAATAGTGTACGGATAGATTACGTCAAATCAAATTTGTTATGTGAGAGATGTTTTATGTCAAATTAAAGAGTTTGTTTAGATTTTTTTTAAGGTATAATTTATATTATTAAAAGATGAGATTATTTTTTGAAATTGAGAGATATATTTATTGGATAAGCTTCTTTTCCACTGTAAAATAAAGCTATTTGTTTGACTCTAAGATGCTCGATGAAAAGCAAGATAAACAAATCAACAATATTAATGCTTTTTAATTGTAAGTTTCTTTTCAGTGAAAAAAAAAAAAGTTGTTTGTTTGACTCTAAAATGCTCAATGAAAAGCTAGACAAACAAACCAACAATATTAATTCTTTTTAATTGTAACAAATATAAATAAACTATATGCCCAATTCAACTTTTTTTACTCAATTTTTTATGGTACTTTTGAGTTATTTTATAATCTTTATTTGATTGGTCAACACAAATTTGTTATTTTGAGTTTTAAAAGAATCTTCTTAAATTTCATTATATTCAAGAAAATGAAGGTTCCTTCCAAAAAAAATAATTTAGTTATAATTTTAAATCAATGTTTTGAGTCTTGGTCAAAAGTTGTCACTAATACGTTTTTTAATATCTTATCATATATATATATATATATATATATATATATATGAGAATGAGTTTTGACCAATTTTGACCTTTTTTTCTTTTAATTTTGAATTATTTTTATTATCACAGTAATTATGATTGGTTAATAACAATTCATAAATTTATTATGTTTTTATTATATAGAATGGAGGAAAGAAAGAAAAAAAAAATGATGTAATTTTGAGCTTACATGTATTTTGAACTTTTTGGTTTTGATGTAATTTTGAGATTACATGTAACTACTTTTGAACAAAATGTTGAACTTAATTGCAGCTGATTTTGTCATCATTATTCGATAATCTGGGATTTTTTTTTTATTGTCGAAGATTTATTCTTGTTCAATATGTGCCTTGGTGCAATGTGATAAAGTGCCTTTCAATATTATCATGAGTCTAAATTACTTCTAAGTTAATGTATGTTAGACATGGTTAATTTTTTGTTTGAAATGGGTGGGAAAAAAATTACAATTTGGACCAAATATGACTAAATTGCTGAAATAATTTAATTATAGGACTTTTTTGCCAACCCAAAAAATTAAAGGACCTTTTTGCTAGTGATCGTTAGTTATGGAACCATTTTTTGCTATTTTTCCATGTCAACATGGGGGTTTTACTTTCCAGGTCAGCAAAGGGGCGTGACTTGGCATATAAGTTGGCAGTTCGGGCTAAAATATGACTAATTTGCCAAAATATAATAGTTAGAGAATGTTTTTGCCAGCCCAAAAAGTTACAGGACTTTTTTGCCAGCGAGCAATAGTTACGGGACCAATTTTGCAATTTTCCCAATAGTTGATAGATGTTACGTCATGTCTTTTTAAAGAGAACTAATTGATATTGAAAAATTTTTCATGAGATTTAGAATTATGAAAAATTTAATAAATCTTAAATAAATATGTAGTAATAAACATTTGAGGATACCAATACTGAAGAAGAGTAGAGACTTTTTGTTGCAAGTGGGAAATGGGGCTATGTAGTTGACCCCTATTCTAGTCTTCTGGGCCGAAAATGAGAAATTTGGAATGTTTGACTATTTTCATAATTTTTGGGCTAATGAAAATGGTTCCAAACTATTTATTACCCAGCCAAAATTTGAAAATGATGTGAAAAATAGGTTCCAATTAGGACCTACATTTTTGTTGTAATTTTTACTGAGCTTTAGCGTTGCGCTTTCCCCTCGATTTTAAATGGAGAAAATATCTTACAAATTTGCATGTGCCTCCCAGTGATCTACTTTGTCCGGAAAAGTGCTCCGGAAAGAGTTTCAAGTGGAAAGTGCAATACTCATGTACATTTAGGGTTAACAACACAAAAAAATTAAATTCAGGGAAAAATTGCAACTTGCCTGTAAGTCGAGGGGAGAAATGAGATTAAGTATTGCTATAAAAATGTTCCTCTTTAACGAATTCGTTAGCTTTAAATATTTTTTTTCTGCATGTAGCAAAGCAAAAAATATAATAAATTCAATATTTAATAAAAGTCAACAAAAAAAATAACCACCTTGTTCGATATTCAAAACAGAGAGATAAATAAAGAGCAACTTCCCTTGACCGCCGTCTCTCTTATATCTCTGGGACCTCAGTTTATAACTCTTTAATTGCAACTCAATTAATTTTTGAAAGTTTACTTTTCTTTATTTTTTACAGAGTTCATGGCAATTTAGCCTCTATAATTTGCATAATATTCAATTAACCTTCCAATGATTTAAAATAATCAATTTACCCTCAACTTAATTTTATAAATATCTCACACCGCATCTCTGGCATTTTTAAACATTAAAAAGTACAAATTAACAAAAATATCCCTCTTATATGTGACAATTTACCCCTTTATGTTATGATAAATGTGCACATTTATTCTCCTTGTGTTAAGATAAATGTGGTAATTTATCCTCTTGTGTTAGGATAAATGTAGCACTATACCCCTATATTACAAAAACGTTTTACATGTCAACTCTCAATTTCGACTAGTGAGTACACGCTCCAGTTAAAGCAGATAAAATACTATTTTTCAAATTAGAGAGGAGTAAAATATTATGCATTTTATAGGATTATAAATCGACATTAGCTCATTTTTTAGACAATAATTTCATTATAAATCTGCATTTATATGACACCACTAATTTCCAATACTACTTTTCAGAAAAAGAAAATATGTAAATATTCATCAAATTTAGCTTCTTTAGATTTCTATTTAATTTGTTTGTCACAAATTAAGAGGGAATAAAAATAGTAGGAACAATATGAGTACGTATAGTCATTTTACAGTCATTATGAAACAGGACAACACTTAACATTCAAGCAAAGATGAACAATTATTGTGTGTTTTCTTTATTTAATTTCTATATATTCCCCAATGTTTTTATAGAGAAATTGATCAATCATTTAAAAAGTCGACCTCTATATTCCAGCTAAAGTCAACTATTGGAGGGGTTGACCATCCTATTTTCTCTGCTGAAAAGATGGGCTTGTTTTAATTAAAATAAAGCAATGATTTGTTATAAAACTAAGCTAATTGGAACAACAACTGACTAGAATAAACAATGTAAAAGACAAGATAGAGTAGGAAGAGAATTTCTTCTTATTTCATATGTGATTGTGTATACAAGTGTGTATAAACACTTTACAACACACCTATTTATAGGACTAGAAAAGCAAATCAAAAGTCAAAGGTTGCAAGACAACTATCACTTCATTAATGTTGGCCAATACATCATGTACATGTCCTTTCATATGTTAAGTTCAAAGGTTCCTCATGTGGCTAATGAACTTCCAAATGCATCCACATAATATTAAATTCATAACATTCCCCCTTGGATGCATGTTGCTTATGGAATATGTCTCGTTAAAAACCTCGTCAGAAAAATCCAGTGGGAAAAACCTGAACAAGGAAAAAAGAGTACATATCCATATAGGGCTAATAAGCGTGTAACACTGCCTCGTTAAAATCTTGCAAAGAAAATCCATTGGGACAAAACTTGGACGAAGGAAAAAGAGTACAATGTGTGGATTATTAATGACACGCTCCCCTGATGCGGGCGTAAGGTCCACAAGTTGACATTCCAATATTATGACCATCAATTTGAATGACATAATCGGCAATGCTTTAATGAACAAATCAGCAAATTATTGCTTGACTGAATTTGTTTAACATCAATATTATCATTTTTTTAAGGTCGTTGGTGAAGAAAATCATTGGTAATATGCATTTCGTTCAGTCTCCTTTTAGATACCCGTTCTTGATTTGAGCAATACAAGCGGCATATTTCTTGTAAATGTTGAATAGTAGACCTTAATCATAAACATTCACAGCTTGCTTCAAACAATTCCACTTTGTGGTATATATATATATATGTGTGTGTGTGTGTGTGTGTGGATCATAAATGTATCCAGCATCTGCATAACATACCATATGCGGATCGGAACCTTTGATTAAAACAAGCACATGTCGGTAGTTCCACAAAGATAGCATAATATATGTTTAATTTCATTTCAATATCTACATGTAGATGCAGAGTTATATCTTTTCAGTAATTTCAAAATGCAATATCCGACATCATACAATTTGCAGAATACTCTAAATTTCTGATTGCATTTAGATAAGGTACTTCAGGACCTAACAATTCTTCATTGTTCTCTTGAGGACAAAATTGATATTTATTTATTTCTAAAGATTGAACAACCATAGGAGTGTTTAATGGATGAACTTTATCCATATAAAATCTTTTCAAAATTTTCTTTATATGGACAAATATTTTCTCCAATAAATGCTCGATCTGCGGGCCGAGAAAAAACTTTGTTATTTTGAGATTTTTCTCTCAAACTATTTCATCAAATAGTTTGCGGTCTTAATGAGCTCTTCAGGAGTCATCACAAGAGTTAAAATCATCAGCACATACCGCCATAACAGAAAAATCATTTTCGAACTGTAACGACCATACATGGTCAATCTTTATTTTATGAGGTACTCATTGAGTCCATTATACCACATTTGACAAGATTATTTTAACTCGTATAATCATCGATATAATTCAATATAGCGAATGCATGAGACCATTGATTACAAATTTATTTTAAAATTCATGGCAAGTCCTTCAGGGACTAAATACCATAACGTGAATGCACCAATCACAGGGGAATATGTCCCATCATAATTAATCACATGTCTTCACAATTTTAATTTACTCATTCTCTATTCGTACAAATTCCTTTGTACCCAACCACTCTCACGTCTTCATGCGTATAGTCAATTCGGTCCAAGTACTTTAAGATTTTCATATAGATATTGAATTGTATCTTTCTATTTTGATCAATTATTTTATGTCGACATTCATTCAACCAATCATAGTTTAGGATCCTGATTTATATCTTTTAGATTTAGTGCGACCCAATACGCAAAACTATTATCCATAATTATTTTCCTTTCTATCCCAATTTTCTTGATTTATTCATATATTTTATTTCTGTTTCATTTGCCTCTTCATGGGCATCTTGTGATTTAGACTGGCTAGTCAATTTTCTATAGCGCTTTATTTTGAAACAGTTTCCTCTTCACGAGAGACAAGTACTTTAAGTACCATTTTTCTTCAGAAGTTTTCTTTTGCACATAGTAATTTCACGCTTTAACTGCGTTTAGTATGCTAGCATTTGGTGCAATTTTTCAACTCTTGCTCGTACTATTTGTGCGTGGGCCAAGTTGAGACATGTATTATAATTATTGTACTCATTTCAAATAATTTCACGCCGTTCTACATGCAACGACATCAATTCTCCCCCTAACGGTGGGAAAACTGTCTCAATAAAAAGGATCATCATGACATTTTGATTTAACCATATCATCTCGTCAGGTGTTTAAGATATATGGTTATAGCCTCGTCAGGCATTCAAAATACACGTCCTTGTAGACCCATATATATGCTCATTTTGGTGAAAAAATCAGAACATAAATCGCACAATCATAAATATTAATTGAGAATTTTTTAGGCTTCCAGCCTAACAAAGTTGCAACATTGCCTTCAATCTCATAATTGAGCAAAAATCTCTGCAACAGCAATACGCGTTGACAATATGCATATTTTAGACCATTACAAAATAACTTTTACAAGACCATGAAATAACAAAATAGTCCACAAAGTGGATCTGCAAGTCCACATATATTCCAATAAAATCATTATAATAAGGTTTGGGACTCTCGACCATTCTTCACAGGAATCAGGAGATGGTCTTACAATTTACTTTCTTTGTGAGCAATCAATACACATATAATCATGAGGTAAAGAAACGTATGATTCTTTAAAAGATGCCTGTAATAATTTGACGCATTTGTTATTTCCATGGATGACCAAGTTTATCATGCCACTTCATAATATTTTGGATCATTGAACTTCTGGTTCAACTTAAATTTCTAATCCAAAACTGCTTATGGTCGCATAATTCATTTTGACGAGAAAATTGGGATCTTATTCATCAACATTTTTTTTGGGCATGAAATATTAGATATAGTATAAATATATTTCATATTCCCCTCATATATATAGTTTTCATATGAAACCCGTCAATACGTTTTTGAAGACGTATGTCTTTGAATTCAACAAATCCATTTTGGATTTTATAGAGCACAAAGCCTCTTTTACAAAAATATTTGCTCATCCAGACAATTTATATTTGTTATTTTGGAGCCTTTATAGTATACCCCAATATGTATTAACTTTTGCTTTTGCTAAGTTCAAGTTAGAGAATATTTTCAATCTCTAAAAAGTCTGTGTGTCAACCTACTATCAACCAAATAGATATTTCCACCATTCATTTTTACAATGCTCACATAATTGTTCATGCATCTTCAAGATGCTCACATAATTGTGCATAAGCTAGCATATGAACCAATTTTCCAATAAAACATGGTACACATAAGTTATCACTGTGTACTAGATCCTTATTATTTATTAGTGGATGCCCGGTAGAAGTATTAATATAGCGCATCACATTGTGACCTGGATGTCCCAGCTGGTCATGCAATAGAAAAATACATGCTCGAGTCAGTTGGCTTCGAGCTATCTACAAGGTGTGCCTCGAGCACTCATATTGTGGTCCTATATAACTCAGTCGATATTCCCTCTAATTTCTTCCAAGTACGCTTTTGGCCTTACAAATTAGAGGTAATGCACAAATACTATATTCCATTTTCCTCGTGTGGTTTCAATGTGGTAACTATTAGCTCGCACTCAACAACGTTCCCCATGAACGTGGAGCATACATAGCCTCTTTAATGGCTAAAATCGTGCCATTTGACAACATAAGGTGGGCATTACCAAAGCCATCTATCAAATCATATGTGCCATATATTGTTGTCATAGAGGTCTTAATAGGCATTATATTAACGATCTATCCCTTAGGATAGTGTGCGTAATTGCACTATTAGCCAGACATTATTCCCCACATGTCATGTCTAGCTAGGAACCAAATATATTCCAATTTAAACATTTACTTGAAAAAGTAAATCGAGCTAATACCACTAAATACCATAATAATCATGTGACGGCCCGAGCCCCCGGGGTCAGATCCTACGTGGACCCACCCCCGAGTCCGGGTCCGTATTCGGTGAACACAACCAAATTTAGAGTGAATTTTTTTTTTGCTTTTAACACAACAACACAATACAATAATTCACATTAATTCGAATCATAGTTCAAACATGAGAGCATAAAAACCCGAAACACTGCTATGTGCAGGAGCGGGCACCATATTTAAAACAAGCGCAAACCGCGCGATAACAATTTTCCTAAATAAACACTCTTAAGTACTAATAATGTCAGCTACATAAACGACACAAAATATCACAACATAAAAGTGAAAGATAAACAACGAGGATGACCCTCGACAATCGACTGACAGGATCTCGGAGACGAACAACACCAACGCTAGACCATAGGATACCTGTATCTGAAAAAGAAGTAAACACGAATGCGTAACTTGATCGTCCAACTTAGTGAGGCTGTAGTGCACATGTGCATGTGATGCATGGATGTAACATATTGTACATGAACATATATAACATTATAGTAAATAAAAACATGCGATAACAATTTAAGCACATTAAACATGTAACAAACAATTGCTGATGCCGTCCTCTTCTTACCCTCCAGTCCATATTATGACGCCCCCACCGAACACTCCAAGTAAGGAGCTACCTTACTAACTGTGCGCATAGACGTCTCATGCCAGGAGTTTGACATTCACTCCCCAAGTGTAACCTCCACACTTGGCTCGTGAAGCGGGTCTATGGTGGATCGAAGTAAGCCTCCGGCCCTAACCTTCCGGGTTATCCACGATTCCGCACACCAAAATAGGGCCCACATAATAATAACAAACAATACAGTACAGTAACAATCCAGTAACAATGCAGTACAATAACAATCGAGTAACGTGAAATCAGCAACCAACTCAATAACAATAATTAAAATGGTTCAATATGTGATATCAATAACTAGTAAGCACATAGGCATTATCATAATAATTCAAGGTGTGTATAGTTTGTCCTAACAGTCGAGTTTTTCATTGTATCATACGTTGCATGCTCATTCGTTTAGGGACTAAGTTACAGTTATGACTTGAACTACTAGCACCTTCGTACTGACACACAAGTAACACACAACACTCACATGTGTAGCTTACGATCCTCGAGGAAATGCGGAAAAGTAGCGTCTTCGGTTCCTGTACACGTTTATGTAATGAGCTTAGAATCTAATTACTCCATAAGGATTCTAGAGTGACTAAAGCAATGCTTTAGTCGAGCAAACAATTGAATCGTAGTTATTCAATATCGAAACCACGATCAAAACAATTGGACATTTACGTCCGACCTAAAGGTTCTACGGTCCGTTCGTAAAGCGTGGTAAAGATAGCCACGAGAAAGTTAAACTAGAACAAAACCGTTCTAATTGAGCTTTAAAATGCTAAATTAAAAGATTTAAGTTAAGTTATCACCTTCAAATAACTTTATGTTTATAAAGTATTCAAACAATAGCTTATTTTCAAATTTATAAATTTAGTTTTATTAGAAACATTTTATTTTCGAAAAATTAAACTTTATTTATATTATCTTTTCAAAATATTAATTTCTTCATCAATTTTATTTGAAAAATAATTGATTATTGTTTATCGTTGATTATGTATATTTTTTTTTGAACCTTTTAATCTTTATTTTCAGCTAATTTAAATTCAGAAAAATTATTACTCGGAATAATTAGAAAATATTTTTTAAATTACTTAATTCAGAAAAATACTTATCCAAAATTATTTTAATTTATTTTTTAAATCGTTTATTAAATCTTTTTTTTTTCAAAATTTATTTCCAGAAAAATAAATTATTTATTTTCAGAAAAACAATTATCCAAATTATTTTAATTTATTTTGAAATTATTTATTTCCATAAAATAATTCAAATTACTTACTAATTTTCTTTATGGAAATTAATATTCAAGATTAATTAAAATTATATTTTATATATAAAAATTTTTATTTTTGAATTATTAAATTGAGAAAAATATTTATTCAAAAGATTTTCTTTTTCAAATTATTTATTTTCCTAAGAAATATTGTTCAAAATTATGAATGATTTTATTTTATTTAATTAGGAATTAATGTACCCTTGAAATTGTTATCTTTTCAAAAATATTATTTAATCACGATATTATTCTGTTGGATAAAGATGAAGATGGAGTGCACTGAATTTCAATTAGTTAAGGGAGGTTTTGATGATTTCCAAAACTTCATATCAGCTAAGTAAAGACAACTTAGTTGTAATTCCTTAGAAGAATTTTTGACCAAGTAAGAAGACAAATCAGAAGAGTCAATTATTCAAGGTCCAGAAGACTACTGATCTGCTGAAGGAAAGAAATCAGACTGGTGAAGATCATCCGACTCAAATAAGATTTGTTCAAGTTTGGGATCAGCTCTGTTCATCATCATACTTGCATTTTCATCAGCCAAGTGGAAAGGATCAAGAAGTCTTCCCAACGGTAATAAATGCCCCTGTAGTAATAAATGCTGAAGTCCGAGGATATTGATGGCATATGATTGAAGAAAAACCTCGTATCAGCTAGGTGCATTTAATGCTGCCTGACGAAAAGTACAGTCTGCAGTACTGTCACTGTGCAGAGAGCCGTTCGCGGAAATTAAGGACCAGAAATCAAGAGATTTGAATTTTGTCTCACTTCAACTGACATAATTCGAATGTGTGAGTATAAATAGCTGAAAGGGACGAAGAAAAAAAACACACAACATCTAAGAGAGATTATCCGAAGCAGAATATTTTCTAAGTCTCAAAAAGCTCATCAACAGCTCACTCGTCAGCTTCGTCATTAGTTGACTAAAGCAGAAGTTGAAGATCAAATCTAGACACATTTTTTTGAGTGAAAACTGTTAGAGTGTTGTGAGGAGTAAATATCCATCTTTGTGAGTGATATTACTTCGAAGAGTAGGAATTTCTTTGTGATCTCCTATTGCGAACTTGTGGCTTATCATTTGTTGTAAAGTGCAAGCAGAGTATACTGTAAACTTTGTGATTATAGTATAACCCAAGGTCTAAGTGACTTGAAAGAGTGGACTAAAGGATTTAAATCCATATAACCACTATAAAAATTCTGGTGTTTGATTTTTGCATAAGCTTTTTGCATACTTATAAAATTGCATAAAACACTTTGATAACTGTTTGAAAAGATTTTAAAAAGGAGTTTTGCAAAAATGGGGATAAAATTTTTTCAAACTACTAAGTATACTTGTGAAAAACACTTTAAAAATCCGCTGCAAGTATTATGGTATTAAAACTGATTTGTGACTAAAATCAGCTAAGTGACTATCAGATTAGTGGTCAACAAAGCTGTTCAAAGATTTGTTCGAGATCAGCTGAGTAAACTTACTGTTCTGTAACAGCTTAGTCTGTTTACAGTTAAGCAAAAGTTTTAAAGTTAAAATCTGTATAAAAAGTTTTAGAGGTCTATTTACCCCCCCCTCTAGACCTCATCTGACAACTTGGGACCAACATATTCGGAAAATAATTTATTATTATTTAATCTTCTTCCTTTTTTTTTTCCCCAAAATTCTTTAAGTAATATATTTATTTTCAAAAATTTAACAAAAATTGTTTTTCAGAAAATAAATAACACGATTTGTTATAAATTTTCTGTTCAAAAGTTTATTTACATGTATAATTAAAAATAAGAGTTATTCAAAATTCTTTAAACTAATTAAATTTAATTTTTTTCGAAATTAGTTTTGAATAAATATTCAAGTATAAATATCAAAATTATATTAAATTTTACAAACTTTATTAGAATTTTATTAATTTCAGAAAATTAAATTATATTATTATTATTATTATTATTATATATATATATATATATATATATATATATATATATATATATATATATATATATATATATATATATATATATATATATATATATATATATATATATATATGTCGCTGCTTTGTGCAGCGACCGGTGGTGGTTCGCCGGCGGTGGGGTGGCTCCAGTAGCCACCCCACTGGAAATTACAATAGTACCCCCCTCTTTTTCCAGATTACATAAATGGCCCAAATAAAATAATTTAAGCCAAAATTTTTAACAAAATTCAAATCTTTTCATAAATTTTCATAGATCTACAACAATTCAAACACACATACTTTCATAATCAAATCTTTAAAACCTTAGTCATGTATATTTTTAAAACAAAACATAATTGTTTCAACAACCACAAAATGTCTTTATTCTTTTTCTTTTCCATAGGAACATGCATTTACTAAGAATCAAAAATAAAATTCTTTCAAACATTTATATCCTAAAATTTAAGAAATCCATTATTTAAGGATTCAAGATGTTTCAAGATTTTTAGGACATACATACACGTTGCTTTCTTGGTCATTTATTTCAAAAATATCCAAATAAAAGAGGGGTTCACAAGACTCTTACAAAACTTTCAAGGTGGTCTTTTTACTACGGTGGCACGGTGGTGGTCCGGTGAATTCACGGCAGCGGTGTGGTGGTGGTGATAGTGGTTCTTTATTCTTCCAAAAGAACACTCACTAATCTCACTTTATTTTTTTTTCTAACTCTCTTTCTATCACTCTTTTTTCTCTCTTGAATTATTTACTCACTAGTTTAAGTATGGGGTAAAAATGGTAGAGTGTGAGGGAGACCCTATATTTATATATTTAAGCTTAATTTTCAGATTATAGATGTGTATACATCTACACATAATACGTGGGGAAGGGAAATATAATCATTTCCTTCTTCCACCAATGCTTGGGTTACTTGTTTGGTGAAGTTTCCTTCACCCAAGAGAGAAAATGGCAATTTCCAAGGAAGGGAACACCATCACTTGCTGCAGAATTGAAAAGATTGGGGCAATTTTGCACTTTGCCCCCTGAAGTTTTGGGAAAGTGCAATTTCGCCCCAAAATATTTTTTTTATACAATTAAGTCCAAAAAATTATAAAACGACCCCTTTAATTTTATAAACTTTTTCAAAACATTCATAAGGTTTTTATTACCTTCCAAATCTTTTTCAAGTTTTATTTTTGGTGCTCGGAAAATAAAATTGTACGTTTAAACTTAAAGAAATACTAAATTTCATTGAAATAAAATTCGTCAAATAAAAATCAAATTAAAAATTCAATAATTTCATTTTTAAATATTTTAAATTTACGGGGTGTTACAAATCATATTAAAATAAAACCACCCAAAATGTGGTCCAAAATAAACCAAACATAGTTCAAATATATAAATGTGGTTCTGCAAACAGCAAAGTATTCCACCTATTTGTCGCTTCTGGCAACAAGAATAGTCTTTTGATGATCAAAACGACTAACCAGGACATCCCAAAGTTTCTGGGAATTGATGAGTAGTCCAACCTAAGGACCTCATCCAAGTGTCTTGGGGAGTTAATTATACGATAAGGAGGATTCATGTTCAATAAAGCATGCGGCTTTTAGGTTAGCTATGCAAATAATCCTATGTTTACTTTTTGTTCGTGGGTTCTTATTAGTTAAGTGAACGTTTCGGTTTCACTTAACCATATTAATCTACCCAAGGTCCCTATCCACTTGCCAACTTCGTTGTCATCCAAAGTTCTAAAGAATGTCACATATTCCTAGAGAATTCTAAGGCGTACCGCTGTCACTCGGGACCTATGACTAACCCGAATCCTCGAATAAGAGAATCTAAGTTATTTGACGTATTCTTGAACGAACCCATTATATGAACATGGACCACACAAGGTATATGTCTATCCTAGGTTGAAATCCACAAATCGTCACTAGCCTAACCTTCAACATCCTATGTCTAGGATTCATTCATGGTAGAATTAAGCTCGATGTCTTATGATTACCATAAATCAATTTACTTAAACAATAATGTTCTACAATCATTGGCCAATAGTGTGATTAAACAATAAACCCAACAATTCAAACATAACACAACATTATCATACTGTAACAGCCCAACCCGAGATTGACCCGTAATGGCCCTCCTCAAGTTGTTGCGACCCTGAAAAATACTAAATATACTACAATTTAATCAAAAGAAACTTAAACTTCAAATTTGAATGACTACAAGTCAAATTGGAATGGACAAAAATTCACTTCAATGTTACATCTAGTCTAATATCCGCACAATAAACTGATATCTAACTAGATCACTGGTTCAAAAGATATCAGAGCATGAGACCATCCAAGATATGAACCCCTTATCCCCTTTTCTTCTTCTTTCTCTCTTTCTTTCTTCTTTCTTTTCATTTGTCCTTCCATCACCCTCGGCCCTCTCTTTCTTTCCTCTTTCCTTTTTTTTCCCCCGCTTTGTAAATATGTGTGTGAAAATTGAGAGAAAAATGAAAGGGCAAAAATTGGGTTTTAACTTTTCAAATTGCTTTCTATAAACCTAAGAATGGAATGAATATAAGGAGACCTGGCCGTACAACAGGGCACGTGTAATAATAATTTTTTTTCTAAAATTGCATTTTTGGTCCCTATGGTTTTATGAAATGCCATATTGACTCTTGAACTTTTTAAAATGTTATTTTGACCCATGAACCTTTGGAAACTTGTTAATTAATTTATGGGGCATTACATACCCTCCCCCTTAATAGAATTTGGTTCCCAAATTCATTCCTGAATCGGCAGAGTAGTTTAGGAATATATTTTCACATCCTTCCATTGTTATGATATTGCCTATTAGAATGTTTGGCTTTTGGTAAATTCTTCATTTAGAATCCTTCGCAACTCTTGAATCTTCTAGATGGGTATGCATATGAAATTCTTGTCATCCGTTAAACTCGTCTAAAGCAATAACAACTTAGGCTCAAACACTTAGAATTGATTTGCAGAGCACTTCTTCTTTTATCATTTGTATGGTGGAACCATGTTACTCTACGTTTGAAGGCAACACCAGCTTGTATACTACGATTTTAACTCTTTATCAAATTATAAAGGTAGTACTCAAATTAGGATTATCGCTAAAGATAATAAAGCTATTTGAATCAAAAGTCTTGCCAAGATTACGAGAAAGTAATCATACAAGAGTTATCAATAAGATAACAAGGATAAGATCAAATTAGGATTCTAAAAAAAAAAAAGATTCGACAAAGATAACGATAATGAAATCGAATGAGGTTTATCAATAAGGATAACATGAAAATTGAATCACTAGTCTTAAAATAATAACAAAATTTCAATGAATTTTGTCATTTGGCAAACAAATTAAATAGTGCAAATTTCAAGACTTTCATCCGATGTGTAAGGAGTATAGCAAAGATAGAAATGGTGAATCAAGCTTTGCATGTAACTGATGGTTCAAAATACCAATTTGAATAAAACTTAAGAAGAATAATGTCCAAAGATAGTGAAACTATTCAATTTGTGAGGCTAATTCAAAATGAAAAGGATACAAATCTCAAGTCTAAGAGAAAATCGAGAAAAGAACTCGATCCTTTCAGCACAATTAAATGATTTCTCAAAAATAAAGTCGGATGAATAGATTTTGAATTCAAGCATAGAGTTATTCCATAAATCAAGATGAATTCCATTAACTTGCTTATAGTGGATATTACATGTGGCCCAAAGAGGCTATTTACAGAATAATTAAGATCCAAGAGGATCAATGATGGACAGTAGATAGTTCTTGTCAATTGATAATCAACTCAGAGTATAAATGGTTTGATCCATGAAGGTGTTTCAAAGAATTAGTCTAATGGACAAAGAGTACAAGTTCTAAACAATACAATTTGAAATGAGGTTCAAGAAAGATCTTCAAAATGAGATTAATTGAATAACATGAAATGATTGACTCAAAGAATTACACATGAATCGAATTATAGACCATTCAAGCCTCTCAAGGTATGAGAAGAAAGGACGAAGTTGTCACATAATTTATATCGATTTAGATACACACGAATTTCCAGAAGACCATGTTTCAGTTCTTCGTCGGATCAACTTCATTCCCTTTCTTAATCTCTTCAAGTTTGTTAGAATGGTAATGGTGGTCTTGAGCTCTTCTTTCTCGCCATTTATATCATAATTTTAATGGAATTATTGATGGATTTACATTGGTATAGTTCAATCCGCTCTATTATTCTTTAAAGGCAAAAAGAACCTACTTGTTGGCTCCAAATGAGGGTACTATTTTCTGTATTTTTTTCTCTTGCTATATTTTTTCTTTCTATATTCATTGTTCATCTCTCAATTGAATCCTTGATTAATATTAATTGTGAATGAGTTCCTATGTCGGATCAGATTTAAACTAGAATTTTATTTTTAATCTACAGATGCACGAGCCAAGAAGAATTAGTGGAATTGCGTATTATGTACAAAGACTCATTTCTCTCATTAACGGTAAAGTTCTTTCCACAAGAAACTTGTAAATCAGAACCAATGAAAATGTATTATATATTCACCATCTTAAAAAAATTAAGGTATCAATATAAGTTATAATAGATTATTTGATGGTTATATATATAAAAGACCATTTTTTTCAAATGTTCTATCATTTGTTGATTTAAAGAATATTTTTAACAATTTTTTATAATCTATATAATAGATTTGATTTAGCGTACATTTTGCCGATAAAACATTGTGCACCATTTTATTCTTTTGTGATTATGTCCAATAATTTGTCCTATTAAAATTTGAATCATAGTATAAAGATCTTGGACGAAAATACTTGAGTGGAAAAAATATAAATATTATATTTTTATGTGCAAGAAGTGCAATATATGAAAATGTTCTTTAATTTTATTCTGTTCCGAGCACTATTTGGCGTTAGCGTAATTTACCATTTTGTAGAGTTGTGCAATTATATTAGATGTTTCACATTTCACACCTAATTTACCTTTAAAGAAGTCAACTCTAGTAAAAATCTTGAGGCATAAGCCAAATTAAATTAGAAATAGTTTCCAAAATTTTATAATTATACCTAAAATAAAAAATCAATTTCAACCATCATAATATTTTGGTAAGTTAAGGTTAAATTGATCTAAATAGTTTATATGATGACAAGTAATTCAAAAGTTTTATTAATAAATAAATAATTTACTCGATATATATATATATATATATATATATATATATATATATATATATATATATATATATATATATATATATATACACACTTTCATACCTAATTTTACAACCAAATTCAAATAGCATCTCAGAAGACGAGGGTTAAAAAAATCATCATGGTGTTAAGTTTTTGTAATCAAAATTAAGAGTTCATAATTAGTCTAGTGTAAGCTTGTACACCAAATTCAAATAGCATCTCAGAAGACGAGGGTTAAAAAAATAATCATGGTGTTATGTTTTTTTAATCAAAATTAAGAGTTCATAATTAGTCTAGTGTAAGCTTGTACATCTTGGTTATATAACAAAAATATAATAGAGTTTTTAGTAATTAGTTCTGACCCTACTAATTGGTGGAAAATCTCAGTCAAGGTAGCAATATTCCTTACTTAAAAAGGTGTTTGCCAGCTATATTTGCTATAATATTAACCTACGATAGTATTTTTTATTATACTTCTATAGTATTCATTTTTAATTTCCTTAAATATCAGTCAAGGTTGCATCAATTTCCTTGAATCTCCTCTCCTTATTCTACATTTCTCTTTTAATTGAAAAATAACATGTTTGGATACTATAGCATTGTCATAAAATTTAAAATATCTAATAGATGTATTGATAAACCCAACAGAGATAATTCAGGAAAAGTTTCATCATTTTCCTTAAATATCGTGAAACAAGGACTGGTACTCTCTATTTGAGTTTCACTTGAACAATAATATGTTTGGATAATCCATAACTTTTAAACGCAGTTGACTCCAAATAGGACAAAAAATCTGAACTACAAAAATGAAATTTACTCTCTTTTGATAAAAAAATCCAAACTTACTACCTTTTTTATTTCATGGGATTTCCTAGTAATTGTAAATGAAAATTGCATTAAGACCATAAACTTGAAATAATTCCTATATAAACTCATTGGATTTTCACCATTCACACACCAACTGTATCAGAAAGTTAACATCAATAGTTTTTCTTTAGACATTTATCACTAATGCCTCATAAGAGAAAATAATTCTCTTTTCCAACTCGAATCCATCTAAAAAAATTATCAACATTTTTGATAATTTGCCTGCTGATCTTCTCAAAAATATTTTTTCTTGTCTACCACCAATTTTTCTTTTGATAAAATTTTGCCATACACTTGTCCAAGGATGAGTACAAAAACATTCTCAATGATTTGTTTTGACAATCATTCAAAAATGTGATACATGAGGTCTTAGCACTCCAATTCTTATTTGAGAATTGTTCAAGATTCAAGAAATTGGAATTTATAAATTGTAGGTCCATTTATACTCTACGTGCTCAAGCTTATTTTTTGAAAAAAATTTAGATTTTAGTTGTCAAAAATTTTCATAATGTCCACACAATCAAAGTATATACTCCCAAACTTTCTTGGGTAAGTATATTGTGAGATAGCTTAAAAAACTATCTCCCACGAGATAGGTCATCTTGACCATTAAAAATTTACCAGGATTAAGCCTAAGCCACATAATTTTGTCCAAGACACAAATGATCAATTGGAATGCAATTCTCTCATTTCTATTCTCTCCAAATTTTATCTTCTCTCCATATTTCATCTTCATCTCTCATTTTTCAAAATCCTATCACCACCGACCCACCACCACCACCACCTCCGCTACCACATCTATTTGTCCCTGACATGGCGTGACAAATTCGGGCCACGCGAGGCAACCACTCAAAAAGATCAGGATTAAAAGCTATGCCAGAAGTTAGGCCACTGAATGTTTCCAACTTGTAGACATGGCCATTGAGTATGTTGATTACAAACCATATCTCTTGGAAGTACTCAACCACTGACCCTTTCATCAATGGGAGAAGTTAGTTCTTGCGTAAGGTCAGATCTGCCCTTTGCGTGGTCGGATCAGAACACGCGAAGTCCAAAAAGGGCCGAACTGGCCACGCACTGATCTGACCTTACGCAAGAACTAACATTTCCCATTGAAGAAGGGGTACATTGAAATATGTGGTTGAATACTTCCAAGAGACCTGGATTTTAATTCGACATGAGAAGAAGTATTAATTTTTTGGTTTTCTCATCTTGAAATCCCAATTCTAGGGAAAATTATTTGGGTTGTTGGCACTCTGCACCATGGAAAGTTTTAGCACTTTATATATTGAAAATGTAATCTATTTGGCACTTTGCATCCTATGTGTTTTGAAGACCCCACTTGTTATATTATATTTTTTTTAATAAGTACTTGCGATACGTCTTTCTAGGAATGGCGTTAGGGTCGGGTTTTTTTGGGACCCGTCCCAAAACGATTGGGTATTTCTTGTTTGGAACTAAAAAATGAATTTTTAAAAATATTTTCGGGTTGGGTTTTTGGTATTATATTTACATATGAACGGGTATTTCAGGACCCGTTCGGATATTGAATAAAAAAATTTGGCCCAATTTTATTATATTTGTGTCTATTGTAACTTTAAATTGATTGGGATATTTTGATGCTTGGAGTTTAATTGTAATAGTGTTGAATGTTGAAGACTTAAGACTTGTATGTTGTGTTTTGTTTAGGAGTCTTTGATTGTAATATTGTTGAAGACTTGATAAGTTTGTGTTGTGTTTATTTTGAAGTTATTGTGTACAATTAAGTGTTGGAATTCATTTATTTTATAATTTTACATACTTATATGTTAAAAAAATGAGATTTCATGTACATATATATATATATATATATATATATATATATATATATATATCTATACTACTAATAAAAACAAAGGTTTTTTCCTCTCACAGAATGACAGTTTCTCCTCAAACTTTACAAAAATAGCCCCTCAAATTTCGAACACAGGAATTATATAGTTCAGATTCAAGGACAAACATGTCAAGAAAGGAAAAAATCGGTCAGTTCTTATACCAAAAAAGTATTTTCCATATTTAACCCGGTTCCACATTATAGTCATCTATTCATTATCAGGGCTAAATTGTCAGAAATTTATTTCTATCTCTACTCCACTCAATCGCACGTCCGGAGTCCAAGGAAATTGAAATTCATCTCAACTATCACTACCCATGGAACCACCCGTCTCTCTCTCTCTGGTAATCTCATTGTCATTGTTTATTCTCACTCTCAATGTAAACCCTTGGTCTTCACATTAACTTTTCAGTTTCTTTTTCAGGATTTTGGGTCAGTTTTTGGATTTTGGGGGAAAAAAATGTCCAACCTCATTCTACAAATTTATTAATTGAAAGAAAATGCCTGTAATTGTTTAGGCAGTCTAATTTTCATTGTTCATCTTCATAACTTCTTCTCAATTGGGTACTCCATTTAATTGAACAAAAATGCCTGTAATTGTTTAGGCAAGTCTAATCCTCATTTAATTTTCACTAATTGGTAATTTTCACTAATTGGGTACGTACTCCATTTGCTTATGTTTTCCAAATGTTGATGTAGTTTGGTGCTCTACAATCCAATCCGATTTTCTTGATTTTAGTTGCTAAAATTACTTCATTAGTTTATATTCAGGTTCTGCAAATTTGTTTACTAAAAAAACATGGTTCTAATTGTTTGGGCAGTTTAATAAGCTCAATAGATTTTCTTGATTTTAGTTGCTAAAATTACTTTATTAGTTTACATTCAGGTTCTGCAAATTTGTTTACTAAAAAATCATGGTTCTAATTGTTTGGGCAGTTTAATAAGCTCAATAGACTCAACAATCTGACCTTCTTAATTTTTAGGTGGAGCACCTTTATTGTTTGCAGAAGACTCTTGCCACTTCAGGTATACTTGATTATTATATATTTCTTCCTTTTTTAATTTCTTCAGTTCCAATTCATTTAGTTTAGGCAGTTTACTAAGAACATGATTTAGACTTGCAAATTTCATACAGTAACAATGGTTGGATTACATATTAGGTGGGTTCCATTAGTAAAAGTGTACTGAAGTTATTGTCATGAAATCTACAATTGCAGATAATGGTTGGATTACATATTAGGTGGGTTCCATTAGTAAAAGTGTACTGAAGTTATTGTCATGAAATCTACAATTGCAGATACTGAAAGCGTACTAGAGTTATTGTCATCAAATTTACAATTGCAGAGACTAGAAACCAACAAATTCACATGGATTCGCACGGTCATGCCAACACTATTCAAGATCTGGCCGCCCAAGCTGAACGAGTAAGAGAAAGAGCACGCATACGAGCGAGAGAAAGAAGAGAAGCAATGACTGCGGAACAAAGAGAAGCATATCTTGCTCAAAGGCGTGAATATTACCATTCACGACGAGCTAGGCTAACAAATAATGAGTTGACCAGAGCACAACTACAATCAGATTTAGGTTATATATATATATATAATATGTAACAGAAGAAATATGATTACAAGTGGACCATTTTCATTATTATATTACTAAATACTTTCTTAACCTATAACTGTGTTCAATATGTGTAGGCCCTCAATTCCCAACTAGCCCCGGTGCAAGGGGTCGCCTAGCTAGATCTATTCCCGTGTCAATAAATTTAAATTCATCCTCAAACCACCTGCCGCGGACATCAAATTCGAGTACTTCATCATCTACCGCAACAAGCACTAGTAAGCATGTTAATTCAATTAATAGAGTGTCCTTAGGTTGCTTATCACGGTCAATACCAATGCCGACTTATGTTAATTCAATTCCCAACAACCAAGCTGAAGCATCCAGATCAACACCGACATTTACACAGCCTGCTCCTGCTGGTAAGAACAAATCAGTGAACATCACATCACTTAAAAAAAAAAAAATTCCATGTCTGCACATTTGACATATATCTCCATGCTATTTTTCTATTTCAAATTTTAAATTAATTTTTTAATACAGAAACAGCTGCTACTATTACACGTGTTACACGATTTTCTAGAAGAAGTCATCTTACACCTTTACCTCATAACCCATTCACATTTAATACCCATCTAAGTCATCACTGTGAAACCTCAAATTTGCGTGGACAAACCTCTACAAGAGAAGGTAATTATAAGTTCATACATTATACATATACCAATACTGAATTGAAATCTATTAAATACATTTTATGATACACATGGATATCAACAAATGAACTCATGTACTACAATATTCTAACTTAGCTCATGATGTACATGTTCAACGAGATGAAATCAACATACACATGAGTGATGCTGAAGATGTGAACTCGGAATCCAGCAACGATGATGAGAGGACTACACGTACAAACCTGCATCATAATAGAGCAAGAGATTTTCGCGAAGAACATGGATTTCCTCCATTCAAACTACCAAATCCAACCACCTGCCATTTATGTTATGCAAGGTTGTTTCATGGTGAAAACAAAAATTTTTGCTGCAAGGGGGGGAGAGTTGTTTTGCCAGAAATTCCTGTCCCTATTGAACTACTTCGCATTTTTACAGATATATCAGCAGAGGGGAGAATATTCAGACAAAATATTAGACCTTACAATCATGTTTTCTCATTCACCTCAATGGGTGTTCAGCTTGATGAAAGAGTATCAACATGTCCAGGGGTATATGCCTTTAGAGCCCATGGAGCAATTTATCATAAGATTGGTTCATTGTTACCTCATTCGGGAACTAGGCCACGATATCTACAAATGTTCATTTATGATACAGAGCATGAGACGGATAACCGTATGCTTGAAAATACTGGATTAAATAGAGAGTTGCTTGAAAAAATTAAGCGGATACTTGATGAACATAATCCATTTGTAAAGACTTTTCGTCAACTTGCTCAGCGCCCCGGTATTCATCATTGCAAGTTGCTCATCAAAGAGAGACCTACTTCAGACAGACAATATACACTCCCAGCAGCATCACAAGTTGCAGCTGTTATATCAGGGGATGAATCATTAGGTGATGCTAATAATAGAAATATTGTTGTCCAAACAATTGGGGGTCAACTTAGGCATAGAAAGGAATTTTCAGGATATTACGACCCACTGTAGTATCCTCTATTTCTTCCTTTTGGCATTATGGATGGGATAGTGACACTCGCACAATTCGTAACGTAAGAGTCACGTGTTGTGATTATTACGTATATATGTTGCAGGTAATTCATATTTCTCTATTTTATTTCAATTCAAATATAGTATACATGATGTTCATAGACTAAAAAAAAAAAAACTAATATTTTCTCTTTTCACCAGTCAATATTTTAGATCAGAATTAACAATCCATCCGTCCTTCTATATGGAGGTCGATTGCTACAACAATATGCTGTTGATAATTTTGTGAAGATTGAAACACAAAAGTTGAGATACATAAGATCCCATCAGGATAAGATCATAGCGGAATTGAATCAGGGTTTGCAAGATTGTTTAGAGGCTGGAGAAAATGATGCGGGTAAATATGCCATGAAAATCAAATTTTGTCCAATTATGTATTTCTTTCAACATTTTTACTAACTAACTAAAACACACATTCCATGTTCAATTAACAGCAAATATCGGACGTTGTACTGTTTTGCCATCATCTTTTGTTGGGAGCCCACGAGATATGTACCAAAGGTACCAAGATGCTATGGCTATAGTTCAAAAATTTGGTAAGCCTGATCTTTTCATCACTATGACCTGCAATCCTAATTGGAAAGAGATACAAGAACAACCGTTTCCTGGACAAACATCTCAGGATCGCCCGGATTTGCTTACAAGGATTTTTCGAGCAAAATATGAGGAACTAAAGAAAGATATATACAAACGCGGTGTTCTTGGAAAAGTAGTGGTGCATGTTCATGTTATTGAGTTCCAAAAACGTGGTTTACCTCATGTGCATATGTTGGTCGTCCTTCATGAAGATGATAAGCTAAAACTCCAGATGATTATGATCATATTGTCAGAGCATAAATACCTAATCGAGAAGAAGAACCTAGGCTTTACGAGGCGGTGCTGAGACATATGATACATGGACCGTGTGGAGCAATGAACCAAAATGCTCCGTGCATGGATAAAGGGACATGCAAAAAAAACTATCCAAAGAATTTTTCTTCGTGCACTGTACAAGGGAATGATTCGTACCCAATTTATCGTCGTCGTGATGATAATAAATACATTGCTCTAGATAACGAGGGAGATAAAATTATTGACAAGAGATGGGTGGTTCCTTATAATCCTTGGCTATTGTTGAAGTATGACTGTCATATTAATGTGGAGATATGTTGCAGTATCAAAAGTATAAAGTACTTATATAAGTATGTGTATAAGGGACCCGACTGTGTAGTATTTGAAGTATGTCCTGGCCCAGGTTATGACGAATGTAGCCAGTACGTCGATGGAAGATGGATATGTGCTCCTGAGGTGTTATGGAAAATGTATAAGTTCCCAATGAGCCAAATTTATCCGTCTGTAGTGCGGTTGCAACTTCACCTTCCGAATATGCAGCAAGTTCAATTTTATGGTCATCAAAGGATTTCAGATGTCCTAACTGATGAGCGAAACTCTCGCACCATGTTGACGGAGTTCTTCAAAATTTATAATAATGAGATGGAAGATAATAAATATTTGTATGTCGAATTCCCTAGACACTACCGGTGGCTCGTTAGGGAAAGAATTTGGCAGAAAAGAAGAACAAACCAAAAAGTTATTGGAAGAGTCTATGCTGCATCACCAAATGAAGGGGAACGAATTTATTTACGCCTATTGCTTAATCATATTCGAGGACCAAAATCTTTTGACAATCTATTAACAATTAATGGTGTGCGCTGCTTCACATTTAAGCAAGCTGCTGAAAAATTAGGGCTGCTTGAAGAGGATGATGGTATTCGACAATGCTTAATTGAGGCAAGAAGTGTTAAACTGCCTGCTGCCCTCAGAAGACTATTTGCTACAATCTTACTTTATTGCGAGCCAACGGGATTAAGAAGCCTATGGGATGAAAATTATGCTTACATGATCGAGGACTATCCGTCCTCAAGCTCTACCACAAGTGCATTCGCAACTCATCGACTTCTTCAGGACATAAATAAAATACTTTCACACCATAAGAGAAGTACAGAAGAATTTGATCTGCCTCGGATTACTGAGAGCTTCCAAGATTTTGATAGGGTCTGCAGTATAATTGTTGATGAGCTCACGATACGAGTTTCTTCCGAAGAACTAAATGCTGTCAACAAATTAAATTCCGGTCAAATGCTAGCTTTTAACAATATAAAGCATGCAATAATGACAAAACAAGGTGGAGTATTCTTTGTGGATGGTCCAGGTGGAACGGGAAAAACATTCCTTTACCGAGCATTACTTGCAGCATTTCGGAATGAGGGCCACATAATGATTGCTACTGCGACATCAGGGATCGCAGCAAACCAACTATCAGGGGGTAGAACAGCACATTCAAATCTAAAAATACCAATAAAATTGGATTCAGATTCTTTGTGTTATTTCAGCAAGCAATTAGAATTATGTCAATTACTAGATCGTGCATCCGCAATAATTTGGGATGAGGCGCCAATGGCAAATAGAAAAGCAATTGAAACTGTGGACCGCACTTTGAGGGATATGTTAGGACAAGACTTGCCATTTGGTGGAAAGGTGATGATTTTCGGGGGGGATTTCCGCCAAGTTGTTCCGGTCGTGGTAGGAGGTACTAAGTCCCAGACCATACAAGCAAGTATAGTTCAGTCAAATTTATGGAGCAATGTTAAACTTCTTCATTTAGCGGAAAATGTAAGAGCCCAACATGATCAAAACTTCTCGGATTTCATTCTCCGGGTAGGTAATGGTGAAGAGCCAACTTTGCAAGATGACATGATAAGGATTCCCGCTTCCATGGCCATACCATGGGTAGGTGAAGAATCGATTAATCAGTTAATAGCATCAATTTTCCCAAATTTGGATTCTCATATATATGATGTAGATTACACGATGAATAGGGCACTGATAACCCCTTTGAATGATGATGTGAACAAGTTAAATAAAAAGGTCATTGAAATATTTCCTGGGGAGGAAGTGACATATTACTCATTTGACTCTGTGGGATATGATATGCGTAATTTATATTTGCCAGAATTCCTAAATTCACATTCGCCTGGAAATCTTCCACCTCACAAGTTGACTCTTAAAAAAGGCTGTCCAAATATGTTGCTACGAAATATCGATCCAAAAATTGGCCTCTGCAATGGCACGAGACTAATATGTCACAGATTTGGTAGAAATCTCATTGATGCTGAAATTTTAACTGGTCAATTCAAGGGAACCAGAGTTTTCTTGCCGCGCATACCTCTAAAGACATCAGAAGATGCTAAATTACCTTTTGAATTCACACGTAAGCAATTCCCAGTGAGACTCAGTTTCGCGTTGACGATTAACAAGTCACAAGGACAAACAATACCCCATGTTGGAATTTATTTGCCTGATCATGTTTTTAGCCATGGCCAGTTGTATGTTGCTCTATCCCGAGGAGTTTCTGAAACGACAACCAAAGTTTTGGTTAAAAAGGGGAGGATAGATGGACACGATGGGGTTTACACAAGGAATGTGGTTTACCCAGAAATTTTCGCAAAACTTAGGAATCATAGATGAAAGTATGGTATGCAAAGAAAACCGTTACTTATTCGATCATATTATAGCAACGAGATCACTGTAATTCACATTCTCTACGTGTGTTTCGTATGGGAAAATCAGATTTTTGGTTATTGTTTCTCTATGTGTGTGATAATGTGTTTGACCTTCATTACTATTGTCCATATACTCATTACAAATGTCGATATATCAATGGTTCAAATACGTATGTCTAAAATACTTAAGTCTAAAATCTAAATGCCCTAATATCGTGTAAGACTCTGTTCAGACTTGAATTCTTTTTTTTAATAAAAGGAAGAGTTGTTCAAATTACGGGTTATAACAATATAGGAACTATACACGCGGGGACGCGTGCGCCAGTTGCTAGTATATAAATAAAAGAAAGGTGAAAATGGACAGTCTGTGCCATATAGATTTATAAGTGATTGAAAATCTTTATGATTTTATTCCTATTAATTAGTTAGTATTGTGTTTGAAAATGGACAGTATATTTTTTGGGAAAGGATGAAGCCCACCCAAAAGACAGCATCAAGTAACGACTAAAATTAGTTAATTTCATTGATCTATCGCATGAGCTCTTAACGAAATTCTTTTTTTCTTTTAAGTTCTTTCTTGACAAATTTGCACATGTTACTATTTCTGCACACCATCTTGGGATATTACATTAAAATTAATTGTTTGGAATTTATGAAAAACAATTTTTTGTTCATGTAAATAATTCAATAATTTTTATGTGTTGGATAAGGATGAAGATGAAAAGCAATGAAGTCAATTAGTAAAGGGTGGTTTTAATGATTTCCAAAACCTAAGATCAGCTAAGTATGGAAAACTTAGTTGTAAAATCCCTTAGAAGAATTTTGACCAATTAAGAAGACTATCAGAAGGGTCAAAGATTCAAGGTCAAGAAGACTACTGATCTGCTGAAGGAAAGAAATCAGACTGGTGAATATCAGCCGACTCAAATCAGATTTGCTCAAGTTTGGGATCAGCTCTGTTCATCAACAGACTTACACTTTCGATCAGCCAAGTGGAAAGGATCAAGAAGTCAAACCAACGGTAATAAATGCCCCTGGAAGTAATAAATACTGAAATACAAGGTTATTAAAGACAAATGATTGAAGAAAGACCTCGTATCAGCTTGGTGCATTTAATGCTGCCTGACAGAAAGTACAGTTCGCAGTACTGTCACTGTGCAGAGAGCCGTTCGCGGATTTGAAGGACCAGAAATCAAGAGATTTGAATTTTGTCTCTCTTCAACGGACATAATTCAAAGAGTGATTATAAATAGCTAAAGAGACGAAGGAAGAACATATACAACTTCTGAGAGACTGAATTCAAAAGCCAAAATATTTTCTAAGTCTCAAAAGCTCAAGAACAGCTCACTCGTCTGCTGAAAGTCATTTGTTGACAGAAGCCGTTGAAGTTCAAGAAAATATTTTCTGAGTGAATCTGTAAGAGAGAAAAGTTGTGAGGAGTTCTTATCCATCTTTGTGAGTGATAAGACTCTGTAGAATAGGTCTTCTTTGTGATTTCCTATTGCGCACTTGTGGTCGTTTCATTTGTTGTTCGACGCAAGCAGAGTGTACTAATTACTTTGTGTTCTTAGTATTACCCAAGATCTGTGTGACTTGGAAGAGTGGACTAAAGGATATTTAAATTCATATAACCACTATAAAAATTCTTGTGTTTTAAATTGCTTTTATTTGCATATTTTCAGATCTGCATAAAACATTTGATTAACTGTTTGAAAAAGGTTTAAAGGAGTTTTTATAAAACTGGGGATTAAATTTTTCAAACTACTAAGTATACTTGTGAAAAAACACTTTATAAATCCGCTGCAAGTATTCTGGCATTAAAACTGATTTTGACAAAAATTAGCTAAGTAACTATCAGATTAGTGGTCAGCAAAGCTGTTCAAAGATTTGTTCGCGATCAGCCTTGTAAACTTATTGTTCTGTATCAGCTTAGTCTGTTTAAGTTTGAGCAACATTTTTAAAGTTAAAATTTGATTAAAATTTTCAGAGGTCTATTCACCCCCCCCCCCCCCTCTAGACCTCATCTGACCATTTGGGACCAATAAGTGGTATCAGAGCAGGTGGTTCATTAGAATCAGCTGCCTGATCAACGAGCTTGATCCGAGTGTTTTTCAAAGGTTTTCAAACTTTTCAAAAGAGCATCTTTTTGAAAAATTAAAATTTTTGAAAAATGGATTGTATCAGCCATGTTCACCACATAGCTGGTATGAGCTTCGAAGACTGGAAGATCAGAATGGAGATCTTCTTAGCTACCTACAATGATAACATGTACACATGTATCATCAAAGGTCCATTCAAATTCACCAAGACCATCAAAGTTGATGAAGTCGATATAACGGTGGAAAAAGATTTACATGAAATGACAGTCGAAAAAATAAAGTTGTTCCACCTGAACAAAGTTGGGTGATTTATCATGACTAAGGCCTTTGACAATGACAGATTTGACAAAGTCAAGCACTGCAAGACTGCCAAAGAAATGTGGGATAAGGCCCGTGATATTAGCGAAGGAAACGACGCTATCAAAGAGCGTCAGCTGAGTGTTGCTCTGGAAAAGCTGGACAACTTCAAGATGAAGTCTGCGGAAACCATTGATCAGATTGTTACAAGGTTTACAAGGATGCTAAATAAAGTTTTAAAACTTGGAAAAACCTTCACTGATAAGGAGATAACCGTCAGAGTGCTGAAGGCTCTACCTCCTAAGTTCAACATGACGGTGACAGCCATGGAAGAGTCAAGAGACTTGGGAAAGATCTCACTCACCGAGCTGTTCTCAGTACTCAAGGCGTATGAGTATAAATTGCCAAGAATGGGTGTTGAAGAAACCTCTACTTCAAGTCCCACAGCTGCCCCTAGTTGCTGCTGAAAATCCTAGAAGGCCAGCCTACAAAAGCAAAGACGTGGACTCATCTGATGAAGCCACACTACTCAACAAAAAGGAGTACACTGCTGGAGACGTAGCATTGCCGATGAATAATTTCAAGAAGTTCTACGAGCGAAAAATGAAGAAAAATACAACAATGCTTCTACTTCTAACCCTACTTCTTCTTCTCAAGATAAAGATTCTTATAAATCTAAAATGATGTGCTATAACTGCAGGAAATTGGGTCATTTCATCAGAGACTGCCCATATCCTAAAGCTGAAAAGTACACTGAAGAAGAAAAGAGAATCAGAAAAGAAAGAAAGCATCAGAAAGGCAAGGTGCTGGTGGCAGAAGCGGAAAAGTTAGCTGCTATCTACTCATCAGATTCGGATTCAAACACTTCTGATGAAGGTGTTACAAAGAATTAGTCTAATGGACAAAGAGTACGAGTTCTAAACAATACAATTTGAAATGAGGTTCAAGAAAGATTTTCAAAATGAGATTAATTGAATAAACATGAAATGATTGACTCAAAGAATTACACATGAATCGAATTATAGACCATTCAAGCCTCTCAAGGTATGAGAAGAAAGGACGAAGTTGTCACATAATTTATATCTATTTAGATACACACGAATTTCCAGAAGACCATGTTTCAGTTCTTCGTCGGATCAGCTTCACTCCATTTCTTAATCTCTTCAAGTTTGTTAGAATGGTGATGGTGGTCTTGAGCTCTTCTTTCGTGATTCTTGAAGTTTTTCCTCAATCTCAATGTACACCACGATGTAATGATAAATAAGACATTATTAGACTTTAAAATATAGTACTTATTATTCCAAGAGCGAATGCGATGCCAATCTAACTAGTTCACGAAGTTGATCATATAACGCCACCAAAAAATCTTCATGTTATAGTGCGTCGGGGTATTCTTCTCGAAGATTTATCTTTAGAGTTGACGATGGACCAAAAGTCATGTGTAATGTTGATGGCTTCATCAAATTCTTTAAATGATTCCATTTGTTGATCAGACTCTTTCCATATTCCCGTTGCGCCACTCTAATTCCGAAGACTTTCTCTTTTGTCAATCCTTTCATCTTTGGAAGAATTTTCATTGATACATATGTCTTGTGCATTCAAGTTCTAACACGTACTTAATGCGAAAATACAATAATATTAATAATAATGACTTAGCTATTAGCTCACGTAACCTAGATGTTCAATAGGCTTGATAATTTAGGCTATTAACTCAATGAAGTTTGGTTCACGAAGCAGCATGAATAAGAATATCAATTGATAATCAAGTAGAACCATTTCAAAGGCAAAAACTTGGAATGTAATCCAACATGATATATAGAGATGTACTTTAAAGGACATAGTGGATTGGTAGAAGTTCAATAAAGGTCATGAGAAATTTAGCAACACGGATACAATGATTTCAAGACTCCATAAATTGTATAATAGACCAGATTCCATTGGGACTAGATTTGGCTAGTGTATTATCCAAAATCATACGCAAGATTGATACCTTTTAAATATGGGAAATGTTAGAAGCACTATTAAATAACACTGGTTATAATTGTAGTAGAATAAAGAGATACAATAATAGCCAAATACGATTATTGTATTAGGAAATGAAGTCATAGTCATTTGAATGAAAGGGGATTCAACAAGGATGGATCCAAAGAGATTAAAAGTTCAAAGTTGGAGATAAGCATAGATCAATTATGGACTTCAAGGAAATAATAGGCACATGTTTGCCATTTTTCTTGCAATATGAAATGGATTACTTAATTTACAAAATCCTTATGTACGAATTTCACATGTTATCAACAGAATGAGGTTTAAGAGGAGTCTGTGATGATAATAACACAACGAAACAAGAAAATAAAACATGTCCTTAGGAGGCAAACTAAACCTAAGGTAACTATTTCAACCGAGCTCTAGGAGGTGTGAAACATTAGTTGAATAAACATCTTTAAAACTTTTTCCAAAAGGCCAAAAACATGAGTTTTTAATACTTTTAGTGAAGAATGACTCAATACAATTTATCTAAAGGGTGCTCTAGGCCGAGGACCTTGTCCTGGCTTATGAGCCGAAGCTCTGATACCATCTGTAACAGCCCAACCTGAGATTGACCCGTAATGGCCCTCCTCAAGTCGCCGCGACCCTGAAAAATACTAAATATACTACAATTTAATCAAAAGAAACTTAAAATTTGAATGACTACAAGTCAAATTGGAATGGACAAAAATTCACTTCAATGCTACATCTAGTCTAAGGACTATCAGCACAACAAACTGATATCTAGCTAGAACACTGGTTCAAAAGATATCAGAGCACGAGACCATTCAAGATACGAACCCCTTCTTCTCTTTTCTTTTTCTTTCTCTCTTTCTTTTCATTTGTCGTTCCATCACTCTCGGCACTCTCTTTCTTTCCTCTTCCCCCCCTCCTTTTCTTTCTGCTGTGTAAATATATATGTGAAAATTGAGAGAAAAATGAAAGGGAAAAAGTTGGGTTTTAACTTTTCAAATTGCTTTCCATTAACCTAAGAATGGAATGAATATAAGGAGACATGGGTGGAGGAAATGTTTTCCTCCACCTGGCCATACATTACACACCAGCAGGGCACGTCCCCTGCTGCTTTCAATAATATTTTTTTTCTTTCTAAAATTGCATTGTTGGTCCCTATGATTTTAGGAAATGTCATATTGACTCCTGAACTTTTTAAAAATGTCATTTTGACCCATGAACCTTTTGAAACTTGTTAATTAATTTATGGGGCATTTAACATACTATTCATCAACACAATAACATCAATACATATAAATCTGGAAATAACATATCCACAATCATGATTCCAAAAAGAATATGACAACAATTAACTCCTAATTATAGACAATTAGGAAAATGGAAAGGATTTCACCTACTCGGAATAAAATGGGGAAATGGATTCTTCTTCCCTTAATCACAACATAATTACTCCCCAAGGGTGGTGATTAATTCACCCCCTTGGTGGAGTATTTAATACAAGAAAAAAGAAAAAGAAAATAAGGAAAGAGAGATTGAGGGAGGCTAGATAGAAAAAGAGAGAAAGAAATAGGGCCAAAAGTTGTTGCCTCATCTCTTCTCATCTTGCCCTAATAGCCCCATGAAGAGAATAATTCCCCTTCAAAACGTGCAGTTTTTTACGGATAATTCGCAGCAGCAGGCCCTCCCTGCGGTGAGGTTTGGGCAAAGAGTTTTCCGGCAATTTTTTTTATTCCGAACTCCAATTGCGGATCCGTAAAGTTCGTAGCGTAGCTAACTCCTTCGCCTATAAAATACTCAAATTTTGGCTAACTTGAATCATCCATGAAATATTTATGCATATTTTAGTGAGCCACTATCTACATTATTCTATATTTTGACTTCGATTTTTCTTCCATTGAAGCTTTTATCCACATATCCCTACAAAACACACACGACACAATCAAAACACACAAACAACCACCAAAACACACATATGTCCAACACGGGACCAAAAGCGCAAAGGCACGTAAAACTCAAAAGAGCAAGTTCTTTTCGGTTTAAGAAGACACGTAATAATGAAGCTTTCACGGAGTTATCAATATGTGAAATTAAAAACAGACATACATTATTTTAAAACATATATTTATTTTGCATTAAGAAAAAAATATTAAAAATGAATTGGAAAAAGCAATGCAAAGGTGAAATTAAGAGTAAAAAAAATACATGTGCATCCTTGCTAATAAAAACTAACAATTTTATACACCGAGGAAAAGAAAACAAGAATGAACCAAAACGTAATTTAGGAATTCGTTGCACATAAATGATGTTAGAAGAACCTCAATATAGATTTTATTGAGGATATCAGAGTAACACTATTGCAACAAATGGACAAAAATACCCCCACGTGTAGATCACTGGATATATAAACCTCAATGTTCAGCCGGAAAAGGGCCAAAGTGAAACAAATAACTCTTAGTAGGGACTAACATGGAAAAAAAACATAAGAGGGACGACTCTGTAAAAAGTTAACGATAAGGAAGATCATAAGTGGTGTTTACCCTATTATCAATATCTTTTGCACCAATCTTCCTTATTAACAATTATATGTCTATACATTTGCCGAAAATCCCAGAGATTTATTACATTTACCCAATTGCTATTATGCGTATCTATTATCTTTAAAGTCGTAAGGTGGTTTTTGGTGTTTCATATTAAATTGTCAAGTTTATCCTTTAGAATTTTCATTTTGAAAACGTGTAAAGAAAACGGTTAGACTCGTAGTGTCTTTTGTCTTTAAAGTAATAATTTGGTTTTTCCAGTGTTTAATATTACACTGTTGTTTATCCTTTGAAATTTCCATTTTGCAAATGTGTAAAAAAATTGTGGTTATACTCGTCGTGTTTTTTCCTCAAAGGTCACCAAATATTTTTAAATAATTATAATAATATTTCTCATATTCCGTCTAAAGACATTTTTTCTATATAAAATCTTTACACGACTTCTTATTCTTCGGTGACTTCTTTTTTTTTTCTTCGTTCATTGCTTTGTTCCGCCTTAATAGATCTTTAATTACTTTTTCTTAAATTTTATATGCACGACTTGTTATTCATTCGTGTTTTCTCCTCTTTTTTCTTCATTCATTGCTTACTTTGTTCCACCACCATAGATATTTACTTCTTCTCAAATTTTCAGTTCCCTACCTCTTACTCGCCATTTATATCATAATTTTAATGGAATTATTGATGGATTTACATTGGTATAGTTCAATCCGCTCTATTATTCTTTAAAGGCAAAAAGAACCTACTTGTTGGCTCCAAATGAGGGTACTATTTTCTGTATTTTTTTTCTCTTGCTATATTTTTTCTTTCTATATTCATTGTTCATCTCTCAATTGAATCCTTGATTTATTTTAATTGTGAATGAGTTCCTATGTCAGATCAGATTTAAACTAGAATTTTATTTTTAATCTACATATGCACGAGCCAAGAAGAATTAGTGGAATTGCGTATTCTGTACGAAGACTCATTTCTCTCATTAACGGTAAAGTTCTTTCCACAAGAAACTTGTAAATCAGAACCAATGAAAATGTATTATATATTCACCATCTTAAAAAAATTAAGGTATCAATATAAGTTATAATAGATTATTTGATGGTTATATATATAAATGACCATTTTTTTCAAATATTCTATCATTTGTTGATTTAACTAATATTTTTAACAATTTTTTATAATCTATTTGATTTAGCGTACATTTTGCCGATGAAACTTTGTGCACCATTTTATTCTTTTGTGATTATGTCCAATAATTTGTCCTATTAAAATTTGAATCATAGTATAAAGATCTTGGACGAAAATACATAAGTGGAAAAAATATAAATGTTATATTTTTATGTGCAAGAAGTGCAATTTATGAAAATGTTCTATAATTTTATTCTGTTCCGAGCACTATTTGGCATTAGCATAATTTACCATTTTGTAGAGTTGTGCAATTATATTAGATGTTGCACATTTCACACCTAATTTACCTTTAAAGAAGTCAACTCCAGTAAAAATCTGGAGGCATAAGCCAAATTAAATTAGAAATAGTTTCCAAAATTTTATAATTATACCTAAAATAAAAAATCAATTTCAACAATAATAATATTTTGGTAATTTAAGGTTAAATTGATCTGAATAGTTTATATGATGACAAGTAATTCAGAAGTTTTTGTAATCAAAATTAAGAGTTCATGATTAGTCTAGTGTAAGCTTGTACATCTTGGTTATATAAAAAAAAATCTAATAGAGTTTTTAGTAATTAGTTCTGACCCTACTAATTGGTGGAAAATCTCAGTCAAGGTTGCAATAATTCCTTACTTAAAAAGGTGTTTGCCTGCTATATTTTGCTATAATATTAATCTACGATAGTATTTTTTATTATACTTCTATAGTATTCGTTTTTAATTTCCTTAAATATTAGTCAAGGTTGCATCAATTTCCTTGAATCTCCTCTCCTTATTCTACATTTCACTTTTAATTGAAAAATAACATGTTTGGATACTATAGCATTGTCATAAAATTTAAAATATCTAATAGATGTATTGATAAACCCAATAGAGATAATTCAGGAAAAGTTTCATCATTTTCCTTAAATATCGTGAAACAAGGACTGGTACTCTCTATTTGAGTTTCACTTGAACAATAATATGTTTGGATAATCCATAACTTTTAAACGCAGTTGACTCCAAATAGGACAAAAAATCTGAACTACAAAAACGAAATTTACTCTCTTTTGATAACAAAATCCAAACTTACTACCTTTTTTATTTCATGGGATTTCCTAGTAATTGTAAATAATTTCTATATAAACTCATTGGATTTTCACCATTCACACACCAACTGTATCAGGAAGTTAACATCAATAGTTTTTCTTTAGCCATTTATTACTAATGCCTCATAAGAGAAAATAAATTCTCTTTTCAAACTCGAATCCATCTAAAAAAATTTGCCTGCTGATCTTTTCAAAAATATTTTTTCTTGTCTACTACCAATTTTTCTTTTGATAAAATTTTTGCCATACACTTGTCCAAGGATGAGTACAAAAACATTCTCAATGATTTGTTTTGACAATCATTCAAAAATGTGATACATGAGGTCTTAGCACTCCAATTCTTATTTGAGAATAGTTCAAGATTCAAGAAATTGGAACTTATAAATTGTAGGTCCATTTATACTCTGTGTGCTCAAGTTTATTTTTTGAAAAAAATTTAGATTTTAGTTGTCAAAAATTTTCATAATGTCCACACAATCAAAGTATATACTCCCAAACTTTCTTGGGTAAGTATATTGTGAGATAGCTTAAAAAACTATCTCCCACGAGATAGGTCATCTTGACCATTAAAATTTACCAAGATTAAGCCTAAGCCACATAATTTTGTCCAAGACACAAATGATCAATTGGAATGCAATGCTCTCATTTATATTCTCTCCATATTTTATCTTCTCTCCATATTTCATCTACATCTCTCCTTTTTCAAAATCCTATCACCACCGACCCACCACCACCACCTACGCTACCACATCTATTTGTCCCTGACATGGCGTGACAAATTCTGGCCACGCGAGGCAATCACTCAAAAAGATCAAGATTAAAAGCCATGCCAGAAGTTAGGCCACTGAATGTTTCCAACTTGTAGACATGGCCATTGAGTATGTTGATTACAAACCTTGTCTCTTGGAAGTATTCAACCATTGACCCTTTCATCAACGGGAAAAGTTAGTTCTTGCGTAAGGTCAGATCTGCCCTTTGCGTGGTCGGATCAAAACACGCGAAGTCCAAAAAGGGCCTAACTGGCCACGCACTGATCTGACCTTACGCAAGAACTAACATTTCCCATTGAAGAAGGGGTACATTGAAATATGTGGTTGAATAATTCCAAGAGACCTGGATTTTAATTCAACATGAGAAGAAGTATTAATTTTTTGGTTTTCTCATCTTGAAATCCCAATTCTAGGGAAAATTATTTGGGTTGTTGGCACTCTGCACCATGGAAAGTTTTAGCACTTTATATATTGGAAATGTAATCTATTTGGCACTTTGCATCCTATGTGTTTTGAAGACCCCACTTGTTATATTATATTTTTTTTAATAAGTACTTGTGATACGTCTTTCTAGGAATGGCGTTAGGTCGGGTTTTTTGGGACCCGTCCCAAAACGATCGGGTATTTCTCGTTTGGAACTAAAAAAATGAATTTTCGAAAAATATTTTCGGGTTGGGTTTTTGGTATTATATTTACATATGAACAGGTATTTCAGGACCCGTTCGGGTATTGAATAAAAAAATTTGGCCCAATTTTATTGTATTTGTGTCTATTATAACTTTAAATTGATTGTGATATTTTGATGCTTGGAGTTTAATTGTAATAGTGTTGAATGTTGAGGACTTAAGACTTGTATGTTGTGTTTTGTTTAGGAGTCCTTGATTGTAATATTGTTGAAGACTTGAGAAGTTTGTGTTGTGTTTATTTTGAAGTTATTGTGTACAATTAAGTGTTAGAATTCATTTATTTTATAATTTTACATACTTATATGTCAAAAAAATGTGATTTCATGTACATACATATATATATATATATATATATATATACATATATATATATATATATATATATATATATATATATATATATATATATATATATATATATATATATATAAAGGAAAGGTGAAAATGGACAGTCTGCGCCATATAGAGTTATAAGTGATTGATTTTGCATGTATGATCAGTTTGTGCCATATAGAGTTATAAGTCATTGAAAATCTTTATGATTTTATTCCTATTAATTAGTTAGTATTGTGTTTGAAAATGGACAGTATATCTTTGGGAAAAGGATGAAGCCCACCTAAAAGACAGCATTAAGTAACGACTAAAATTAATTAATTTCATTGATCTATCGCATGAACTCTTAACAAAATTCTTTTTTTTCTTTTAAGTTCTTTCTTGACAAATTTGCACATGTTACTATTTCTGCACACCATCTTGGGATATTACATTAAAATTAATTGTTTGGAATTTATGAATAACAATTTTTTGTTCATGTAAATAATTCAATAATTTTTATGTGTTGGATAAGGATGAAGATGAAAAGCAATGAAGTCAATTAGTAAAAGGTGGTTTTGATGATTTCCAAAACCTAAGATCAGCTAAGTATGGAAAACTTGGTTGTAAAATCCCTTAGAAGAATTTTGACCAATTAAGAAGACTATCAGAAGTGTCAAAGATTCAAGGTCCAGAAGACTACTGATCTGCTGAAGGAAAGAAATCAGACTGGTGAAGATCAGCCGACTCAAATCAGATTTGTTCAAGTTTGGGATCAGCTCTGTTTATCATCAGACTTGCACTTTCGATCAGCCAAGTGGAAAGGATCAAGAAGTCTACCCAACGGTAATAAATGCCCCTGGAAGTAATAAATGCTGAAGTACAAGGTTATTAAAGACAAATGATTGAAGAAAGACCTCGTATCAGCTTGGTGCATTTAATGCTGCCTGACAGAAAGTACAGTTCGCAGTACTGTCACTATGCAGAGGGCCGTTCACGGATTTTAAGGACCAGAAATCAAGAGATTTGAATTTTGTCTCTCTTCAACGGACATAATTCAAAAAGTGATTATAAATAGCTAAAGAGACGAAGGAAGAACAGATACAACTTCTGAGAGATTGAATTCAAAAGCCAAAATATTTTCTAAGTCTAAAAAGTTCAAGAACTGCTCACTCGTCTGCTGAAAGTCATTTGTTGACAGAAGCTGTTGAAGTTCAAGAAAACATTTTCTGAGTGAATCTGTAAGAGAGAAAAGTTGTGAGGAGTTTTTATCCATCTTTGTGAGTGATAAGACACTGTAGAATAGGTCTTCTTTGTGATTTCCTATTGCACACTTGTGGTCGTTTAATTTGTTGTTCGACGCAAGTAGAGATTACTAATTACTATGTGTACTTAGTATAACCCAAGATCTGTGTGACTTGGAAGAGTGGACTAAAGGATATTTAAATCCATATAACCATTATAAAAATTCTAGTGTTTTTACATTGCTTTTATTTGCATATTTTCAGATCTGCATAAAACACTTGATTAACTGTTTGAAAAAGGTTTAAAGGAGTTTTTATAAAACTGGGGATTAAATTTTTCAAACTACTAAGTATACTTGTGAAAAACACTTTATAAATCCGCTGCAAGTATTCTGGCATTAAAACTGATTTTGACAAAAATCAGCTAAGTAACTATCAGATTAGTGGTCAGCAAAGATGTTCAAAGATTTGTTCGCGATCAGCCTTGTAAACTTACTGTTATGTATCAGCTTAGTCTGTTTAAGTTTGAGCAACAGTTTTAAAGTTAAAATTTGATTAAACTTTTCAGAGGTCTATTCAACCCCCCGTCCCCCCTCTCTAGACCTCATCTGACCACTTGGGACCAACAAGTGGTATCAGAGCAGGTGGTTCATTAGAAGCAGCTGCCTGATCAACGAGCTTGATCCGAGTGTTTTTCAAAGGTTTTCAAACATTTCAAAATAGCATCTTCTTGAAATATTAAAATTTTTGAAATATGGATTGTATCAGCCATGTTCCCCACATAGCTGGTATGAGCTTCGAAGACTGGAAGATCAGAATGGAGATATTCTTAGCTGCCTACAATGATAACATGTACACTTGTATCAGCAAAGGTCCATTCAAATTCACCAAGACCATCAAAGTTGATGAAGTTGATATAACGGTGGAAAAAGATTTACATGAAATGACAGCCGAAAAAATAAAGTTGTTCAACCTGGACAAAGTTGGGCGATTTATCATGACTAAGGCCCTTGACAATGACAGATTTGTCAAAGTCAAGCACTGCAAGACTGCAAAAGAAATGTGGGATAAGGTCCGTGATATGAGCGAAGTAAACGACGCTATCAAAGAGCATCAGCTGAGTGTTGCTCTGGAAAAGCTGGACAACTTCAAGATGAAGTCTGCGGAAACCATTGATCAGATGTATACAAGGTTTACAAGGACGCTGAATGAAGTTTTAAAGCTTGGAAAAACCTTCACTGATAAGGAAATAACAGTCAGAGTGTTGAAGGCTCTACCTCCTAAGTTCAACATGAAGGTGACAGCCATGGAAGAGTCAAGAGACTTGGGAAAGATCTCAGTCACCGAGCTGTTCACAGTACTCAAGGCGTATGAGTATAAATTGCCAAGAATGGGTATTGAAGAAACCTCTACTTCAAGTCCCACAGCTGCCCCTGGTTGCTGCTGAAAATCCTAGAAGGCCAGCCTACAAAAGCAAAGACGTGGACTCATCTGATGAAGCCACACTACTCAACAAAAAGGAGTACGCTGCTGGAGACGTAGCATTGCCGATGAATAATTTCAAGAAGTTCTACGAGCGTAAAATGAAGAACAAATACAACAATGCTTCTACTTCTAACCCTACTTCTTCTTCTCAAGGTAAAGATTCTTATAAATCTAAAATGATGTGCTATAACTGCAGGAAATTGGGTCATTTCATAAGAGACTGCCCATATCCTAAAGCTGAAAAGTACACTGAAGAAGAAAAGAGAATCAGAAAAGAAAGAAAGCATCAGAAAGGCAAGGTGCTGGTAGCAGAAGCGGAAAAGTTAGCTGCTATCTACTCATCAGATTCGGATTCAGATACTTCTAATGAAGGTGTTACAAAGAATTAGTCTAATGGACAAAGAGTACAAGTTCTAAACAATACAATTTGAAATGAGGTTCAAGAAAGATTTTCAAAATGAGATTACTTAAATATACATGAAATGATTGACTCAAAGAATTACACATGAATCGAATTATAGACCATTCAAGCCTCTCAAGGTATGAGAAGAAAGGACGAAGTTGTCACATAATTTATATCGATTTAGATACAAACGAATTTCCAGAAGACCATGTTTCAGTTCTTCGTCGGATCAGCTTCACTCCCTTTCTTAATCTCTTCAAGTTTGTTAGAATGGTGATGGTGGTCTTGAGCTCTTCTTTCGTGATTCATGAAGCTTGTCCTCAATCTCGATGTACACCACGATGTAATGATAAATAAGACATTGTTAGACTTTAAAATAAAGTACTTATTGTTCCAAGAGCGAATGCGATGCCAATCTAACTAGTTCACGAAGTTGATCACATAGCGCCACCAAAAAATCTTCATGTTATAGTGCGTCGGGGTATTCTTCTCCAAGATTATTCTTTAGAGTTGACGATGGACCAAAAGTCATGTGTAATGTTGGTGGCTTCATCAAATTCTTTAAATGATTCCTTTTGTTGATCAGACTCTTTCCATACTCCTGTTGCGCCACTCTAATTCCGAAGACTTTCGCTTTTGTAAATTCTTTCATCTTTGGAAAAATTTTCATTGATACATATGTCTTGTGCATTCAAGTTCTAACACGAACTTAATGCGAAAATACAATAATATTAATAATAATAACTTAGCTATTAGCTCACGTAACCTAGATGTTCAATAGGCTTGATAATTTAGGCTATTAACTCAATGAATTTTGGTTCACGAAGCAACATGAATTAGAATATCAATTGATAATCAAGTAGAACCATTTCAAAGGCAAAAAATTGGAATGTAATCCAACATGATATATAGAGATGTACTTTAAAGGACATAGTGCATTGGTAGAAGTTCAATAAAGGTCATGAGAAATTTAGCAACACGGATACAATGATTTCAAGAAGACTCCATAAATTGTATAATAGACCAGATTCCAATGGGATTAGATTTGGCTAGTGTAATATCAAAAATCATACGCAAGATTGATACCTTTTAAATATGGGAAATGTTAGAAGCACTATTAAATAACACTGGTTATAATTGTACTAGAATAAAGAGATACAACAATAGCCAAATACGATGATTGTATTGGGAAATGAAGTCATAGTCATTTGAATGAAAAGGGATTCAACAAGGATGGCTCGAAAGAAATTAAAAGTTCAAAGTTGGAGATGAGCATAGATCAATAATGGACTTCAAGGAAATAATAGGCACATGTTTGCCATTTTTCTTGCAATATGAAATGGATTACTCAATTTACAAAATCCCCATGTACGAATTTCACATGTTATCAACAGAATGAGGTTTAAGAGGAGTCTGTGATGATAATAACACAACGAAACAAGAAAATAAAATATGTCCTTAGGAGGCAAACTAAACCTAAGGTAACTATTTCAACCGAGCTCTAGGAGGTGTGAAACATTAGTTGAATAAACATCTTTAAAACTCTTTCCAAAAGGCCAAAAACATGAGTTTTTAATACTTTTAGTGAAGAAAGACTCAATACAATTTATCTAAAGGGTGCTCTAGGCCGAGGACCTTGTCCTGGCTTATGAGCCGAAGCTCTGATACCATCTGTAACAGCCCAACCTGAGATTGACCCGTAATGGCCCTCCTCAAGTCGCCGCGACCCTAAAAAATACTAAATATCCTACAATTTAATCAAAAGAAACTTAAAATTTGAATGACTGCAAGTCAAATTGGAATGGACAAAAATTTACTTCAATGCTACATCTATTCTAAGGACTATCAGCACAACAAACTGATATATAGCTAGAACACTGGTTAAAAAGATATCAGAGCACGAGACCATTCAAGATACGAACCCCTTCTTCTCTTTTCTTTTTCTTTCTCTCTTTCCATCACTCTCGGCACTCTCTTTCTCTCATCTTCCCCCTCCCTCTTTTTCTTTCTGCTGTGTAAATATGTATGTGAAAATTGAGAGAAAAATGAAAGGGAAAAAATTGGGTTTTAACTTTTCAAATTGCTTTCCATTAACCTAAGAATGGAATGAATATAAGGAGACATGGGTGGAGGAAATGTTTTCCTCCACCTGGCCATACATTACACACCAGCAGGGCACGTCCCCTGCTGCTTTCAATAATATTTTTTTCTTTCTAAATTTACATTGTTGGTCCCTACGATTTTATGAAATGCCATATTGACTCCTGAACTTTCTAAAAATGTCATTTTGACCCATGAACCTTTTGAAACTTGTTAATTAATTTATGGGGCATTTAACATACTATTCATCAACACAATAACATCAAAGGTGGTGTTTCCGGTGTTTAATATTACACTGTTGTTTATCCCTTGAAATTTCCATTTTGAAAATGTGTAAAAAAAATGTGGTTATACTCGTCGTGTTTTTTCCTCGAAGGACACCAAATATTTTTAAATAATTATAATAATATTTCTCATATTCTGTCTAAAGACATTTTTTCTATATAAAACATTTACATGACTTTTTATTCTTCGGTGACTTCTTCTCTATTTTCTTCGTTCATTGCTTTGTTCCACATCTATAGATCTTTAATTACTTTTTCTTAAATGTTAAGTGCACGACTTGTTATTCATTCGTGTTTTCTCCTCTTTTTTCTTCATTCATTGCTTACTTTGTTCCACCACCATAAATATTTACTTCTTCTCAAATTTTCAGTTCCCTACCTCTTACTCGCCATTTATATCATAATTTTAATGGAATTATTGATGGATTTAAATTGGTATAGTTCAGTCCGCTCTATTATTCTTTAAAGGCAAAAAGAACCTATTTGTTGACTCCAAATGAGGGTACTATTTTCTGTATTTTTTTTCTCTTGCTATATTTTTTCTTTCTATATTCATTGTTCATCTCTCAATTGAATCCTTGATTTATTTTAATTGTGAATGAGTTCCTATGTCAGATCAGATTTAAACTAGAATTTTATTTTTAATCTACAGATGCACGAGCCAAGAAGAATTAGTGGAATTGCGTATTTTTTACGAAGACTCATTTCTCTCATTAACGGTAAAGTTCTTTCCACAAGAAACTTGTAAATCAGAACCAATAAAAAAATTAAGGTATCAATATAAGTTATAATAGATTATTTGATGGTTATATATATAAAAGACCATTTTTTTCGAATGTTCTATCATTTGTTGATTTAACGAATATTTTTAACAATTTTTTATAATCTATATAATAGATTTGATTTAGCGTAAATTTTGCCGATGAAACATTGTGCACCATTTTATTCTTTTGTGATTATGTCCAATAATTTGTCCTATTAAAATTTGAATCATAGTATAAAGATCTTGGACGAAAATACATGAGTGGAAAAAATATAAATATTATATTTTTATGTGCAAGAAGTGCAATATATGAAAATGTTAAATAATTTTATTCTGTTCCGAGGACTATTTGGCATTAGCATAATTTACCATTTTGTAGAGTTGTGCAATTTTATTAGATGTTTGAAATTTCACACCTAATTTACCTTTAAAGAAGTCAACTCTAGTAAAAATCTTGAGGCATAAGCCAAATTAAATTAGAAATAGTTTCCAAAATTTTATAATTATACCTAAAATAAAAAATCAATTTCAACAATCATAATATTTTGGTAAGTTAAGGTTAAATTGATCTAAATAGTTTATATGATGACAAGTAATTCAAAAGTTTTATTAATAAATAAATAATTTACTCGGTATATATATATATATACACTTTCATACGTAATTTTACCACCAAATTCAAATAGCATCTCAAAAGACGAGGGTTAAAAAAATCATCATGGTGTTAAGTTTTTGTAATCAAAATTAAGAGTTCAAAATTAGTCTAGTGTAAGCTTGTACATCTTGGTTATATAAAAAATCTAATAGAGTTTTAAGTAATTAGTTCTGACCCTACTAATTGGTGGAAAATCTCAGTCAAGGTTGCAATAATTCCTTACATAAAAAGGTGTTTGCCAGCTATATTTTGCTATAATATTAACCTACGATAGTATTTTTTATTATACTTCTATAGTATTCATTTTTAATTTCCTTAAATATCAGTCAAGGTTGCATCAATTTCCTTGAATCTCCTCTCCTTATTCTACATTTCACTTTTAATTGAAAAATAACATGTTTGGATACTATAGTATTGTCATAAAATTTAAAATATCTAATAGATGTATTGATAAACCCAATAGAGATAATTCAGGAAAAGTTTCATCATTTTCCTTAAATATCGTGAAACAGGGTCTGGTACTCTCTATTTGAGTTCACTTGAACAATAATATGTTTGGATAATCCATAACTTTTAAACGCAATTGACTCCAAATAGGACAAAAAATCTGAACTACAAAAGTGAAATTTACTCTCTTTTGATAACAAAATCCAAACTTACTACCTTTTTTATTTCATGGGATTTCCTAGTAATTGTAAATGAAAATTGCATTAAGACCATAAACTTTAAATAATTCCTATATAAACTCATTGTATTTTCACCATTCACACACCAACTGTATCAGAAAGTTAACATCAATAGTTTTTCTTTAGCCATTTATCACTAATGCCTCATAAGAGAAAATAAATTCTCTTTCAAACTCGAATCCATCTAAAAGATTACAAACCACTCAAAAAGATCAGGATTAAAAGCTATGCCAGAAGTTAGGCCACTGAATGTTTCCAACTTGTTGACATGGCCATTGAGTATGTTGATTACAAACCATGTCTCTTGGAAGTACTCAACCACTGACCCTTTCATCAATGGGAAAAGGTAGTTCTTGCATAAGGTCAGATCTGCCCTTTGCGTGGTCGGATCAGAACACGCGAAGTCCAAAAAGGGCCGAACTGGCCACGCACTGATCTGACCTTACGCAAGAACTAACATTTCCCATTGAAGAAGGGGTACATTGAAATATGTGGTTGAATACTTCCAAGAGACCTAGATTTTAATTCAACAAGAGAAATATTAATTTTTTGGTTTTCTCATCTTGAAATCCTAATTCTAGGGAAAATTATTTGGGTTGTTGGCACTCTGCACCATGGAAAGTTTTAGTACTTTATATATTGAAAATGTAATCTATTTGGCACTTTGTATCCTATGTGTTTCGAAGACCCCACTTGTTATATTATATTTTTTTTAATAAGTACTTGCAATACGTCTTTCTAGAAATGGCGTTAGGGTCGGGTTTTTTGGGACCCGTCCCAAAACGATCGGGTATTTTTCGTTTGGAACTAAAAAAATGAATTTTTGAAAAATATTTTCGGGTTGGGTTTTTGCTATTATATTTACATATGAACGGGTATTTCAGGACCCGTTCGGGTATTGAATAAAAAATTTGGCCCAATTTTAATATATTTGTGTCTATTTTAACTTTAAATTGATTGTGATATTTTGATGCTTGGAGTTTAATTGTAATAGTGTTGAATGTTGAAGACTTAAGACTTAAGACTTGTATGTTGTGTTTTGTTTAGGAGTCCTTGATTGTAATATTGTTGAAGACTTGAGAAGTTTGTGTTGTGTTTATTTTGAAGTTATTGTGTACAATTAAGTGTTAGAATTCATTTACTAAGAAAGGTGAAAATGGACAGTATGCGCCATATAGAGATATAAGTGAATGATTCTGCATGTATGATCAGTTTGTGCCATATAGAGTTATAAGTGATTGAAAATCTTTATGATTTTATTCCTATTAATTAGTTAGTATTGTGTTTGAAAATGGACAGTATATTTTTTGGGAAATGATGAAGCCCACCCAAAAGACAGCATCAAGTAACGACTAAAATTAATTAATTTCATTGATCTATCGCATGAACTCTTAACAAAATTCTTTTTTTTTCTTTTAAGTTCTTTCTTGACAAATTTGCACATGTTACTATTTCTGCACACCATCTTGGGATACTACATTAAAATTAATTGTTTGGAATTTATGAATAACAATTTTTTGTTCATGTAAATAATTCAATAATTTTTATGTGCTGGATAAGGATGAAGATGAAAAGCACTGAAGTCAATTAGTAAAGAGTGGTTTTGATGATTTCCAAAACCTAAGATCAGATAAGTATGGAAAACTTAGTTGTAAAATCCCTTAGAAGAATTTTGACCAATTAAGAAGACTATCAGAAGGGTCAAAGATTCAAGGTCCAGAAGACTACTGATCTGCTGAAGGAAAGAAATAAGACTGGTGAAGATCAGCCGACTCAAATCAGATTTGTTCAAGTTTGGGATCAGCTCTGTTCATCATCAGACTTGCACTTTCGATCAACCAAGTGGAAAGGATCAAGAAGTCTACCTAACGGTAATAAATGCCCCTGGAAGTAATAAATGCTGAAGTACAAGGTTATTAAAGACAAATGATTGAAGAAAGACCTCGTATCAGCTTGGTGCATTTAATGCTGCCTGACAGAAAGTACAGTTCGCAGTACTGTCACTATGCAGAGAGCCGTTCGCGGATTTTAAGGACCAGAATACAAGAGATTTGAATTTTGTCTCTCTTCAACGGACATAATTCAGAGAGTGATTATAAATAGCTAAAGAGACGAAGGAAGAACAGATAAAACTTCTGAGAGATTGAATTCAAAAACCAAAATATTTTCTAAGTCTCAAAAGCTCAAGAACAGCTCACTCGTCTGCTGAAAGTCATTTGTTGACAGAAGCCGTTGAAGTTCAAGAAAACATTTTCTGAGTGAATCTGTAAGAGAGAAAAGTTGTAAAGTTGTAAGGAGTTCTTATCCATCTTTGTGAGTGATAAGACTCTGTAGAATAGGTCTTCTTTGTGATTTCCTATTGCTCACTTGTGATCGTTTCATTTGTTGTTCGAAGCAAGCAGAGTGTACTAGTTACTTTGTGTTCTTAGTATAACCCAAGATCTGTGTGACTTGGAAGAGTGGACTAAAGGATATTTAAATCCATATAACCACTACAAAAATTCCTGTGTTTTTACATTGCTTTTATTTGCATATTTTCATATTTGCATAAAACACTTGATTAACTGTTTGAAAAAGGTTTAAAGGAGTTTTTATAAAACTGGGGATTAAATTTTTCAAACTACTAAGTATACTTGTGAAAAACACTTTATAAATCCGCTGCAAGTATTCTGGCATTAAAACTGATTTTGACAAAAATCAGCTATGTAACTATCAGATTAGTGGTCAGCAAAGCTTTTCAAAGATTTGTTCGCGATCAGCCTTGTAAACTTATTGTTCCGTATCAGCTTAGTCTGTTTAAGTTTGAGTAACAGTTTTAAAGTTAAAATTTGATTAAAATTTTCAGAGGTCTATTCATCCCCCCTCCCCCCCCCTCTAGACCTCATCTGACCACTTGGGACCAACAAGTGGTATCAAAGCAAGTGGTTCATTAGAATCAGCTGCCTGATCAACGAGCTTGATCCGAGTGTTTTTCAAAGGTTTTCAAACTTTTCAAAAGAGCATCTTTTTGAAAAAGGGATTGTATCAGCCATGTTCCCCACAAAGCTGGTATGAGCTTCGAAGACTGGAATATCAGAATGGAGATCTTCTTAGCTGCCTACAATGATAACATGTACACATGTATCATCAAAGGACCATTCAAATTCACCAAGACCATCAAAGTTGATGAAGTCGATATAACGGTGGAAAAAGATTTACATGAAATGACAGCCGAAAAAATAAAGTTGTTCAACCTAGACAAAGTTGGGCGATTTATCATGACCAAGGCCCTTGACAATGACAGATTTGACAAAGTTAAGCACTGCAAGACTGTCAAAGAAATGTGGGATAAGGTCTGTGATATGAGCGAATGAAACGACGCTATTAAAGAGCATCAGCTGAGTGTTGCTCTGGAAAAGCTGGACAACTTCAAGATGAAGTCTGCGGAAACCATTGATCAGATGGATACGAGGTTTACAAGGACGCTGAATGAAGTTTTAAAGCTTGGAAAAACCTTCACTGATAAGGAGATAACCGTCAGAGTGTTGAAGGCTCTACCTCCTAAGTTCAACATGAAGGTAACAGCCATGGAAGAGTCAAGAGACTTGGGAAAGATCTCACTCACCGAGCTGTTCTCAGTACTCAAGGTGTATGAGTATAAATTGCCAAGAATGGGTGTTGAAAAAACCTCTACTTCAAGTCCCACAGCTGCCCCTGGTTGCTGCTGAAAATCCTAGAAGGCCAGGCTACAAAAGCAAAGACGTGGACTCATCTGATGAAGCCACACTACTAAACAAAAAGGAGTACACTGCTGGAGACGTAGAATTGCTGATGAATAATTTCAAGAAGTTCTACAAGCGAAAAATGAAGAACAAATACAACAATGCTTCTACTTCTAACCCTACTTCTTCTTCTCAAGATAAAGATTCTTATAAATCTAAAATGATGTGCTATAACTGCAGGAAATTGGGTTATTTCATCAGAGACTGCCCATATCTTAAAGCTGAAAAGTACACTGAAGAAGAAAAGAGAATCAGAAAAGAAAGAAAGCATCAGAAAGGCAAGGTGCTGGTGGCAGAAGCGGAACAGTTAGCAGATATCTACTCATCATATTCTGATTCAGACACTTCTGATGAAGAGTCGTCTGATGAAGAGAGACCTGCTCTTCCTTGCCTGATGGCTAAGGAATCTGATGGCTCTGAGGATGATGAGGTAACTCCTCTAGATAATGAACTATTTAATTCATTTGAACAAATGATGCTTAACAATACAAGTATTTCTGAAGCATTTACAAAGCTTAAGGAAGAGATGATATTGCTAAGAGAGCAAAACAGTTCACTGAAACTTAAGGCTGAAAAGCCAAAATAATCAGATGAATATAAACAGCTTGAGCAAGAAAATGAATCTCTGAAAGCTGAATGTGAAGTTCTTACAGGAAAAATCATGGAACTTGAGAAAACAATTGAGTCTCATGAAAAGTCATCTGTTGCATCCACTCATATGTCTAATAAACAGAAGACACCTTTAGATCAGGATAAGTTAGAACTGAACCATTCTGAAAAATTTATATCAACTGACAACAGTAAGGTCATTTTGTATGTTCAGACTACTAAACCTGCTTCACCTAAGAAAGTGTTAAAGGAGACGAAAACTCCTAAGGCTAAAAAGAGCAAAGAGTCTAGTGTAGGAAAACAGACTGGTAAGTCCAAACAGAAGAGTCCTAGGAAGTCTTCTGATAAGTATAAAACCAATCAGACTAGTGATAAAACTAAGTCGTCTGTTAATGAGCAAGCATCTAGTAAACCAAAGAAGCATAAAAACAAGAAAAATCAAAATGCCTGGTATGGAAATGAGTCTTATTATGTGCAACCTACTGCATATCCTTCTATGTATCATGCACCTCAATTTCCAACTTACTATGCACCATATCATGCTCATCCAATGCATGCATATCCTGCTTATCATGCATCTTATTCTGCTTATGAACATTATCCTTATCATGCTGATTATCAACAATATGGCAAATCTGATGAACGTGATAAAGGCAAAGTTGTTCATGCTCCTGTTGAAACTCAAAAACCTAAGAAGCCTAAGACATCAACATCTTGGGTCGTCAAAGGTGGAACTAATCCGTCAGGACCCTCTCAATAAGGGTACCTAAAACAATTTTATTTTGTTTTGTAGGTTAGGATTAGGAGTAGGAGTAAACTAGAGAAGACCTGGTACTTGGACAGTGTCTGTTCAAGACACATGTGTGGAAACATACATGAGCTGACTGATGCTGTTGCTGTGGATGGTCCAAATGTGACGTTTGGAGACAGCAATGAAGGCAAGATTGTAGGAAGTGGAAAGCTTATCAAAGGCAACATTGAGATATCTGACGTCTCTTATGTTAAAGGCCTCAAATACAATTTGCTGAGCATAAGTCAATTTTGTGACAGAGGATATTCAGTCATCTTCTCAACAGATAAGTGCTACGTTGAACAGATTAGAACAAAGAAGGTCATTTTATCTGGAAGACGACAAGGGAATGTCTACACAGTGGACTGGAATTCTGTTGACAAGAATTCAAGTGTTTGTTTGGTGGCATCAACACCAAGTGAAGTCAGTTGGTTGTGGCACAAAGAATGAATCATGTGAATTTCAAGACCATCAACAGACTTATCAAAAATGATCTGGTAGAAGGAATTCCAAAGACAGTCATGAGCAAAGACAAGCTTTGTGACGTATGTCAGAAGGGTAGACAAATAAAGTCATCATTTAAAAGCAAGAAGCATCAATCGTCTGGAAGGATCTTGGAGCTGCTACATATGGACTTGTTTGGACCCATTGATCCAATCAGCAACGAAGGAAAGAAATACTGCCTAGCTGTTGTGGATGATTATTCAAGATACACTTGGGTGATTTTCATGAAGAAGGAGCATCTTACAAATCTGATGGAAAAGATTCGGAATAAAAGAGTATGAAAATACTGAAGATCAGATCAGATAGAAGGACGGAATTTACAAACTCTACTGTTGAAGAGTATTGTAATGCCAGAGGAATCAGTCATGAGTACTCTGCTGCCAGAACCCCTCTACAGAACGGAGTTGCTGAAAGGAGAAACAGAACTCTGAAAGAAACTACCAGAACCATGATAGCTGAAGCTAAGCTGCCTCAAAGATTTTGGGCAGAAGCAACAAATACAGCATGCTTTACCCAAAACAGATGCATGATCAATAAGCACCAAAACAAGACTCCATATGAAGTTTGGAACAACAGGAAACCAAACATTCATTACTTTAGAATTTTTTGTTGTAAATGCTTTGTTTTAAATAATGGAAAAAATTACCTTACTACTTTTGCAGAAAAGGCTGATGAAGCAGTGTTTGTAGGATACTCTACTGTTAGTGAAGCTTATAGAGTCTTTAACAAAAGAACTTTACTTGTAGAAGAATCCATTCATGTAGTATTTGATGAACCTAGTCAATCTTCTGAAAAGAATCAAAATACTGATCAGAATCTGTCTACTGATTTTCAGAAATTAAGTGTTGAAAAGAATGAAGAATATATTCTCATCATACTACCTGATCTCTACTCAGCTGCTAACTCAAGTGCTGTTCAAAATCACAATACTGATTGTCTAACAGAGGAGTTGCAAACAGCTGACAGACCAGAGAATGTTCAACAGACAAGTGCTGTTCAACAGACAACCTCAGCATTTTGGGACATTAGTTAGCAAATTGTCCCCAACAATTGTAATGCTCGGTTTCTTACGGGCATATAGTATCCATAAGTAATTTAATTGAACTTATTTAAGTATGTGTATATTACGGGCCTATAGCCTCCATGAGTAAATTGAACCCCTTTGGTTCCATTTATAATGAACTATACGGTTTTAATTCGAGGGAACTCCAATCCCAATATTCATGAACCCCAAGTGCACTCACATTTATTTATCATGCAATCAAATATAATCATTCACCACATGCATTAGATAAAACATAAAGGAGAATTTCCTTACAATTTGAAAACTTATGCCCCAAAAATAAGATATGATAAATAAATGAAACAACCAAAATTAAATTACAAATTACAATTCGGGAATTTAAATTTCATATGATCAAACATAGTTCTGAAGTTTATACTAGTATCTCACATTTAAGGTAAACACATATTCTTCAAATCAATGTAATCAATTAAAGTGAACTACAAATTGACATACGTTAAATCCAAACATAAAGATGAATTGCCTTATGTACCAAATGAAGATAAAAGAATTTCTAGCAGTAACTTAATTATTCATAAGGAATAATAATCATATAGTACATAATCTCAAATCAATTTTCAGAAGATAAAACTGTTTCGAAGTTTCGAGATTCAATTCCTTAAAACACATATGACATAAAGAATAACACAAAAATCAATCTGCCAAAATAATCCAAGATTCCGTCGGCCTCAATTCACTGAACTTTATAAAATTTAATCAAATTCTCATGTCATGTGTTTTGGGAAATGAACTGTAGTAATAGTATTCTCAAATATCAAACGAAAACGGGTAAACCATCAATTTCAATAGACCGAAATATCTATTATAGAACTAATTGTTTTGTTGCCAAAAAGAGATTAATTGTAAAGACATTCTTCAAATGGAATTGTTGTCATGATTCAAGGATAGACATATATTAATATATAGATGCATTAATGTATTCATATTTTAAAGGATGATCAATATCATACCTAAACAAGAAATTGAAATCATAAACGTGATGAAATTAAACCATCTACACAGTTTGAAATTCCGGAATCCCGAATCAATTTTAGAAGTCAAGTAATAGATGGTGAGTTTATATATAATAATCATTTTACTACTAGATATCTTATGTGACTGATGATCACAAGCATTATGTAAAACAAACCAAGACTTGATGTGTCCAAATTTTATACCCGACGGCAATTAAGAGATTACACTAAGTTGCATAAATAAGAGATTTGTAATGTCTTTATCATAAACTCTTGTAACGTCTGTAACGTCTTTGTATTTATTACTTGTAACGTCTTTCCTGAAAAGACTATTATACCCCTGTATGTACATATAAATATGTCGCCCTATTTCCGAATAGGAGGAACGGAATTCACTAGTACAATTACTATACAAATTTTTCTCTCGATATCTGTGTGCAGATCTTATTTTATTATTGTGATGTTGTTAAAGATTGAAGGGCTTATTCCATCTTTGCCCCGAACATTTTTATACAACATCATAATTGGTGCCGTCTGTGGGAATCGATTGATCTGTACATTTAACGAGAGAAACTTTATAAAAAAAATGTCTCAGAGCCACCGATCACGAAACTCTATGCAAGATCAACTAATTTTATCCTTGAGCCTTGTGTAGATTCCTTTCCTCAGCAAAACTCACAATTCTAATCTAAATAAACTTAGATTTGCACATTATATTACCAAGTGTGCTCCCCAAATCAGCAATTCGTATGGAAGCCGATTAGTCAATATTGCAATTCTCCCAGAAGTGGACAAAATTGCACGCTTGACCCAGAAGATGACGGAAATTGCATAATGACCTCCAAAAATTAGTGAGAATTACAAGGTTACCTCTGAGTTATCTCAAGATTGAAGAACAAATGGACTCGGTAAAATTTACATTTTATGTATTTTTGTTAATATGAAATTATATTATCTGTTTACGAACGCATGAAGCCCATAACAAATGAATCTCTAAACTACAAACGGTAAATCGATGGTCTCTTCGCGATCAAGAAGGGTAAATTGATCATCCCTCAAAAAGTAAAGGGTAAATCGATCATTGCTCAACGATCAAAAAAGGGTAAATCGGTCATCCCTAAACGATCGAGGGTAAACCGGTCATCTCTAGAGATCAAAGGGTGAATCGATCATCCCTCCGCAAAATGCTAGGGGGTAAATTGGTCATCCTTCGGCGATCAAAAGGGGTAGTCCGGTCGTCTCTCGGCACCAAACAAAAAAAACAAAAAAAAAAGACAATAACGACAGCGACGATAGAATACTATCAATGAAAAAAATAGCGTGAATCAAGTTACACTTGTGGCTGAAATTTAAATTTATTTTACTACATTTACTTTCAATTGATAATATTTGACCACACAAATTTGTGTTTTACATGCAATTATGGCTTTGGGAGGCAACTTTTGACAAACAGATATCTCAAAGAAGAATATTTACTCCATATAAGAACGAGCAGCTAAAGAAAAGAATCATCCCTACTCTTCACCAAGTTTTCAAGGGGAGCGTGTCTAAGCACTGTACTCTTTTTCCTTCGTCCAAGTTCTTGTCCCAATGGGTTTTTCTTGGCAAGGTTTTAACGAGGTAGTGTTACACGCATATTTGTCACATATGGAGGTATGATGTTTGTAGCTACAATGCTTTGATACTTGAATCAAGTTTCGACAATAAACGCTCGCGTAATTATTCTCAAAATTGGGGGGGCAATATGATGTGTCCAAATTTTGTACCCGAGGGCAATTAAGAGATTACACTAAGTTACATAAATAAGAGATTTGTAATGTCTTTATCATAAACTCTCGTAACGTCTGTAACGTCATTGTATTTATTACTTGTAACGTCTTTCCTGAAAAGACTATTATACCCCTGTATGTACATATAAATATGTCGCCCTATTTCCGAATAGGAGGAACGAATTTCACTAGTACAATTACTATACAAATTTTTCTCTCGATATATGTGTGCAGATCTTATTTTATTATTGTGATGTTGTTAAAGATTGAAGGGCTTATTCCATCTTTGCCCCGAACATTTTTATACAACATCAAAACTCTTGATTACATGATTCGGTTCAAGCCAAAGAATACATGGATATAATATAATAATCATAATTATTAAATCATCCAATTCATGTGTTCCAAATTCAAAAAATATAAATCTAAAGGGTAGCATACACTTTAGATCACATAATTAGAGTACCGAATTAATTAACAGAACCCATCAAATTTTGCCGAATTGACAAAAAAAAAACTTTAGTTTTTGGCAACAATAATTAAACTTAAACCCTAGAACATGCTTTAGAATCATAAATATTTTTCATATTTAGAGCATATAAAATTAATAAGGGTTCAAGTTGTTTGTTAATTCGATCATACCAGAGAGAGGTTGTGGCTACTTCCTTCAACTTTTTCGTAAACTTCTGATGGCTGCCGTTTCATTTACAGGTACTGGGATGACGATCCGAACGGTCAAAATTAAGATCATGGTGTGATGAACCTTCAGTCCATATTTGAATATGATCCAACGGTGGATAAGGCTGGAATCATTGAAAAATCGAAGCTGCTGCGTGCAAATCCTAAAATCTACATCTCAAAGTATTTTTCTCTTTTCTCTCTTGTTTTGTGATATATTTCATAACCTTGAAATCGATTTATAGAGCAAATTCGTGCTGATAACGTGTTATAAAACTAAGATAATTGGAACAACAACTAGCTAGAATAAACAATGTAAAAGACAAGATAGAGTAGGAAGAGAATTTCTTCTTATTTCATATGTGATTGTGTATACAAGTGTGTATAAACACTTTACAACACACCTATTAATAGGACTAGAAAAGCAACTCAAAAGTCAAAGGTTGCAAGACAACTATCACTTCATATATGTTGGTCAATACATCATGTGCATATCTTTTCATATGTTAAGTTCAAAAGTTCCTCATGTGGCTAATGAACTTCCAAATGCATCCACATAATATTAGATTCATAACATGATTTATTATTTGTGGCCATTTTGGACCGTTGAAACCAATTCCAGCGAAATTTCTCTTGCAATTTATAGTATCGGAATATATCTTTATGTATCCATGTGCATTTGCGTTTAAATTTCTTATTTGAGATTATTAATTAATTTATAAACCAATCACAGCTTGTGATTAAGTTGGTTATGGGCTTATATGGTGAAGGGAACCCATAATTTAAGATAAGTTGGCTCCAATTGGTCAATGCCAACCTTTTTATATTTGAATTTTTTTCAGGCATTTTAATGCTCAAAATATGTGTTTGCCAGTGGATTGAATTGCTAACACATATTATATACCAACATGTGATTGGTCTAATAAAATAAAACTCGTCACTATAAAGTAGTGAATTTAGATTTAGATTTTTTTTAAGAGAGATTATCACTTAATATGTCTAACGCACCTCGAATGAAATTAAACTCTTGGAAAACCAAAAAAAAAAAAATTGATTATCCTTGTATTTCAATACTTTTACTTAGGTTGCTTCGTATTTTCGACATACATGAGTACGGAAATAAATGTTTACCGTAACTTATCTTGCGTTTTAATGATTTTAATTATGTTATTTAGCCATTTAGTAATTTAGGTTTTGCTCTCCTGAATTTTTATGGTGATAAATACATACTACATTATGTACTACATAAGTATTGTGTTTGTTTCAATCAATAGAATAAATTTTCTCTTTTTCTATTTTTATTTTTCAAGGATATTTAATGTTAGATGATCAATATTTTAGGCGAGTCGGACTCTTTCGCGACCTCGTTGGAGCGAGTACATTTCACTTAGCCAATTGGCATTAGTAAAGTAATGTGTTTAAGGATTAAGGACTAATAAAAGCCATAATCTAACAATGCAAACCATTAACAAAATCTACTTAATTTGATTTGGACCTTTTGAAATTTGTATTTATTCGTATAGTATTAAATTAGAACATTCACACTTCCTCTAACTTTAAGCAATGAGCAGTTGTACCAAAAAAATGAAAAAAATTTAATTTAGCATACACAAAGTCAAATGAGATATGATTATCAAAAAAGAAAAAAAGGTCAAATGAGATATGTCATAGAATACAGAAAAGAAGACGTACGTCACTATAACTTCATTATATGCTAAAAGTAAAAAGGGAAAATTGTTTTTTTTTTACGGTAGGATAGGTCGACTTGTACTTTTGGTACTATTAGATATGAAAATGCAAATTTGGTACCATATAATTGATAGGTTTTCATTGCAATTTTGGTACCAAACCCAATTTTTCTACAAAGTTAATGGCAATTTACTCCCTACTAAATGCATAATGTTCAATTTAACCCCTCGTGATTTAAAAAAGAGCATTTTACCCCTTGAAATTTTGTAAAAATTTCAATCGCCTCCCTGATATTTTTATAGGCAGCACTTAATCCACTTTTATTATGATAATGTGATTTTTTACCCATTGTGTTATGATAAATGTGGCAATTTATCCCCCTATGTTAAATAAAATAGTTTGCATGCTCTCAATTTCGGCACGTGAGTTACAATCTCCGGTTGAAGGGGGTAAATTGCTTCATTAAAATTTTACAGGGGGTAAATTGATTTTTTTTCAAATTATAGAGGGATAAATTAAATATTATGCATTTCATAGGGGGGTAAATTGCCACTAACTTTGTAGAAAAATTGGGTTTGGTACCAAAATTGCAATGAAAACATATCATATGGTATCAAATTTGCATTTTCGTATCCAATAATACCAAAAGTATAAGCCAGCATATCTTATGGTACCAAAAAAGTAATTTTCCCAAAGTAAAAATTCATAGAATTGAATCAAACCAATACCATGTTCACATCATGGTCAAATGGAAAAAAACGATCAAGTGTACCAAATAAATATCTTTATACGCAAATAATTTATTGAAAAAAAACAGAGTAAACAGAGTAGTAGTATATAACTATATACTGTCCTTTTGAGAATGTAAATATATTTATACATCAATTATTACATTAAATTTCAAGGATAAACTCCAATAACTACAACAAATCGTAAAGACTAGTACATAAACTAGAAAAATATTCATATAAATGGAAATCAAACTCAAATCATCTTGATCTTGGGGCATCTGTCTTACCATAGCAAGTTGAATATTCAAAGGGTCCAGGACTGACAGGAATGAAGTCCAATTATTGAACAAATAAATTAACTTTTCCATATTAATAGTACTCCCCTGTTCATATTAATTGACATATTTGTCAACTTTTTTATGTTTCATATTAATTGGCATATTTAAATTTTCAATGCATTATTTCCAATTTTGCTCTTCTCTAAGTTGGGAAGCTGAAGAGTCATTAATATGAAGGGTTTTTTTGATATTTCACTATGTAAAAGTAATTAATCATGAGATTTCTTAATCTATGTGAAAAGTAACAATGTGCCAATTAATATGAACAGGAGGAAGTTCCTCTCTAATTTCAAATGACAAGGTAATATTAAGAAGTTGAGATCCTCGGATTGATCTTATGGATTAATGTCGGCTGGTTTGTTTAGTTTTGGTTTCAAAAAGTTGATTTTTGTTTAAGTGGTTGCGTCAAAATCTGAGTTTGGGTATTGGGATTAACGGGTTTTACAAATTAAAATATGTTGCAATTGAGTTTTAAAATTGTAGTTTAAGAGGGGAAAAAAAGAGAGTAAAGTGATAGATCTTTTAAGAGGTTATATTTTTTATTAGGTTTAAGTGGATAGTTGAAACCTGATCTTTTACGTGTAGAGTAGTTTGGATGAGTTTGATCTCACTCAAATCGAATTTAGATAAAGAGTTTGAAGATATTTCAATTCAAACCTAGTTTCAAGCCAAATCGAAACTTACAAAACCCTATTTGAGATCTATAAAATTATTGATTTGACATTTATCATCTGTTTTTCACACATATAAAGTTACTGAATTGACATATACAATTTACTTTTCTCTTTCAAATCCCAACAACCAAACATCAATCCAAATAACGTCTCGAGCCTTCATACCAAAATATTTCACCATCTCAATACTGATCAATTGAAACCATTATCAAATCGTGTTTTAAATTTTTTTCGAAAAATCTCAAATAATTTTTTGGAATCAAACCGAGATGAACCCAACTAAACTACTCCTATCAAAACAATGTTTGGATCAAATCACAAACTGGGCCAATGCAGATCCAATCCAATCGAAACAATGTTCAATTCTCAGTATATCAACTTGTATTCATTTAGTGAGTTGATTTTTTCAACACAATCGTAAGTTAAAAATCTTTTGAAATAATATTTTTTTGTTGAAATTTAGATTTTTGAGTTGAAATTGAGACTGACAGGAGATCTTCAACGTCTAATTTTGACCTAATCGACATGTTTACAAGTACACCGTGTACTTCCCGAATATGTTTGTTCCTCGTTCATACGCACACAACTTGTAGTTTGTCTTAATTCATTCTTCTAAATGCTACGCTATATTTATATGACCAAGTTGCCAATTTGCAATTATTTACACTCAAGTGGAAAACAAAGTTAAATGAAAAGTGTTAAAAATGTCAAATATAAAATAAATTAAAGCCTCAAAAAATAAATCACTAATTGGAATTAAAGTAAGAAGACAAATTAATTAATAGTTGTCGTTATAAAATGGGGGAAATACAAGATACTCCCCTGTGCTATGCTAAACCTGTAAGAAACTATCAAATTTTTACTGTGCCAAACTTCCTTGGGTTTTTAAAAAAAACTCTGCAAAAAACACCCAATTTGTAAAAAATAGATCGTTTTGGATCGACATATTTCAAGAAATAATTTTTAAAACACTTCAAGTTGATCTCTACAACTTTACATGATATATTTTTAAAATAATTTATTGAGAAATATCGATCTAAAACGACCTATTTTTTACAAATTGGGTATATTTTGCACGGTTTTTGAAAACACAAGAAAGTTTGGCGCAATAAAAATTTCACAAGGTAAGTTCTTGCAGGTTTAGCATAACACAGAGGGGGAGTATTTTGCATTTACCCCTTATAAAACACATAATTTAGCTTTTCTCAAAAAATGCTGTAACTTGACACAAAGGAAAAAGATTTAGCTAATTAGCTATTTGGAAACGCATGTGCAAGCATAATTATGGAGATATTAAATAAAAAGTACAATTATTTAGCTCTTGTTATATATAATAAAGGTGACAGCAGAAATAAATACTCTAAAAAATAATGATGACTAGACAATTTTAATACGTACACTATAAATCTACATGAATGGTACTTTAGAGCCGGGTCTACTGGAAATACAATACGTACTATGAGTGATTAGATATTCAAATTAATTAAATTAATTCGGCTACATCATTCCGATTAGGCGAGATTAATAATGTCAGTTCGTCTCAAGAAATAGGTTTCGTAATTACAAGCCGGACTGGACGGCCCGGAATTAATGAAAGATTTGAAATAACCCCTCCCGAGCTGCGAATTTGGGTTTGGGTTTGGGTTGTAGACTTGTTTGTACCCACGAAAATGTTGAGGCCCGACCTACTTGGGCTGAAATGAATATTTAAATTATAATTCAGCTCGATCATTATTAAAACGGGCTGGTAAGGCCCATGTTTTAGTGACATGGGCTTGCAAAATAATCTTTCAATCTTATGGTTGTTACTAGGGCTGTCAATGGGTCGGATTTTGGTCGGATCAGGCTCGTCCAGATCCGGCTTCATTTATATCGAATCGAATTTTGTCAGATTCGGATCTTATTCGGATTGTGCTCGGATCTATATTTTTTGAATTCAAACGGATCATGGTCGGATTTGGCCGGATATCGAATATTTTTCTGATCCAATAATTTGTATTTAAAAAGTTAAATTAATATTTTTTTCCTAAAACAAGTTTATCATCTTTTCAATTTTATTTAATTTTAGCTCACATTTTCAAAGTTTCTTTACTATATTTGTATTTGTAGAATGAATATATTGACTTAAATAAATTTATAAACGAATTATAAATTACTATCTTCTTAAATTGACGTTTAAATATTATTAATGATACTTTTTTTATAAATCATTTTGTATATATATCTTTCTTTTTATTTGTTGTCGGATACGGATCTTTAACGGATCGGATCAACCTAAATCCATATTCGCTCCATGAGTTTCGAATTTCGGATCTTTATAATCGGATCAGATCCATCGAATCTCTAATCGAATAATTATCCTAATAAATCGGACCGAATTCGGACGGATCCGGATTAAAATCCGCCCCATTGACAGCCCTAGTTGTTACAACAAAGCAATTTCGATGGCCGAAAAATGAAAATAAACCAGTAAAAAAGAAGATGACAGAAATAGATAGAAAAAGTTGAATTAAAAATATAAGAACTAAAAGTTTTTTGTATAATCAGGACTTTTTAAGTCAACTTATTATCGTAACTACTCATAATTCTCCAAATCAGCATTAACATGTTCGAATCATTGTTGGGAGATATTCCTACTTAGTGTATCAGACCTGCTTCGTAACAAATTAAACCATTGAAAAAGAAAAAGAATTCTAAACCGGCCCAAGATATAAGTAGGCTCATAACTTGAGCCCATACCTCAACTAATGTGGGACTCAAAAGACATCATTTTCCATTAACCATAGATTATTTTCCAAAAGACACCCAATTACCCCAAATTTAATTCATGTATAATTTCTCCAAATCTTAGTTATACTTTCTCTTTTCAAATAAAAGATATAAGCATGTGCAGAAGAAATATATTATTATATGATTATTAAGTAAATTTGCTTAATTGAGACCTAGGGGCAAACAATTTGTGTCTAAAAAGATGAAAGATATGGCCCTTGATGTTTGCCCATTATCCAATCCAATTGTACACAGATCCAAGAATTCATCACAATTTTCTTGATGGATCTTGGCCACCACCATAACCGGCCAAGGAAAAATTAAACAAGAGGCAACTCTCCTAAACACACCACCACCACATAACAAACAAAAATATACAAATATTGTGACAATATATTTTTACAATAAAGTTGTTATGGTACATATGGATCTACTTTAGACCATATAACTTGATTTTTATTTTGGAAAATTAATTTTGAGTGGTAACAGCGAAACCTTTAAAACATAATTATGATTGAGCTTGAATGTTAGGTTTTGTGATTTTTGAAAATTCTTGATATGATTTGAATTGGGTTTTTATGTTTTATAGGTATAAAATCAATTATTTTCATAAGAGAGAAAAAAGTGATATGTTTTAGATTGATATCTTTATTTTATTATAGGTTCCAAAATTTAATAGGATAAATGATAATAAATTTGGTTTGACTTACCATGTGATAAGACTAGATACAAATGAATTTCCGTCTTATTTCAATGAATCGAGAGCCAAGTGAATACAAATCCGGAGAAATGCAAGATATTTCCCTGCGTTAAGTTAAGCCTGCAAGAAACTATCATGTAAAATTTTGATTGCGTTAAAATTCCTTGTACTTTCAATAACCCTGAAAAAAAAAACCGAATTTATAAAAAAATAGACCGTTTTAGATCGGCATATTTCAAGAAATAATTAAAAAATATATCATGTGAAATTGTATGGACCAACTTGAATTTTTTTAAAAATAGTTTCTTGAAATATGTCGATCTAAAACGACCTACTTTTTACAAATTAGGTATTTTTATAGGATTTTTTAAAGTACAAAAAATTTTAACGCAATGAAAATTTCACATTAGTATAATCTTGATTCTTGAATAAAACTCTTATCATTCGAAAATCATGAATATATAAATATTTGGGACAAAATTACCGGTAAAAAGAAAATAACCAACATAAGCATTGCACGACAAAGAGTTATAGAAGAGATAAAAACAGAAAAAAGGACATAAAAAAGCAGATCATCTGTCACATTCTTTGTACACAATAGAATGTACCTGAAAACATTGAACGCTACCACTCACATGCCCATCTCCAATTCATCCCATTTCCATGTGCAGCTAGGCACCGAAAACATACAACAAATTTCCAATTCTACCCTTTTCCTAACTACAAACTTTGCATTATTTTATTATAAACTATTTTTGTCACATTACAATATTAAACTCTAAAGAATAGAGCAGCTTTATTTAGTTAAATAGTAATCGCTATTTATCATATTCAAGAAAGTTAAGTACTCAAAAGGGAGTAATGTAGATTTACAAAATACTTTTTTTTTAAAAAAAACTTTAACTAATAAGTTAAATCAAGAATGCCAGAACCCAGTAAATATACTCTTTAATCTATTAGAATTTAACTTTCTAATAATCTTTTCAGCATCAGAACCTTCAACTTCAGCAAGATTTTCAATGTTCTTTAAGTAACCCGAATTAATAATCTTCTTCCTTGCACTATTGCTATTTGTCAATAACATCAAAATCGAAAGCAATAGCGATTTATTACCCGAACTCGGCTTCTCCGGATCAAGCATTTGTAGAAGCATACAAACATTTTGATCATTCTGCACGAATTTCTTTCGATTCTTAGGCACCATAATCAAGCTAGAAAGCGTTTCCGCAGCCATTTCTCCGATCTCAAACGATTTAGAATCGAGAAATTTAACAAGAACCGGCATAAATCCCGCATCGCCCATTAGCTTCTTGGCTTCTTCCGATGTCCCACATAGCCAAAATGCCGCCTTTAACGCCAATTCTTGAACCACAACATCTCCGCTTTGAAGAAAGTAAAGTATATGGTCCATGAATCCGTAATTCAACAACGAACTCAATGAGTTCTCGGTAGAAAAACATATGTTCACAATTCCTCTAAACGCCATCTCTCGTGTCTTAGTTGAAAACGTTGATTTGGGATCTAAAACACGTACAAATGCACGTATCCCACCTTCTTGAATAATCATTTCCTTAATTGATTCATCTCCATAAGCCATACTTTGGAGTAAATCTAGTGAACATATTTGTACCACCTCATCTTTAGACCTAACAAGGTTAAGAAACTCGGAAATCGCCCCTTCTTCGACCATAAACCTCTTGATTTCCTCGACTCCGACTAGATTTTTCAACACCCCACAAGCCAAACCAACCAATTCACTAAGACTGTCTTTGTTACGACAAATGTTTAAAAGCGCGGTCACTCCACCATGAGCAGAAACCGACCACGTGTTATCGGAATTCTCAGTGACCTTCATCAAACACCTGGCGGCAATTTTTTTACTCGAATCATTTCCAGATTCAAGAACTCTAATCAAAGGCGGAATTACACCTGCACTAATCAACACACTTTTGTATAATCCAGCAATCGAAAACACGGATTTCGAAGCCTCTTCTCGAATGTCAATCTCTTGAAAATCGAGAAAATTCACAAGAAAATTGATTAAACCATCAGTCTCAACTGCAATTTTTAAGTACCTTTCATCTTCTTGAATCACTTCATTAAAAGCTAAAAGGGCCTGTTTCTTCATATCATTACTCCCAATCTTGAACCTGGACAATAAATCATTGATATAAAACTTAACATCGTCTTTCGAAGCCGAAAAACTAGGCTTAGAAACCACTATCGCGTAATTTTGTGTAAGCAATCCCATTGCATAAATATCAGAAATACTCTGTAAATGAGTACCCAATTTCGCATTCACAATTTCAAGATTACTTTGCATTAAAAGCTTCCCAGTATATGAAAAATCCAAACACTTTTTCGCCAGCTCATTGCAGTTCTTGAGGGTGGATAAAATTGACTCTAAAGTTATTGAAAGTGAAAAGCTTTCAGTAAATTCACAATTATCAATGGCGGTGAGGTTGGAAAGAAGCTCCTCGAGCTTGTTTCTAATTGATTGCCATTTTGTAGTAAAGACTTTAATTGAATGAGAAAGAGAAATCAGTGAAGAGATTAATATAATTGATTGCTGAAGCATAGGCTTTTCTTCGAGTGCTCTGTTTTCTTGATCCCCCATTTTTTTTTTTTTTTTTGGAAGTTTTATTGGTTATGAAGATTGAAGAAAACCCATTTTCCGGCGGGGTGAGATTTTCCGGCGACTGAGATTTGATACTCCGGCTAGAGGAATAAGTTTTTGAGATATTATCTTATCATGATTGATTTTTCTAAGGACTAGGTATATTATAATGCTTATCTTCTGCGTTTTTCTAACAGAATGTCAATTAGTTATTTTACTAAAATGGGTAGAGGATTTGTGTGAGTTGAGGTGGAGCGAATGTTCATAGTAGGGCTATTTTGGTAATCTTGGATATTACAATTGGAATGTTGGAAGTATTTAAAGGCAATTGCTTTGGCAATTTTGTACTTTTTCTTTTTGTTGAGAAATAGGTATTTTAGGAATTTCAACGGTATGTTGACTTTTAGATATGGTAAATTATTAAAAGAGAAATGTAATTTGTAATTTGTAATTTTCATTTGATGATATTTCTAAAATAGTGACTAGTGACTAAGACAAACTAAATCCATTGTTTTGTGATTTTGTATATTTAGTCGAAGCAATAATATTGTCAAAATCTATTTATTTTATAGTTCATTTTAGCTTATGAGGTCTTAATTCTTGATGATTACCATTTTTTTATATAAAAGTGGGACGAAGAAGTGAGGCCTCATGACCATTGATGTGGATATTTTTATTACTACTATTGGTTATTTCTAATTTTGTATATTATAGTAATTGAAATATACTTCAATAAAATTTATGATATAATGATTGATGTGATAATCTATCCATCATCTAAAAAACGATTTTAGCTATGTCACTCCTCATTTGTTTCTAATATATGCATTTTTTTCTTCTACTTGATTGTATCCTTTTTTTTTTTTTTTTTTGTCTAAATCGTAGCACTTGCCCCTGATCATTTCTACATTATTTCCATATGAATTTACCCCTTACGTGACACGCTAAAATAAAAAGGGCAAAAGAGTCATTTCTCATCATTTTCGCCCATTATTGGCGCAAATCTAGGGACTGAAAATATTGAAATTTCTTCACTTTTCTCTGGGTTGGCCTTACACATTCGAGAATTATATGCAATTCGAAAATCGGGTCCGATGTCATACAAAAATTTTGTAATCAAACTTATTTAAATTCTTAAAAAATTACAAAATACTAATTAAATGTTGTCATAATCTTTTTCGGGATTTTTAGCACTTTGCACTCCCGAAACATAGAAAATAGACACTTTGCACCCTCGAAACTTAGATTTAGCACTTTGCACCCTCAAAATATGAAAAATACAGCACTTTGCACCCTCTTTTATTTTCAAGCAAAAACTCAAGGGCAAAGTAGGTAATTCAATTATAAATCTTTGGCACTTTGCACCTCCAAAACTTGAGAAATTGGCATTTTGCACCCTCAAAATAAAATTACCGCTTAACCTCGAATTAAGAACAAATCAGCAACTTGCACCCCCGAAACACAATAAATTGACAGTTTGTACCCCGAAACACAAAATTAACACTTAACACCCTCAAATTAAAAAAAAAAAAAAAACTCAAACCCCTCCCTTTCTCCGGCAAAGTCAACCATCGGAGCGAAAAAGATCTATAAATATATTTTTATAATTATTAATTTTGAAAATTCTTTTAACCGGAGTAAATTTTATAAGTATATGCACCGAATATAACTCCATAACAAGTTTACGTAAGAAATTTTTTATTATTGTTTTATATGGTCAATTATTAGCTATAATGTATTTTATTTATACTCTTATAACTATGCTACATAAAGGGCTGACATAACTGTCATAATTAACAACGATTTTATTTAGACTAAAACTTAAAAGATATTACTCGATGTTTGGCCCATGATAGATTAATAAAAGCTTAGTTGGACTATGATCATATCAGGTCCGAACAACGTTCATTCATCAGTTCATAAACTCCTTTGTATTTAAACTTGAGCTGAGCTCGACTTATATTTAACTCGATTAAAGTTATTTTGAGTTCGATTCATTTAAATATCAATATCTAACACGATCTCAATTTCAACAAGTACTTTTTTTTTTATGGGCAGAACAAAAAAAAATTATTTTATAAAAAAGTTATACATAATACGTCAATTAAAAAAAAGGGTTAATTACAGGGACCTCCCCTGAGGTTTGGTGAAACTCGCGTTCATTCCCCTCTAAGAATACTAATTACTCGGACCTCCCCTGAGGTTTGCAAAACCTTACAAAACCCTAACGGAGACTAACAGAGGTGGATGGAATGCGTGAAATTACCCTCTTGCCCTCATCAATTTTAATTACATCGACCTCCCCTAAGGTTTACAAAACCTTACAAAAATTTATATTTGCCTATTAGTCCCCAAACTTTAATAAAATTAAATTTACACATAAAAGAATAGAAAAACTAACCCCACCCCGATTTATATCACATAAAAAAGAAAAAAAAATAGTTTATTAATTATGCAATTAATAGTAATAATAAATATGTAAATAAGATTTTATTTTTGTATTTTATAATAAAATATTATTTAATTGTATTGTATTTAAGTAAGATATAAATTTATGATTTCATTGTTGAAAATATTAAACACTTATATATATATATATATATATATATATATATATATATATATATATATAAATATATTTAAGTTTAAAACTGAAATAACCCATAAATTTAATTATTTACTAATACCTCATAGATAATTATTTTATAAAAGAGTATTTGAATTAGTATCTTTAAATTTAGTGAAAAAAATATTTATTGATTTTTTTAGTTAAATTTTTATAAAATACATATTTCAATACTGTATAATTTATCAATAGCGTAAAAAATAATTTATTAATTATGTAAACAAGATTTATTTTAGTATTTTATAGTAAATATTATTTAATAGTATTGGGTTTAAGTAATCAATAAATTATTGTCTGGGATCGCTGGTTCCAGGCTGGCGACGGCCTGTGATATTCTCCCCAGGTCGTCGCCGGCCTGGATCTGGGAAGGTGGTGGGGGCGGGGTTGGGGGTTTGGGGTGGGGTGATTTTAGGGTTTTTAAAAAAAAAATTATATTTATATTTTTATTATAAAAATTAAAATATTATTGAATATATTTTTTTTCTTTAAAAATTGTTATGTTATATTTATGAATAATTAAAAAATAATAATTTCCCAACAAATAAGTTCTTTAATTATTTCATATCAATAAAACTTGAGTTGATATATGTGTAATATTTTTTCTAAAACATTATTGGCTAATATAAAATTTTATAAACATGTTTAATATTTTTTTCTAAAACATTATTGACCATTATAAAATTTTATATTTATAGACATAAAATTTAAACTTGAGTATTTTCAATATTTTTCTATAAAGTAAAATATAAGAACACTAAAAATAATAATAAAAATAAATTTGAACGTTTATATTTATTTGAATTTATATACACAAATAAGAGGGACAATGTGGAAATCTATACATTAAAAATAAATTTCAATGTTTATATTTATTTGAATAAAAATAATTTTTTGTAAGAGTTAGTAGTGTATTTCTCTTTGCATATATTTTACAATAAGTAAGAAAATACTTTAGAAATATTTAAAATGTTATTTTAAATATAAATATACATTAATAAAGTCATTACACATTTTATATAAATTTAACAACATTTTAGTCCACAAATGTAATTTGATATTGCTACTAGATCCATTCTCATGCAACAATGTAACATTTGTTGAGAGGGGTAATATAGTCCATACATATTTGCTACAGTAAGTCGGGGGCAAAATTGGCAATCTTCAAAAAATTTATGATGACGTAAGCAAAAATTAACGGAACCCTAACGGTTGTAAGGTTTTGCAAACCTCAGGGGAGGTCCGAGTAATTAGTATTCTTAGAGGGGAATGAACGCGAGTTTCACCAAACCTCAGGGGAGGTCCCTGTAATTAACCCTAAAAAAAATACACAAAGTTAAAATATTTTCGGACTCCTCCACCATGAGGACCCTAGGCGCCATCCCAAGTTGCACGGTCAAGTTTAACTCAATATCAATGTAAATGAAAAGCTGCGAAAATAAAAAAAATTAAAAAAAAAAGAAAAAAAAAAAGAACTTGATAACTAACAAAAATCCTTACCAAAATGAAAGTTAACTTTTAACCTAAGCATCACTCGATTTTACTCGATATAGTATATTTGTCCCGTGATAAAGTAAACCAACTTTAAGAAAGTAAGATTTAACTTGTTACTTGTGAATTTTGTGATTGATGGTAAGAATTTTTCACAATGTTAATAGTACCATTTTCGCTTTTTGGTGTTTCCTTTATTCCATTCTAGACTTTTTGATAATTTAATAATTAGTAGTTATTTTCCTACGACAACAACCTAAGTACATAGTTTATTTAACCTAGTTCAGGTTTGGTGACATATGCACCATACAACAGCAGAAAAACAAACAAAATTAATTGTTGTCATTGTCTAATTGAGTACAAGATATCGATGATTTATCAAAAAATAAATAATAAAAAAGTTATATATCAATGTCCCGAATCCCGATGTATATAGTTAGTTTGTATAACAGTGACTTGTGTTATTCATTAAATGCTTTTCTAATTTTATTTATTTATTATTTTAGTACACTAGACGTGCAAGCTAGTATTATAGCTTGGTATTATTTGACAAAAAAAAAAAAAAAAAAATTATAGCTTGGTATTATTTATAACTCCTTAAAAAATATTCATCAACAAGAAAAGAGTTCTAAAAGTATTTTACAAATTAGTAAAATATTTGTTGTAGTTCATATATATAAGTCAATAATTTATTTTAATTTTTTTCAAATTGCGTCAGACGCATTATGTCAAGTTATTCGAAATTGAATTCTTCACTTAACTGAAAATAATACATTCCTAATTTCCTACACTAAATCAATCAGCCGTTAATATACATAACTCATTAATTTATCAATAAAAATGTCACTTGTGATTAATTAAATTAAACACACACATGACTGCCATATCAATGAGATATTAATATTTCCTAGCTATATGAATTATATATTTTAGATTAGCTAGCTAAGATAGCTCACGAGATTCGACAGAAGATTTTAAAAAGAAAATGGTCCACGAAGAAAGTGTTCTAAGTTTAAATTAAAAAGAAACTGTTTAATTAAGTCCTAAACCAATTATACATTAGATGACAATTGATGCCCATAATTTTGTTTGTCACGGATACATTATTTTATTTGATCTTGCTGTAACTACTTGTATCCTACTGCACACTTTTGTAATGGAAAGAAAATTAAGGCCTGTTTGTTTGGTGTTTGGGAAAATAGTTTGAGAGAGTAGTGGAGGTTTGTGAAATAATCTCAATTTGCATTATGTTGTATGTTTGGGTTTTGAGAGAGTGGTTTGAGAAATAAAGTAGTTGTAGGTTTTTTTTGGAAGAATTATGTTGTAAGTGTAAGATGTGTAATATTTTATGTCAATTCATGTTTGTTGTGATAAATTGTGTAAGAGATAGATTACTTTATGTCGAATCAGAGTATAGTTGTTTGTTTGGGTTTTGAGAGAGTAGTTTGAGAAAATTGAGAGATGAAATTTTTTTTTCAGAAAATAGAAAACATGTTTGTTTGGCATTTCCCAAACACAAAAATTTTTTGGGAAACGCCAAACAAACAGGCCCTAAGTATTTCGACGGTGGCCAATATTTATATTTTCTTCTTTTCTAGATTATCAAAGGGTGCATAGCATTAATGTTTCTCTATGTTTTATTCTCTTTGTGTTTTTTTAAGTATGTGGATCTCTCGTATCACTTATTTATTTCACCGATTAATTTTCTCGACAAAAATGCAGTGACGTCAAGAACATGCGTGGCACGTGAGGGGTTAACTTGTCGAATTGTAAAAATAATTTAAAAAATATTGAAAATTCGAATAAAAATGAAATATAATTCAAAACTTTCAATTAAAAAAAACTATTATAGCAAACCCCATTTCGGCCAATTTTTCACTATTTTTATAATTTTATAAATTTACCCTATGAAAATTAACATGTGTCCACACACATGAACAAAATACTAGGGATCCAAGTGCCCAAAAAAGACGAGAATAAAATTGCTAAAAATATATATAGGAAGGAGGACCATTATTGTTATTCACCCATTTATCAAATTTAAAGTTTAGTGATATTCCACTATGAACTGGACGAAGTTTCTTTAAGATTATTCAACAATATTTTCAAATAATATTTAAGATTTAATTAGTTGGCATGTCCAATAAAATTGCAGTTCTTTGAACCATATTGGAATATCTTCTACTCCATTCAATTTTTCTCTTTAACCATCAGCGTCAAGAAACTCCTTAATTAAAGTATCAGTTTTGTTTTCTATTTACAAATTTTATATTTTTATTGAGACGTATACTATATATACTGTTTTATTAAAAAAAAAAAAACCCTATAATTGATATTGTAGACTAAAAATGTTGGACCAAAAAAAACCTATAATTGATATTGTAGACTAAAAATGTTGGACCGAAATTAGCTCAAAATCACATCAATGTAGACTAAGAATCGTGCATTTATCTCCTTGTTTGCTTTACACACATACATTTATGTTAAATAAGATTGTAATAATGTGAAAGAGGGGTGAAACAAAAGGACAACTATTAACTTGTTTGGGGGCAAAATTCATTTTTTATATACCATAAAATTAGTTAGATTTTACTTTTCATATCAAACTGGCAAAAAACGTACATATTCATTGACAAATGACATAAATTGATATTGTCGTCAGTTTTGTTGATAGAATTGCCACGTGACCTTAAAATTTAAATTACTAGTAATTTTTTTTTATAATATTAAGATTAATAAAAATGATTAAACTTTGGTGATTTTACGAATGGACTCATGTATTTTGCCTCTGTCTCATTCCTCGCGCACGACCACCCTCTTTTGATAGTTGTTCGCCAGAAATAGGAGAGAGATTTTGTTCATCTCTTCACCGCGAATACATACCTATAATATATCTCATATTGTGCTGCGTGAATACTTAAATTTTTGTATCTGAAAATTTAAATTGCAACATTTTCATCACAAATTTTAAATCGCGATTACGGTCTTATTTCTCCACCTTTTTAAAAAAAAATTGCGTAATCTTACTCTTTTAGACAATTACTTCAATCTCCATGGTTTAATTCCTTCAACAAAATTAATAGAAGTATCAATTTTATAACGTCTATTAATGTTTTTGACGAGTTTTAATATGAAAAATAATATATTTCAAGTTTTATGGCATGAAAATTAAAATTTGTCCAAAGTTAGAGATTCCAAATTGAAATGCTTGCCATATGCACGCCCCTTAAATGAAACATATTGGTGATGTGTTTTCGTTTGATGCTTTTCGAATGTTAGGTGGAAAGGTACTGCACGATGATATAACTTTAAATGTGATAATAACTTGATCATTAGACACCTTTGAGTGAGGAATAAGGATTTTCCAATATAAACGGAGGCACCAAATTTATAAGCCTTCGCTTTGAAGATAGAGGTAAATTAATTAATGATTTTCTAACAAGTAACAAAATATTTGAATGATATATAGTATAACTTACCACAAACTCGATTCCCACGAAGAAAATTGTTGATTTATATTGCTTTCGTAAATTTGTAAACTTTGTACCATATTACTGGATATTTAAATGCACATTTAGTACGTTTAATATAAACTTTAATCGATTGTATTGTTCATACCATCGTCAAATAATTGGATATAATATACATTGCACATGACTGTTATCTCATCTTTTGGAGAAAAATAATCACGTATATACTAATGTGATATAGTGAGGAAAATATTATCATTTTTCCTCCAAAAGACTAAAAACATGATAATTTTATTTTCAAAAGTGAAGAGGACATGAATGTTATTCCTCTAAAAGACGAGATAACGGTCGCATGCGATGTCAAATCGTGTCACCTTGATATATATAAAAATTTAAATAAATATTTTTTTCTGTTGTCATTTCCTTTTTGTGTTTCTTTTATACAATTAAGAAAATGTAATTGAATTGTTAAATTGGTGGTCTAACAAACAATAGGGCTAACAACTTAGTTTAGTTAGCGCCGTCTCCAAATTAATATTGATAATTACTCTAGGATGAATTATTTATATATTTAACTCAATATTCTGGTCTACTAATTAAATAGAAGCCTAAAAAGTTGTCAATGTAGTTTTTTTTAGATTGATGATGCTACTAATTTTGTGAGCTTCACAATTGTAGTACGTACGTAAAAGCATAATTTGTTAATAATTAATGTTATAATTAATTAACCAAAAAAGAATAATTAACGAGTGCTGTAAAAGCAGAAATATAGGGTACATACCAACATACAAAATGCTACTAATAATACAATTATTTACTTTGCTACAATATGCTGTAAATTAGTAATTACCATATTAGTTATTCATGAAGGTATAGTATATACATTTTCCCGATAAAATAGAATACTAGACTTTAATTTAAATAAATTTAATTTAATACTTCAAAAAATATATCTTTTTTTGTTAATTCAGATAAAATATCTAAGGCCATTATGAAGAGCACTCTATAATTCAAAAACTTAATGATTAGGAGAGTGATGTTTCCTTCGTCTTAAATGGGGATTAGGGCTAATTATGCATGTTAGGACTTATATCAGGGCTAATTATGCATGTTAGCACTTATAGGCCTAGAGCAATTTTTTAATCGGATCTATAATATAAGATTCTTAGTAGACCAAAAATAATTACGGACGGCTAAAATTCAGTACAGACTCTTTTAAACATATTTCTTTCTTTATTATTTATTTATTTCTTTATTTTTTATAATTTTATATCATTGATGAGAAAGCGACAACCATAATTTTGGACTTTGCCTTGCCAACTGCAAGTCTAATTGGGCTTTTTACCAAAGTCCACGTCTGAGAGCCCAGCCCGTGATGATTAACAATTATATATTTATATGTATTAAATTATGTATTGTTAATTATGAAAAACAAAAATGTAGTGTTGACAATGGAGCGGATTTTAACTCGAATTCAGTTTTGTACCCGAATTGATTTATTAATTATTTTTACTTAATTTGAGGTTTGATGGGTTTGATCCAATTAAAAAGATACACGATCTAAAATACATGAAACGAATATGAATCTAAGTCGATTTAATTTATTTACTATTATAAATAAAAATTATATAATTATGTAATGTTCTACTGCAATGAATAATATTAATAATGTTTTACTATCAACTTAGTTAGCAAGACGTGAGTTGCTATTCATCATCTCATTTTTCTGCATAGTTTCACTTAACAAAGTGAATTAATACATTGATATTAATATTAATATTTTAAATTTTATCCGTTAAATAATTTGAATTAAGTTGTTACATGTGTCAAGAGTTAATATTTTCGTGAGCTTAGTGGATTGTGAGCTACGTTGAATGAAAATGTAATGATAACCTATACTATAAAATAAGTATCGGTGAAAATTTTGGAACAGGAAAAATGTCCAAAATTCAATCTAATTCAAGCAAGATTAAAAAGACTCGGAAATTTAAAATCGAACCCTGTATAAATAGAGTCATATTCATATCAAACCCAATCCGGCATAATCCAACCCGTGGAGAACCCTAGAATTATGTGTTGAGATGCAGAATGCACCTTGGAGTTGGCGTTACAAAGGAGTGGAAGAAGTAATTCTTGAAAACTGTTAAATGATATATATTATATGATTCATCTCTCGAATAGTTTAAACTTTTAGATTAGTTGGTCATTCAATATGATATCAGAGCTCAGGCCTAAAGAGGTCCTGTGTTGAGTTGGTCATTCAATAAAAACGATTCTTCCATTGCCATGAAATCCCATCATTAGTAAAGAAGAAGGAGTATGTGTTCTTGGACCATGGGTGATAGGATTTTGCGAGATTGAACATCAAAGAACAAGACAACACAAACTGGTCAATTGCTTGAGCTTTTACTTAATCTAGAAATTTTTTAAAAATTACTTAAAAGTAGTTGAGAATATAAAGTGGGGGTGTTTGAATTTAAAGAGGAAAAGTGCTTTATTAGGTGGTGTTTGCAAATTAAGAGGAAAAAAAAGGCCATCAAAAGCTAGAAGTAGCTCCTCTACTCCTTCTGCTTTTCTGTCCTTTTTAGGTTTTTTTAAGAAAATCTAATAGAGAAGCTGAAATCGAAAGCATACCATTAAGTACTTTTGAATGAAAAAAAGTAGAAAAATGATTATATAAGCTCTTGAAAACACCACCTAAGAAAGGATCAATTTATTGGGCTTTTTCTGGATTTGGGCTGCCACAAAATCACATTTCACCTCAACGAGGAAAAAAAATGATACTCGCTTGTGTTTTGCGAAATCGCACAGGACCTCCCTGTGTGTGTTTTTTTTTTTTTTTTTTTTTTTGCGTAGAATTTTCTGGACTTTTGCGAAATATTGCATACTTTTTTTTTTAAGGTTCATACTTCTATACTTAATCTATTTACATATATATATTAAATTAATTTAATTTTACAAATAGTATTAATAAATTAAATAATATTTTAAATAAAGAATCTAAATATATAGAAAATTTTATTTTTTTATTAAATAACTTAGTAACCTTCTTTATTATTAATAAATTTTATATATTATTAATAATTTACAAAAAAATGAACAATACCCTTACCATCTCATCTCCATTGGAACCCAGGCTTTTGGCGGCCTAGGAATGTCAGTCCCAAGCCATCGTGGCTTGGGATTGAAGTATTCAGATCACCACGGCCAAGGTTGCGAAAATCAGTACTCAACCCAGGTCGTGATGCCCTGAGATCTTCGATCTCAAGCCATAATTGCCTTGGATCGACGAACCCAAGCCACCAATGGCTTGGGACGACGATCTGAGACGTCTGGTAGCCTAGGTTCCATGGGAGGGGAGTTAAAAGACAATGAGTGGGGGTATGAGTACGCGGAGAAGAAAGATATTTTTGTGTTTCTTTATTAAATTTAGAGTCTATTTGGTATTTTCTAATTTAAATTGCTAAAAATTAAATTCCAGTCTTACAAATGGAGTGAGGTACACTCCCCATTACTTTGGACAGAAAAAGAATTTTGTGCAATACTTCGTAAAACACAAGGCGAATCTATGCAATTAAAATAACACGGGAAGTTTATGTGCAAGTTTACTAAAACACAAGTGGGTATCATGCTTTTCCCCCGCACCACGAGGTCAGAGCCTATTTTTATCTAGTTCCACTTCATGTTAGGTTCAAACCCAGTCCCAATCCCGACTGCGACCCATCTCTCCAAATCAAATAAAACCCTATATTTGTAATAGATTTTGGTTAAATACCTACCATTTAACTTTCTCCTATAAAGTTGTTATCGAGAGAACTATTGAAAATAGTGAATTCATAAGTAATTTTGACATCTCAATTGATGAACTTCGAGCTTGTCATTTCCGTAGACAAGACCCAATGAACCTGAAAATATGAAAATCGAACCCAAATATAGATGCACGGTGCGCCTTGGAATTGACATTACAATGGAATGGACGAAGTGTTCTTGCAAACAATTGATCCAATGCCATCAAATCCCCATTATTGGAAGATTGGAAGTAGTGTGTGATGGACAAGCTAAATTAAAAAGAAGCATATCAAATAACAACTAAAAACATTTACCTACAACAACAATTCCTTTATCCTGAATCCCAAATCAATCAAAAAGTAAACGAATTTCACAAACAATTTTAATTGGATTCATCCTCTAGCCACAAGTTGCAATACGATCGATTGTTCCCACGATTGAGGCCAATAATTTGAAGATAAAAATAACAAACTTCATATTATCCGAATGCATCTAGTCACCTTGAATACTGTTAAACCATTCTTTGATACAGTGCTAAAGATTCGAGCTACTAACGGTACCATACAATACAATACAAAAGAAAAAAAGAAAAATACAACTTGAGGAGAGATTCTCTTCTAAGAAATTGATATCTTCTCCTGTCATTTCTGCTCATACGAACGAATTAACAAAGAAAAATGTGCTGAAATTTAATACTTGAGCCTCGAAATAAATTCCACGAGCCCATTAGATTTTGATTTCAATTTCAAATTCACATCCCAAATGCTTCAAAGACAAAGAATACTTACCTCTTTATACTATTGTAATTCTTGAAAAGCTCCAATTTTGAGAAAAGTAACTGATCGCTTTTCACAGTACTTGCTTGATTCCAACCTTAACCAAACATCTCAGATAACTTTCGTCGCATTTCCTGAAACCATAGAAATTAATAAATAAATAAAAAATCTTGGTAATTTTTCCTAAATAATGTGAAAATTTCACTCAAACTATGGAGGAAAAAGCACTGACCAAATGTACTTTTTTCCGTAATATCAAAGAGTGAGAACGAAGGGTGGGGCATCTTGTCTGGGCCCGGCTACCGTACGATAAACATAAACTTTATAAGCTTGATTATCATCACTATCCTCGTCTTTACTATCCTCGTCTTTAATAACTTCGACATTCAATCTCGGCATCTCCTTTGCAAGTATTGTGCAACCTTTAATCGTCACATTACATGCCGACATCCACAAAGACCTCATCATTTCATATTTCCCACGCCCAGAAAGCAAAGCAGCGTTCCCAAACGGGCAATCTCGTATCTCAAGCTTCCTCAACTTAGGAGAACCGTCAAGAACACACTGCATGCCCCAATCACTACTGCCAGCAAACGCAACCGAAAGTGTCTCGAGATTTTTGGCGTATTTTCCGATATACTCAAATGTGAGATCAGTCAAAAGCCCAGAAACCGAAAGCCTCTGGAGTTTATGGCAAGTTTTGACCACAGCACCAAATGCCTCGTCCATGGGCCCGTTTGTCAAGTGATCTGGCTGGTGTGGTTTCATAATACAAAGACGGAAGTGGGTAAAATTGGGGCAGTTTTGCACTATTGTGATAACAGCAGCATTAGTCATTCTTCGGCAAAAGTAGAGGACATAGCGGAGTTTGCGGCATCCCTGAGAAACGGCTAAGAAGCCGCGTTCGGTTACCCCAAGGAGATTATCCATTTCGTATGGATTGGCGGGAAAGACTCGGAGTTCTTCGAGTAAAGGACAGCTGGATCCAATAGCCTCCAGCCCCTTGTCTTCAACAGTATCTATGACCTATATAAGAAGAATTAGTTTAGATATCAAAGCATCACTATTCACTAAAACATAATTTTTTGGGAGAATTACTCAACCTACCCTTGAGGTTTAGTGTAATTTAGGGGTGGCAAGATGGGCCAAAAACCCATGGGGTGGCCCTTGAAAAGCCCGACCAAACCCATATATTTTCTATTGTTAATGGGTTGGGTTGGGATGGGTTTTGTAAACATTTATATGGGTTTATTAGAGGGTTATGTGAAAAAACACAAAAAAAATATTTCTCTCCTTAATTAATGAAAATATTGCTACAATATATTGATTATATTTAATTTTCAAATAATATTAATTTTAAATTAATAAAAACAAATCATCAACAAACATAATGGGTCGGGCAGGGTCGTTAACGACCCGACCAAATATCATCCCGCACTGTTAATGACTCGCCCTAACCCCGGCCAGGCCAGCCCGTTGCCACCCTTTGTGTAATTAAACTGACCACCCGACATGTTTGATAAATTACACAAACTACCCTTGGAAGTTTGGATTCATTACAATCACCCCATTTACACAGTAAATTTCTGACAGTGCATGTCCATATCGTAAAAGAAACTTCTGATGTGATAAAACGGATGAAGTTGGGTTAAATCGGCAAAAAAATTAGTTAAATTGATGAAAAAATGGGTGAAATTGGTGGAGAAACGAGTCAAATTGGTTTGCCACTCTTGATGTTCGTGATTTCTTAGATAGTATCCTGGGGTATTTATGGAATTCAAACTTTATTTTATAAAATAAATGTTGTAAAGGAGTAACTGTAATGAATCCGATACCTCAGGGTTAGTTCGAGTAATTTCCCAAACATGGAGGGTGGTCAGTGTAATTACGCTAAACCTCAAGGTTAGTTCGAATAATTCTCCCTAATTTTTCTTTTGTTTTCTTCTAGAAATGATATAAGAATCAAATTATATTAAGTACAAAGTTCTTACCCAAAGGCGTCGCAAATTAGGGCAGTGCACAAGAAGCTTAGCAAATTCACCACTTTGAAGGGCCACATCACTCAAGTTCAAGAAAGTCAAACCGAAACAAGCTCCATAAAGAAGAGGGAGATAGAGGGAAGTGGCTTCCCATAAACCCGAAAGAACTCGTAGACTTGTACAATTGCTAAATGCACTTTCAATGTCTTCATATTGCCGAGGTGTAAGTTCTTGCAGGAAAGATCCCGTACCCAGCTCTACTAACTGAGGAGCAAGCACAAGTAGGCGTTGCAATTGGTCCAACGTAATACTGTCATTGACTTTTAGAATCCTTAATGATTTGCACCTACTAACAAGTCTCTCGAGGGCATCAAAACTAATCTCACTGTTGAGACTGGCAAAGTTTAGTACTTCTAGCGAGGCAAAGTTTTCGGGAAAGGAACTCAGCCACGTTCCACTAATGTCTTCGCTATCACTGTCTTGAATGTCGAGTTCGGTCAAGTTCCTAGAAAACCAAATATACCAACTCAAATAAAGTGTATTAATGATTGAAAACAGAACAAATGCTTGCAGTGGCCGATATTCTACTATTTTTTTGCTTATTTTCTTTTATATTCTTTCCTAAATCTTTCCATTGACTTGTCAACCTAAGATACCTATGAACGAGTTAACTTCCACATGTCGAGTCCTGCTCGGTTTATTCCGAGAGAAGAAAATTTAAGAATTTAGCGTTTGAGAACTTACAACTAAATTTCTTAAACTAATATCTAGATTTGTATATAGGGAAAGGTCCCAAATCTGGAAAAATAGTGTGGGCATATTGCAAATAATGGAATCTATGACTGTTATGAACTCAAGAAGCCAGACCTTATCATATTATTCAACAAAACATAAGCAGTTCTTAAGACCGTTAATGTTAAGTGCTATTATATGACACAAACCTTTTGTACAAAAATCATCTCTCATAATCAGCTACTAAATTGGATTCACTAGGATGTGCTCTTCCACTTATGATGAGCGTTGTATTAACAATGTAAATTAAACAACCTTTAAATACATCAGCAATGCATACAATGGCAAACATCATTACAGAAGAATATTGTAACGAAAACAGAAAAATTCTGTTTCATCGAAATAGTCAAGCAACTTGTCAAACTTGAAGGCTATATTTGATGGCCAGAACATTGAAAATCTTTGCATTACTTCTCGCATGTTCGTCTCACAATTTTGATGAATGGTAAAATAACCAAGTCAGTCTAATATTGGGTTTGAAATGAGTTGATGATTGCACGCTTTTCCCAAAGGCTACAACAAAGATAACCTCGCTTAAAAAGTATAGGGACACCTAATATTATTACATTTTGGTGCCAAATTTTCTAAAAAGACATTCGGTACAACAATTTAAATGGTCAATGGTCATTAACAGATTCAAAAGTAATTGAACCATTCTATTAAATTATCATTGAGCTCTACAAATTTCTAAACTTAATGTTAAATTTAGGAATAGTTATAGCTGGCCAGATATAATTTAATGGAAAAAGTAAAGCCCAAGCTCCATAAGAAGAAGTTAATATCCTCAAAAGCTCAAGTGTTTCTCATACTGTAGATTGACAGTCGCTTTATTCTTAGATGCTACCCAACTTACACTGCACTTACTACTCCAAATGACACATGTTGAACCAAATGGAAAAATTTACAGTTACGTTTTTTCCCAAAAGAAGTACAAAAACGAACATGGTATGTGTTACTTGGAGGGGTAACCAGTGCAATGCAAGCAGAGTAGCATCTATGAAACCCCCAACTATCACCTTGATTCTTTCATAAAGTGCTACTTATTCGGGAGAGATTGTGCCTCAAACGTGCATAGAAGCTTTTGCTTCGAAATTTAAAAATAATAATAAACAAAGTTATTGACCAAACAATTAATAGGTTGCCCCAAAATGAGTAAAAAGGTAGGAAGAGTGGCATGGATTTAACTGAATGAGCGGCAAAGAGAATTTTTTCATAATTGCACAATAATCTTCCTTTTCGTATTTGCCTTTTTAATGCAGATCGAAAACTTGCCCCTAGAAAAACAAAATGAATTTGCTAAACATTTTGCCATATAATAGCAACTTTCGATAGGAAAAAAATTGCACAACAAAAGCAAGGGACGTTGATGTCTAACTCAACATATGAACTGGAAAAGAATGTGTCTAAAATCACAGACAAACCTGAGAACATATTTGCTGACCAATAAGGAGAGCCACTAAAGATTGTGGAAATAAAGAGATTCAAGCCATACCCGAATACATACGCCCCATATCCTATCACAGAACTACCTCATCAACAAACATAAGTTCCATATATTCTAAATATATACAAATGACAGCAAGAAATCCCATTCTTTCCTAATCCAGATATCATATACTTTATCAAATATAAGTAGCACGTGCCTTGAAACAATACCAATACAAATGGAAATCAAGTCCAATCCCACTTCACTAAAAGTAAACTTAATTATCTCAATAAAGAACAGGCACAGTCATACACATGTCATCCATTTTAGATTTAAGGATATGGAATAGCTAGAAACTTACAAAGACTGCATCGTATGACGACAGAAGACCAAAAAACTGCTCATCTATAATAGCATCAAATCATAGTTGACTTTTACAAGGAAACCAAAATATCACAGCCCCTTTAAAATACAGTAGAGTGAACCGAAGGCAGAATAAAATGATTGAATTTTCTTTTAGAAAAAAGATGTAGAAAGAATCCTATAAGCCAACAATCTAAAACTAAATACCAATCCCAACAGCCATAGCTACAATTTCAAGCTTCTCCAAATACACAAAACAAAGCAAACTGCAATAATCATAAAAAACAAGAAAAAAATTAACTCAATATCAAAAAATACCTGCAATGACTAGCAACAGCTTTGAGCCCACTATCACTAAACCCATCACAACTCGACAAAGACAAAGCTTTGAAACTCGGAAAGGACTTAGCCAATAGCTCCAGACTCTCATCACTTACAGTCATTCTTTTAAGCCTCAACTCCTCCAGAAACGGATAAACTTTAGCAAACATTACAAGCCAAGAATGCACATTAGCACCCCAATCTCGCGGCAACATATTGAAATCAGAAAATCTTGGTCTTCCTTTAAGTGTGACACTCTTAATTCTCGGGAATCTTCTAGCTACTATTTCAGGGGTAACGGAATAACAGTTTCCGATAAAAAGCCTCGATCTTGACCATCTCTCGGCATTGTACCAGTCTTTACGCACAAGGGAGACTGAGCTCCTGTCTTTGTGTGAGTTTATGAATGAAAGTACTTTTTCTAATACTTCATCTGGGAATGGTGATGGAGGGTGAGTTGATCCATGTGAGTTACTGGCTGAGTTTGATGGTAATTCTTCGGGTTTATTAGGGTCTGGATCCATTCCAGTTTTGGAAATCTAAGCCCCTACATAAACTGCAATTTCCAGTATAAACAAGCTTAATAATCAAAACCCATCAAGAAAAACGTAAGGAAAAAACATGTAGAACCCATTTGATTTGGATACAAGAACATTTATAATGCAAGTAGAAAAGGACTAATCTTTGATCCAAAATTTAGAGGGTCATGAAAGATATATCATTGCAAAGGGGGTTAAACAACAAAATAAGTAAAACTATTGGCTGAAAAATTGAAACTTGAATCAATGATAAGAACATATTTTTTTAATGGGAATCTCGATTATTGGTGGAGCACTTGTACCTTGAGCTGTAAGGGGTGATACCTTTATGCTTGACAGTTGAACTTTATTATGCCTGAAAAGAAAGGGTTATGAAAATGTAAAAGCAAAATCATCACAAATTTCAGACAAACACAGAACAAAAAACAGAGATCCGCCAACAAGATCAAGATGTTTTTGAAAAATCTATGCGGAGTATGTATCGATTGGGATTAGAAAATCGAACTAAAAAAGAGGAAAAAATTGAAAAGAAAAAGATTTTTTTTTTTGGGGGGATTTACCTCACTCTCTCTGTGTTGAATCTTTGGAGCTACCCAAGAGCCAAACAAAAGCTCAGACAAGAACCCACTTGCATGTAGGAATTCCCTCTTCTTTTTTTTTTTCTTTTTTTTTTGGTATAAATGTGGCATGTATAATACAGTACAAGTACAAGTACAGTACAAATAAATTATGTTATATATGTACAGCGCAAATCTTTTTTAATGTTAGGCAGTCCAAGTTCGTCCAATTTAGCTGAAATTGGGCAGGGGGTAGCACCTAACCTCCACAGGGGTGTAATGTGCGCACCCATTCTCATTTGTTGACACGTATGAGCTCTGGAGATTGGAGCGTGGCTGGACCCGGCGCATGTTAGAGTAAGGCCACAAATATTAGAGGATGAGGTCTTAACTTTTAACCATGGATCAATATTTTTTCAAGGAGAGCCGGAAATCAAACGAATAACTGACAAAAGTTCGTTTGGGTTTGGTTTGGTTTGGTTCGTCACGTTAATCAAATAAGTTTGAATACTATTTTTCGTTTGATAACCTTTAAAGCTCGGCTCGATAAGTAAAAAAGTAATAAAATACATGTAAAATATCAAGTTACTTGATACCCGGATCGAGCTCGTTCGATAAAAGCTCGTTTAACAATCAAATCAAGCTCAAACATAAAATTTTAATCCTGATAAAATTCAAACCCAATTTGAGCAATGTATCTTTCGACACTACTCGACTCGGTTACACCCTTTATTTTATTTTTTTTGAGGGAATTACACCCTATATTTCCAAGTACGATTTTCACGATAGTTAGAAGTTCATCCGTTTTGTCGAAGATCTAAAGATTCAGTCTTGATTGAAAAAAAACATAAATATTGAAATTCTTTTATTTTTGTAATTTAAATATTACTTAACAATTTTTTCTAGTAATTTAAAAAAAAAATCAATATACATCTGAAATATAATTCTGATCCATGGTTTTGAGTCTTTTGGCACATAACGAAATTACAAATTAATTAGAAACTAAATTTTGATCCAGGATTTTGTCAAAATGAAATTACAAACTAGTGAAAGAAAAATTGAAGTGTTTAAATGCATGGTGAATCTTTAAGTTTACAAAGCTTTAAATAGTTTAACTCAAAAGCTTAAACTTACTAAAAATAGGAAAAAGATTCTAAGGATTTTCCAATATACAAAAAGTAAACCTAAGCTTCCTAATAAAAGTTATTAACATATAAAAGTAGAAATAAGATCCATTTGAGTGTCCAAAGTTTTTGACCCGTTTCACTTGATACATTGGGTTGAGGTTGTCCCGTCAGCCCGTATTTCCCTACGTGAGGTTCTAATTGCACTGTGATTTTATTGTTTCCAATTTTGCCCTTATACTGATAACAAATATCAAGATCAACATAGGAATGAGATTCTCCTACCCCCTAAAAAGGAGGAAGTTAAAAGTGTGGGATTTGACTGCTTTTTTTTCCTTTTTTTTTTTTTTTTGGGAGAAAACCTATTTTCATCTGTTCAATTTTAGAAATTTAAACCAATTTATTTGTTTGAGAAAATCCAAGTTTATTTGTCAAATGTATCAGACTTGTCTAGACTTTATTTAATTTTCAAAAGGTTTTAGCTCACATCATACATGTCCATTAATAGATTTTTTAATGAATTTACGAATCATGACTTATAATTGATTATTTTAAAAACAAAACCAGTTACATAAATTAAAATATTGTATTTACTTAAATCGAGTATATCTATATTATGGTATTTGATTTCAAATTTCTCTTATTCCAAGATTAGTTTATGCATGTGAGAATTAATCAGGTGAATTTTATGAAGAAAAGAGAGATTGAGAATTCCCAATTGTTTAGCATTTTTTTTTATAGTACCAGAATATTATTTTGGTGGGGGCAGTTTGATTGTTTTGATGCATTGAACATCTTATTGGCTTTTGGCCTTTCATTCATTGAATGAAATCTATCGTTTACTTTTGGGAAAAAGGTGGTTGTACATGTCTTAATAATGGTCAAGTAACTAATTTTGTTATTCCTTTTCCTTTATTTTAATTGTCACATTTTGGTCTTTTCAGAGAGATTTAAGAAATTATTTAATTATTTATTTTTATAATATATAATATTAAAAACACATTTTTAATGATAGGGGGGAAGATGCCATATATGTGGGGGAAGGCGGAAAAAAATTCATCTATAATGATTAGGGGGAGAGGAAAAGGGTACTAAGGCCATCTCCAATGGAAATGGCCGGGCTCGGTCTCGGGGTCGGGCTGCGGCGAAAAACCACTGGAGATGGTGCGGGCTGGGAGAGCGGGGTGGCCTGCGGGGCGGCTGGGGCTGGGCTGCGGTCTCGGGGCGGCACGGCTTGGGGATCGGGGGCGAGTGGATGGAGCGGCCGTTTTTTGGACGCGCCCCTCTTTAAAACAGGTGTCGCCAAGTGGCGGCACCTGATTCGTCCGCCTTTTTTTTTTCTTTTGTGTTGTATTTATGTATTTATGTATACTGTTGTGTATTTAAACCTTATTAATGTTCTTTTGTTGGTCCCAAGTGGTCAGATGAGGTCTAGAGGGGAGGGAGGGGGGGGGTGAATAGAACTCTAAACTTTTTAACAATTTTTAACTTTAAAACTTTTGTTCTAACTTGAATAGACTAAGCTGTTACCGAACAGTAAGTTACTTGGCTGATCGCGAACAAATCTTTGAACAGCTTCGGTGACCACTAAGCTGATAATTACTTAGCTGATTTTGCTAAAATCAGTTTCAATACTTAGAGTACTTGCAGCGGATTTGTAAAGTATTTTTCACAAGTAAATTTAGTAGTTTGAAAGTTTGTTCCCCAGTTTTATAATACTCATTTTCTTATAAAACTTTTCAAACAGTTAAATCAAAGTGTTTTTATGCAATTGAAAATATGCAAGTAAAAGTGCAAGTAAAAACACCAGTAATTTTTATAGTGGTTATATGAATTTAAATATCCGTTAGTCCACTCTTCCAAGTCACTCAGATCTTGGGTTATACTATAATCACAAAGTTTACAGTATACTCTGCTTGCGCCAATCAACAAATGAAAAGGCCACAAGTGCGCAGTAGGAAATCACACAGAAACTCCTACTCTCTGAAGTAATATCACTCACAAAGATGGATATCTACTTCTCACAACACTCACGATTACAAAATCACTCAGAAGATGTATTTTTCGTTGTTCTTCAACTCTGAGTGAGTTGTTCTTGAGACTTAAAGAATCCTGCTTCGAAATTTTCTCAGAGATTGTGTTGTTTCTTCTCTTCGTCTCTACAGCTATTTATACTCAAGGTTTGAAAAATGTCCGTTGAAGAAAGACAAGATTCAAAAACCTCGGTTACTGGTCCTTAATTTCTGCGAACGGCTCTTTGCAGTCTGTCCGTACTGTCAACAATACTTTTCTGCAGGCAGCATTAAATGCGCCCAGCTGATGCGAAGCATTTCTTCAATCATTTATCTTTAATAACCTTGTACTTCAGCATTTATTACTTCCAGGGGCATTTATTACCGTTGGGATGGCTTCTTGATCTTTTCCACTTGGCTGACGAAAGGACAAGTCTGATGGCGAACAAAGCTGATCTCAAAGTTGAACAAATCTGTTTTGAGTCGGCTGATCTTCACCAGTCTGATTTCTTTCCTTCAGCAGATCAGTAGCCTCTGGACCTTGAATTTTGACTCTTCTGATATCTTCTTTACTTAGTCAAAAATTTTTCAAAGGGATATCAACTAAGTTAATTTATACTTAGCAGATTTGAAGTTTTGGAAATTATCAAAACCTCCATTTACTTATTGTCTTCAGTGCTTCTTCATCTTCATCCTTATCCAACAATTTCCCCCTTTTGGATGATGACAAAACTTCAGCTAAATACCTGTTTTACCTATGCTAAAGATTGTTACCTTCAAAATTTTATGAGATAGAAAATATATGTTGGAAACAGAAACTTGAACTTTTTATTGATAATCTTATAAATGAGTACAAGTTACAGCTTCTGATCAGATGAGATGTCTGAAAGATAGATAAAGTAAACTGATTACAAAATGATTTATATATTCTAACTATCAGCTTCTTCATCAGATCCTTCCAGCACTTCTTCATACTCATAAGATGATTCTTCATTATCTTCTTCTTCCACTTCATCTTCATCAGCATCCTCATCCAATAGAAGATTTGACCTAGCAGCTTCCATATTTTCTTTGAGTTGCTGCTCCTTCAACTCTTCCATTGCTTTCTTAGCTGATTCAGTGTTCTTGTACTTGGTAAATGACTCTGTTTGATCTTCAGCAGAGTGCTTGGTTTCAGCCATTTCCTCATCAGATTTGGCTTTATCCTTAGTCTCTTCTTCAGACTTCTCTTTGCCTTCTTCCTTTCCAACTTCTTCAGCAGCTTTAGTCTCTTTAGCAGCTTCATCAGTCTTCTTAGCTTCAGCAGCAGCAGCAGTTTCCTTAGTTGATTCTTCCCTTTTATCTCCCCCCTTTTTGTCATCATTAGACTTGGTGAAATTATCAGATTCAGCAGCAGGGTTAAGTGCAAAAGTAGGAATCTTCATAGCAGCACATAAAGCTTTGATGTTCTGATTAGCTACATCATGACTGGCAGTAAGATGAGTGAGAGTGGTGCTGATGTCGTCAGTCTGATCATTGAAGCAATCAATGTTAAGTTGCATAGTGGTAAGTTCATTCTGTATAACCGTTCCAGCTTTGGATACTTCTTGCAACATTCCAACATTAACAGCTTTCTTTTCTTCACTGACTTTGATGAAGTTAGCAGTTAGATCAGCTATGTTGTGTTCAGCTCTTTTTAAAGCATCATGAAGGTGATTGACATCAGCCTTCACATCTTCAACGTTTCTGTTCATCTCAACAAAGCTTTGCATCATCTGCTTGGAATGATCTTCAGGCATGGGAAAACTATCAATTGCATTTCTGATAGTTCTTGCAGTAAGGAGTTGCATACTTTCCGGCTGTGATCTGTTGGACTCTGCCAACTCTTGTTGCAATTTCTTCAGCTGTAAGCAGCTGTAAGCTGTTGGACTCTGCCAACTCTTGCTGCAACTTCTTCAGCTGCGTGATGTTCTTTTCTTCCAAGTCTTTCATTGAATTTTTCATCAGCATCTGGAAGGCTTCCATCAGTGATGAATGCAAATCACTTGATGAAGCAGAATCAGCAGCTTCCCTTCCTTCATTCTCTTCCTGGTGGACAGGGGCATCTTTCAGCTCTGTCTCCTGATCAGCTTTTGACTTCTTAGCATTCCACTCAATTGCTAAGGGTTCATCAGCAGCTTTGTCAGCTTTGTGCTCATCAGTGACATCATCATAGACTAAACTCACGATTTTGCCATCATCATTAAAGGATACTGTTTGACGGATTTTTCGCACAATGATCCAAGGATTCTGAAAAGCATTGTTTCCCTTAGGCACTTCGTAGTAGTCTTTGACTTCCTTGCCAAATATAATCTGTTGAATTCTTGGCAGCTAAGACAATTCACTTGAACATCCTTGCTGATATCTTGACCTTTCTGCCCATCTCTTCAAGGCGGTCATAACAGCTATGTTGATTGCTCTCTCAACAGCATCATCAGATTTTCTTCTCTTGGCAGGCAAAGTGTTCTTAATGATTTTGGCTTCCTCCAAGGCAAAATCTTTAGCATATTGATGCATAGCATCCCTTACAAAATGAGGATCCAAAGCTTTCTGAATAGAGTCAGTCCTTAGCTAATTTAGAACCCATTTTTCTTCATCAGCTAACTCATTCCAACTCTGAAGCTCTGCAACCGATCTGTTCAGCCTATAATCTCTCAATTTCATGTATCTAGGCTTCTCGTGGGTGAACAGAGTCTTTAGCATCAGCTTCTGGTCATAATAAGCCAAGGTCTTTTCAAACCTTTTGAAGAGATCTTTATCAGCATAGACAATGTCAAACACTCTTCTTATTTCATGCTTCTCCTTTGGCTTGACCTCTCCAGCAGGCATCTTAGGCTTCTTTGGTTTGTCTTCATCAGCTTCATTAATCTTGATGCCTCCACCATGAACTGGTCCATGAGCATCAGTTTTACTTAGCTCAATGACCATAGCAAATTCAGCATCTTCAGCTGCCTTTCTTTCAGCTTCAGACATTTTTCTTCTTTCAACATCCTTAGTTTCCTGAAGTTTGCTTAGTTCCAATCAATGTTTTCAAAACCGGACCGGACAGTGAACCGGTGAGCCGACTGGTTAGTGGTTTTACTGGTCGAACCGGTCGGACCACTGGTCGAACCGGATGACGTAATAATAATGTAATAAATATATTTAATTTTAAAGTATATGTAATATGCATAAAATTTAAACATTATCATACAATTGATTAAAAATATAAAAAAAATTATAATATTCTACAATTAAATCATATAATATTTATCTAACTTATATCATAACGGTAATATGGTACTAATTTGTATGCTCATATAAATATAATATGATTATATTTCTTTTTAAAAATTTAAAAATGTAAGTTAAAAATACAACAAACTAAGATATTCATAAATTTTAAAATATGGTTATGTATAAAAGTCTAATATTCAAAGTCAAACTTGCATATTATATCGATTTGACTATTTATCCTAAAAATAATATTTTTATGGAATAAATTTTAATAAAAAACTATTATTTGAGTATTAATTTTCATTCATAATGTGTGAAATATTTGTTTAAGTTAATTATCTAATTTATAAATAAATTTGACTACAAGTTTCTATAATTTATAAATTTTAATTTGTACTAAAATTTCAAAAAAAATGGTGCAGTTTAAATGGTAAGGAAGTCATGTTTCATCCTAGAGGTTAGGTGTTCAAATCCCACCTTGTACAAGAATTTCTAATTTATTTTTAATATTAAAAAAATCAAAAAAAAAAAAAAAAAGAAAAAAAAAGAAAAGAAAATCAGAACCGGGTTGAACCGGTCCATACCGGTTCGCCGGTTCACCGGTTTTGGACCGGTTCAACCCGGTCCAAACTGGTTTTTGGAATTGCTGGTTTTAAGGGGTAAACCGGACCGGGCCGACCTCCGGTTCGCGGTCGAACCGGTCGGACCGGCCGGTCCGGTCCGGTTTTAATAACATTGGTTCCAATGCCTTCTTTTCTTCTAGCTCATCTCTTTTTCTCTGCTCAGCTTCCTCCTTTTTCTTTTTATCAGCTGCAGAGATCTTTTTCTTCTTGATCACAAACTTTTTCTTTCCCTTGTCAGCTGGGGCAGGATGAGGAGCAGCAGATGCAAGAGGTGCAGCTGCAATGGGATGGATGATCATTACAACAGGATCACCCTGAGGTTTAGCAACCTCAACTGTTGGCTTGACTTGAGTAATCTGTTGCGCATCAGTCTGTTCAGCAACAGAAGCTTCTTCAGCTCCAACAGGTCTTTCAGCAGTTTGAGGACTCTCTCTTACTAAGTCCACCAGCTCAGTAGGTTCCTCTATAAATGTCATTTGCTTCCTTGCTGTTTTCTTAATTTGATCTTCCTTGAATAGGTCTGGAAGCAGCAGTATCTCTCAACTGACTTCTGGTCCTATGAGAAACAGTCTTATCAGGCACTTGAGCAGTTGGAGTTCTTGAAGATGATGCAGGAGACATGTTACTGACATCAGCAGTGGTCTGATCAATAATTTTATCAACTGTAACATCAGCCACCGTATTCACTTTCTTAGGAGTCTTCTCCTTAGGCTTGTCAGCAGCCTTTTTCTTTTGAGTCTCAACAGCTAACTGAGCTGTTTTGACTAACCTCCTTGGCCTTTTGGCAGGAACCTCCTTTTGTTCCTCAGTTTCCTCCTCTGCATCAGCCTCGTCGGCTTTTCTTTTATGAACAGGCAAGTACTTTGAAATTGCCTTGCCAGAGTGGATCTCCTTCCCATTAGTAACCTCACAGCCCATCTTGAACAGCAGATTGCTGAGAGTAATTCTGTGATTTGTTTGAGGGGCATTGCTCTTGTTTTTCTTGTCCAAGAAATTAGCAAATATATACCAAATCACTGTGGACCAGTTCATTTCCAATCCATAGTAAACGGCAGTCATAATACTGTAACTCTTCATAGTCACATCATCCTGAGAGAAGGTGCAGTTCTCTATCAGCTTGCAGACCATATCAGCCATCCTCTGATATTCATCTGTCAGCTGTTTCTTTTTTATGTTGCCAGTCAACATCTCACCCTTTTTGGCACAGATTGCCCAGAACTGTTGATGTTTGTCCTCAGTCAGAACGGTGACGTCATGTCGACCGCTGTTAGTCAGTCCAAAAGTCTCGTGGAGTATTTGAGGAGTGATAACAATGGATTTTTCTCCTACAGTAGCCTTAATCTCCAGTGTAGAGAAATCAACAGTTGATGTACGGTAGTACTCCAGAACTTGATCAGTCCACACCAAACCCTCATGATATTCCATGAAATTTACCAATGATGCCGATTTGAACTTCTCCAGCAGTTCTTTCATCAGGGTAGTACCAGATTGATAGTAAGATTCGTACACAAGATACATCCCTTCAGCTTTTGAGTCTTGAGTAGAGGCCATCTCGATTCTGTTTGAAAGTTAGTGAAAAAGAAGAAATTTCGCAGAAAATTGCAAGTAAATTTTCTCACAAGTGCTCTTTGAATATTTAGGTGCGTAAAGAGCTACTCAGCTGATCAGATCTGGATTTATAGAGTTAGGGTATCTTGGTTTCCGTGATACCAGCTAACCGTTAGATCCATTTCTTGTCAGGTCTGATCGTGCGGCATCAGTTACGACCTTTCAAATTCAAATCGCATTAAATGAGGAGCGGGAAAAGTGCCGCTCTTATATCACTTGTAAAAGCGTATTTTAAAATAAAACGTTTTATGCAGTAGGCTTTTACGTAGGTGATCAGATGAGTAAAATAAATACTTATCTGATGGACTACTGTCCTGATGACAAAGCTGTTATCAGTGAAAGCCAATAACTGATAACCTTCCTCGGCTGTTTGTCAATCCAGCTAGATAATAAATCTTCAATCTTCAAGACTTTAATCTTCTGTTGAAAACATAACTTCAACTAACTGTCATCAACAAATTTCATCTTTTAATCAGAAGTACCTCTAGTCTTACACGTTCCCCCTGACTTTAAGAATTCATAAGTTAACTAGTCTGTTGAGAGTTAATCCTTGAAGATAACTGTGATGAGTAAGCTGTTGAACTTCAGCCTTCTGTTGAGTTCCCCCTCAGCTTATGCATCCAATTTCAATAAACCCAATTCAACTCTTAGAGTTGAAAACCTTGTCTCACTTAGAGGTTTTGTGAAGATGTCAGCAATCTGATTTTCAGTAAACACATATTATATCATGACATTTCCTTTCTCCACATGATCTCTAATGAAGTGATGTTTGATCTCAATATGCTTAGTCCTTGAATGACTTGTAGTATTCTGAGTAAGGCTGATTGCACTTGTATTGTCACAGTAGATAGGGATTCCACTGATTTTTATGTTGTAATCTTCAAGTTGATGCTTCAACCATAATATTTGTGCACAGCAAGCTCCTGCAGCTATGTATTCAGCTTCAGCAGTTGATATGGATACTGAAGTTTGTTTCTTACTCATCCATGAGATCAAATGACTACCTAAGAACTGACAGGCACCTGTTGTGCTTTTTCTGTCAATCTTGCAGCCAGCAAGGTCAGAATCTGAACTGACAGGCACCTCTTTAAAACAGGTGCCGCCAAGTGGCGGCACCTGATTCGTCCGCCTTTTTTTTGTTTTGTTTTCTTTTGTGTTGTATTTATGTGTGTATTTATGTATTTATGTTGTGTATTTATGTATATTGTTGTGTATTTAAACCTAATTAATGTTCTTTAATTAAAATTTAATTAATGTTGTATATTATTGTAATTAATGTGTTGTTTTAATTAGTGTTTTATTTTAATTAATGTGTTATTGTAATTAATGTGTTATTTTAATATTTTCATGTGTTTCCTTTCTTGTATTTCCCGTATTTTCGATTTCTTGTATTTCCTTTCTTGTATTTTCTTCCGTGTTATAAAAATATTTGTTTGCGTATTATGTATTAATTTTAAGTTACTTTAATTAAATATTCTATTTAATATTAATATTTTAATATAATTAATAATTAAATTACGAGTACTAATATAATTACTATTATTAATATTAATATTAAAAAAATTTAAAACTATAATATTAATAGGTGAGAGTGGGCAAAGGAAAAAAATTGAATTAATTCCCCCACGGAGCCCCAACCATTGGAGACGACCAGGCAGGGCCCTGGGCTAGCCCTCAACCATTGGAGATGGCGTAAAGGGACCTTGGAGGGGGCATGGAGGGAGGGGGATCGAGCTTCCCCTTATTTTTTTTTATTTGGTTTTTTTTAGCTTTATTTAAAAATAAAAAATTACTAAAATTTGTATATTATTTGGAGATATTTATTTTTAATTATAAAAATATAACTTTAATTTCATTTAATTAACACTATTATTTGGAGATTCGTCAGGAGGTTCGATCAATCTAGACGGTGGCGGTAGCAATATCAACGGTAGCAATAATGGTGACAACGAATATGGCATGAATTTCCTTATATGAATTAATTTATGATGTAAATTTTTATTTTCTATGCTCCCTGATGTACTTTTGATTTTAAATTAATGTTAATTTTAAATTTATTTCTGGTGTAATAATAATATTAATAAGTAGAGAAAAATAAAATTTGTAATTAAATGAGTTTGATAGAATGGGTCATTAGAGATGACTAAAAAACTAGAGGGAGAGGGTATTCCCTCTTGTAGTCATTAGAGATGCTCTAACTATATCATCAGAAACTTGAATCAAAAAGGAAAAAAAAAAAGCCCCAGGGCATATCTTCAATTGGCTGATCAACAATTCATAAGGCTTGTTCCAGCGGTATGGGTGGGGGTTCGAATCCCATTTGGAACTTGGATGGAAGCATTTTCATGAATCTTTTTAAGGGTTATTTGTGGTGAAGACCCTTTTGTGCGCAGAGTGTACATCAGTATGGTGGGATCCCAAGGCTCCTTTGTGTGCGGAGTGTACAACAGTATGTTGGGATCCCGAGGCTTGATAGAGGCACATCCTGCGATTTACATCCTTCAGGGTTCTAGGACAAGGGTTCTGAGGGTCCAGGATTAGTCTAGTGTAAGCTTGGAAATCTGGGTTATAAAAAAAGAAAAAAAAAATTATATCATCAGAAACCTTTGGCATTACGTAGTCCCATATTATGATTTTTTAATATTTTATTTAATATTTATAAAAAATAATCTATTTTAAAATTATTATAAGATAAAAAATGTTTTGATACAATACTTTATAAAATATAAAAAACTTAAAAACTTATTAAGTACAAATTAAAATAATTGAACTTTTATATGTCTTCATAAATTAAACAAATTTTACTTACATATTAAATTCAACCACTTAGTTGAAAATTTTATAACAATAAACATTTCATATTAACTTTTATATAAGATAAAAAAAGAGGGAATTGTATTTTTCATGCCAAACGTTTACTTACTTTAGACATTTGATACTAAACTTTCAAAAACAACATATTTAATACCATAATTGGAGGTTTTTTTTTTTTTTTTTCATATTTCTTCTCTCTGTCAATTTTAGGGGGACATATTTTGTGTTTTCTATATGGCTAGAAAGCTCGTGACGAATATTTTCAAGCATACCAAAATCACCATTAAAACTACAGCAAATGTGGAAAAAAAAAATCTTTTAATTTTGATATTAAATGTGTCTTTTTCTAAGGCTTGGTACCAAATGTCTAAAATAGATAAAAATTTGATATGAAAAATGTAATTCACTCAGATAAAAACAGGAACAACAACAATCCCACACTTATCCACCCACCCCATCCCTCCTCAATCCGTGGCCCGTCAAGAGCCCGATCATCACTGACTTAAGTTACGAATAAGTTAGCTTCGTCTGTTTAAGCCGACGCATATTAAAGAACCCAAGCCACGACGACCTGAGTCCATGGTGGAAGATATGCATGTCTATTTCTTGAAGGTTTAGGACCGAAAGAAAATTTAAGTACAAACTTGTAGATTATACAAAGAAATATCATGCAATAAAATTAGAATATTTTCCTTAGGGTCTTATGTTATAAGCCCATCAAGTGTTTAAATGGTGGTTATTTGAAGTTAATAATGACTAACTTCACATATTTTATTCAATCAACAACATAAATCATTAAACTGTTAATGGGTCAAATTCTATTTATTTAATTTAGAAGTGAGAACAAAAAAGTAGTGATTATGATATTTAGAACCGTCACTATTGATTTCAAACAGCCCTACATTTGAAATCGACCTTTGACTCATGTCATCATGTGCCAAAAACATATTATTCCATCTTTAATGGCAGGAGTCCGATCCTGAAACTGTTCTTTGAATTAAAATTTAAGCTAAAATTGAGATTGAGCTCATTTGAGCAAAACATGACAGCTCTAGCTATAATTTACAAATTGTATAAAAGATGGACATAATTAATTAAAATATAAACTTAAGAATATAACTCCGACGTCCCATTATTCTTTACCAGTCAATTTGATTAAATTTATAAAAAAATATAATAAATAATTTAACTGATATATTCCATTAATAATTTGATGATCTCAGATGTCACCATATATTTTAATAATTAAAATGCTTAATATATCACCCATGTGAATAATTTAATAAGATAAGTCACTTAAAAGATCGAAAAGTTTATCCGGGTATTATAACTAATGGAGTCAAAAAATGGGATGGAAGAAGTAATATAAAATACACAGATTCAAAGAATATCTCCTTTAAAAATTTAATTTCATTAAAAATGGTCTAGTACGTACTTAGTTCACAATTTTGCAAAATTGCATTTACTTCCAAGTGGTCTGGTTAATTTTGCCATATTAAAATTGAAAATAATTATATTAAATCAGACGAAGATTGGATGGGCATATTACTAATTATTATTCGTGTATAAATTATGAATTTGCAAAATATTTTGCCAAAATAAACATTGCATTAGAATATTATTGGTGTCATTTTCACTGTGCATACATGTGATTTGAATAGATGAGGACCTGATCTGATCCCCATCCAATTGTGGACCCTACCCGAGTTGGTTTAAACCTGAAACGTATTATTGATTTATTATACGTATATTGATTTAAATTTAACAATTCCAATCCCATTTTGTTGGGTATGAACATTATTTTAGATGCATATGCTTGCGACGTCGTATAGGGCCTTGTACGTTGTTCAATGATGGTGAGGTATGAACATTATTTTAGATGCAGATTTTGGAAGGGAAAAAAAAGTGTATGAAATTATTATACTTTACAAATTTTTTATTTTTAGCACTTATCATCAATTGCAATGAGTTATTTTTAATTAAAAAAAATGTACTTTAATTAGCAAAAATGGTCAACATTATGCACTTGGTAGCAGGCTGAACTCAACACCTATAAGTATTTTAATAGAGGATAATCACTATTTCATTAGTTTTTTTAAGTAATGATAATTTCATCATTACATCAATATTATTAAATCAAAAATTTCATTCAATTATAAATAAATGACTACCAACTAAACACAAATTTTCGAATAGAAAAAGCCCACATTAATAAAAATTGAACTCATTATTTTTTTGTCTCTGGGATCTCAGCCTTATATATCATTTCATTATTTAAAAATGAATAATAATACTTGTACTATGGGTCCTTGCTTATTTAAATAGCATATATGATATATACATGGGTTTCTTTATATTAAAAAACATTACAAGGAAACTTATTCCAGTATTAATTTTCCTCATTATGTAATTTCGTCACACTGAAAAATTTCAACCATTTTTCTCTAAATAGATTTCTTTATTGTAGTGTGAACGTTGAACTGGAAATTAAAAAGAAATTTCTCTACACTGAAAGATTTCAACCATTTTTCTCTAATTTTTTTTTTTTTTTTTTTTTTATTGTAGTGTGAATGTGGAATTTATTGAAAACGATACGTAAAACAAAATCAGTTGACATGTACATTCTCCAATCCATCCATATTCTATATCACATCATTTTCCTCACCAATTTAGTTTTAAATCTACCATTATCAAGATTTTTTTAATAACAAACGGTAATGCATGAAATATCAAAAAATTCTTGATAAATGATAACATTACGGCTGAATCAACATCATGTTTTGCCTCATTATACAAACCATCAATGTGGTTCGAATAGGCTTTTGCTTTCAAAAGCTGGCAAAAGTCTAAATTAATTATCTACCCCTTTAGGTGTAAAGAATTGAAAATAACTACCCTTTTTTTTGGGGTGAAAAAAATTGAAAAAGTGCCGAAAATGGATACGAGGGAAAGTGTTACAGGAAGGTGTCAAGTCTCATCCCTAATCTTCTAAGGCCATCTCCAGCCGAAGCAGGCAATAACTTCCTTATGCTTGCCTACATGCCTGTATGTCTGTCTTGCCTAGTCTGTCATATCCAATCGAACCAACAATCCAAAACATTTAAATCAATTTCAAACTTTCCACACTCTCGCTTAACAATAACAATAACAATAATATTATTATTATTGGCAATAATAATAATAATAATAATATGGCATTCATAAAAATAAGAAAATAAAAAAATAGTAAACATAATTAATCAAAAAAGAGGACTACTACAACCATAGAATTATCCATATGATCAGGCGACATCTACTTGGAATCATATATGATGTGTCGTGACAACATTCGAAATAAAGAAGTCAATAGGCAATTGAGAAGATATTTAGTCGAGCACCTGTGGGCAACACACGGACCATTTTCGATTTAGGTGTTTCTTTGTAATCATATTTGTTAAGTTGTTTAATTGTATTTTTGAATTAAGTTGCAATAATAATAAGTTTTGATAAGTCATATTATATAAGAATAACTATATTTTTTTAAAACTAAGTCGTAGTTTGTCAAAATACAATTTTTTTACAAACACACATAAATATTTTAATTTATTTTAAAAAAATAACGTGACCAATTACATAAATTGACTATTTTTTAAGAATTTTTACACCAAAATATAAAGGATTTTTAGACACACATATACATGTTTTTTTTTTTTTTTTAAAAAGGTGACCAATTAATTTTTTTATACACACACACACACACACACACACACACACACACATATATATATATATATATATATATATATATATATATATATATATATATATTAATTTTTTTAATACATTTTAAATTAAAAAAAAATATCGGCCTGGAGACAGGCAGGCAAAAATCAATTATAGACACTAATACAATTATATCCGCTCTTCATAGACAAACTTGGGATTTGCGATCCCAGATAAGATCGGTTCAGGATCATGGGATCTTGCTTGCCTGTCTGCCTAGATGCACCCCAGTTACCCTCATGCCTGCTAGCTTTTCGAAAAAAATTCCATCTCCAGCCGACGATCCCCTCATGCCTGTCTGCCTCCCCCTTCGAATGGAGATGGCCTAAGCAATTTTCAATTTTAAACAAGACAGAAGTTTGATTAATAAAGTAAACTGAATCTAGTTTTCCCAAATAAAATTGAGACACAAAAGGACACATTTGCTATGATTATTAGTCTTAATTGGGGACCAATGTCTAGCTTTAGAGACCTGCATTCTCAGTAGCCGGTTGAGACATTTTAACCAAACCGGACAGTTATAACGCTTCCCGCCCCGTTTGTCCCGCAATTACTTGTAGTACGTAGTTCTAGAAATAAATTGAGATTTATGAAAATGTCTCGTTGTTGTTTGAATTTGGTGAAGTGGTTTAATTTTAAAAATAAAATGTTGTACACATATTCTTTTATTTTAAATAATGTTTGTTGATATAAATTGATCAAAAGATATGTTATTTTACGTCAAATGAAATAGAGTTTGTGTAGGATTTTTGTAGAGATAGGAATTTTTTAAGAGATATTATTTTTAAAATTGAAAAGAGGTAAATTAACTTCTCAAGTAAAAAAAGTTATTTGTTTGGTTTTTCAGATAGCAACGAAATGCTATTTAAAAAGTAAGACAAACGTGCCCTCACTTGCAGTTTTGAGGTAGTCGCTCAACCCTCGCGAGTGCCGATGTTACATGAGTGGCCGGGCGTGGTCTTGTTGGAGCTAGCGAGATCGTCATAGATGAGGGTCACCAATTACAAAAATAATTTTAAAGCCTTTTTAATTAAATTATATTTTGTGTTTTCAAACACCATATGAGATATATAATTAATAACAAACATATTCAGTCATCCCAGTGCAAGCCACAAAAATATAAAAAAGCTACTTTTTTGGTCAAATAAAGTCAAAGTTTATTAGAAATCATCAAGAGTATAATTGATATTTTACCAAAAATTTTGAAGATGACATCACACGTGTCATTAGAAAACTAATATAACATATGGTATATTTGTAAGATTAAACTTAAAGTAAACATGTAAGATATTTATAATTCTTGAAACCTCAAGGGTGTATATATAATTTCACAAAATCTCATAAGATATATCTAATGTGTATCTATTCTTTTGTGATGTAATTAGTTCAATTTTCAGACCAAACACCTCCAATGTGATTATCATATGACATTATCCAATACTCATAACCTTTATGACATAGTTTTTCAAATTCTTAAATATTAATAACAGGAAAACACCCTCCTTTTTTGTATAAATAGAGGTGAGAAAAAGAACAAGTTGCAATTAAAATCCAAAATTTTAAATAGAAAACATGGGGGACTTGACATCACCACCAAAGTATGACAACTCTTGTCTCCTTCAAATATTTTTTAAGAAAGAAATAATAATACATTTAATAATTATTATGTTGTTATTAATTATTAATAAATACGTATTATTATAATATGAGTGTACTAGTTGGGTGATTTAAATGAGAAACGACACCTAATTTTTTGTCTCCTAAAATTAAAAAAGGCCATGTTACCAGCAATCATCCTTTTTCTTCTCCCCATGTCTCCATCGTTTATCCAATTCCTGTTCCCTTTTTTGTCCACTTTTCCTTTGGCCATTTCAGTTTGGTTAAACCAGCCTCGGGTCATGACACGTGGCGTCCATTATTGTCTTTTTGGGTCCCATCACCTGCCAATTTGTTTTTTCATCACGGGCTCAAAATAGTTATTTTGGGCTGGCCTCAATAGGCCTCTGAGATAATATGGGCTGGCCCTTGAGGTCTTAGTTGGCCTATGAGAGAATAAATTTTATCTTATTTTTTAGAAGAGATTTTATTTTTTATTTTTTATTTTTTATTTTTTAAATACCATATTTTTCACACCCTGATAAGCACTTGAAAATAAATGTTTAAATGTATTGATAATTAATTTTTTCGAGTTTGAAGAATAGTGTTCCGAAATCTGAGCAAATTTCGAGCATCTGATAGGTTTAATGGGTGTTTGCAACAACTTTTGAAAATTGTTTTTGAGCTTAATTTTGTTCATAAGCTATTTTTGAGTGTTTGGAAGAGTTGTTTTTATTTTTGCATGCCTTAAAATAATGCGATAAGCTATAAGCATTTCCTGAGATACTTATTCAATCATACAAGCTACTCGATGGGATAAAATAATCAATCGATTAATATGTGTCCCAGAATGAAAATTCGCGCATGTAATTCATACGTTTCTAGTCCTTATATTTTACCTAAGAAAATTAATCACAAAATATGAAGATACCTTTCTATGTATTTCATACAAATATACTTTTTTAATTTTCTTAATTATGTTAATAGAAAACTTGCGGGTTTTTTGCAAGTTAATTTTCTGTGATATGTCTAATAGACAATTTACTTCCCTGTTAAATAAAAATAGGCAATTTAACTACATGTGAAATGTAATAATGAACAATTTACCTCCTTGTGATATAAAAATAGGCAATTTACCTCCCTGTGAAATGAAATAATGGGCAATTTACCTTCCTGTGAAATTAATTAATGAGCAATTTAGAGAAAGACAATCTGTTTCTTTCATAAAAGTACGGGTATATTTTGCCATTTTTCTTATCACATGGAGTTAAATTACCTATTTAAAATATCACATGAAGATATTTTGTCCTTTTATTTATCACAAATAATTAAATTGCCTATTTAAAAAAAACACAGGGAGTTAATTTGCTATTCACGAAAACTTGCACCATACATAAATTGACTAATTATCTGGAGACAAACAACAAGTACAATAATATCTTTATTGAGGGCAATGATGATATTTATGGCTAAATAATTAAAAACAAGTTAAGCTCAATATTGCATCTACAAACACTTATAAACCGTTTTGAGTCGTTTTTTCTGGATTTTGGCAAACACTGTCAACATTTGTTAAAAAGTGATTATCATCATCATTAACTTTAGGGTTTTTTGCACTTTGCACCCCCAAAATATTGGAAATAGGCACTTTGCACCCTCAAAATTTAGATTTAGCACTTTGCACCCTATTTTATTTTCAGGCAAAAACTCAAGGGCAAAATAGGTAATTTCAATTATAAATGTTTGACACTTTGCACCCTCAAAACTTAAGAAATTGACACTTTGCAACCCCAAAATAAAATTAACACTTATCACCCTCGAATTAAGAACAAATCAGCAACTTGCACCGCTAAAATAAAATTAGCACTTATCACCCTCGAATTAAGAACAAATCAGACACTTGCACCCCCAAAACACATAATTAACACTTAACACCCTCAAATTAAAAAAAAAACTCAAACCCCTCATTTTTTCGGCACAGTTGACCATTGGGGTGAAAAAAATCTAAAGTAAAATAGGTAAATTTTCGATCCGATTGAACAACCTATATTTATATACCTACATTTATATACATATATACAAATTAAATACTATGAATTTGGATTGATTACATCATATGAAAAATTAACAAGCCATGGATTATAGCTTGTACAAATTAAACATGCTATGCACAACAATTGTATGAGTAAAAATTAGCAAGTTCAACTTTGCCTTATATTTTTTTCACCCCGATGGTCAATTTTGCCGGAGAAAATGAGGGTTTGTGTTTTTTTTATTAATTTGAGGGTGTTAAGTGTTAGTTTTGTGTTTCGGGGTGCAAAATGTCCATTAATTGTGTTTCGGGGGTGCAAGTTGCTGATTTATTCTTAATTCGAGGGTGATAAGCGCTAATTTAATTTGGGGTGCAAAGTGTCAATTTCTGAAGTTTTGGGGGTGAAAAGTGCCAAAGATTTATATTTGAATTACCTATTTTGCCCTTGAGTTTTTGCTTGAAAATAAAAAATGGTGCAAAGTACTGCATTTTTCATATTTTGAGGATACAAAATGCTAAATTTAAGTTTCGAGGGTGCAAAATGCCTATTTTTCATGTTTTGGGGATGCAAAGTACAAAAAACCCTCAACTTTACTAAAATCACCAACTTTTACTTTTATAAAGTTTTTACAAACACACCGTAAATCCGAATTCTTATAAGATAAATAGATATGGGTCAGGGTCGGATCTAGACTTATATATTAGAATCCGATCGTTTTTCATAAGGAGAAGATGTCCTTACAGGCCCTCCATAGGGGTGGACACGGGACGGGTTTGGGACGGGTTAGGGGTTAGAGATATGGGTATACTAAATTTCGGGATTGACACTTTTCATCCCAAACCCGTCCCGTAATAATTCGGGTACCCGGAAGCGGGTACCCGAATTATTGCGGGTCGGGACGGGACGGGATTACGGGTCCCATATTATTTTTATTCATTAATTCTTCATCCATCTAACAAAATAATACAATATTACGTAATTATATTTCGTCATTTTTCTTTTGCTAAATCGTATCACTTTTTAATTCATTAATACATAAAACATATCATAAATTCATCATAACGATTATTTCTATATCTAAATATGAACAAAAAGTAAAATCATATAATGAGCTAATGATAAGACGTACAACTTACAAGGAATTATGAGAGATTGAGAGTTTTTAACTTTTTAATATTGACTTAATATTAATTACTAAACTAATGTAAGATTTAAAAGTAATATTAGGGTAAAATTAAAAAAGTTCATTTATTAGATAATGTTATACAAGTAAACTAGTAAAGTGTATAAATTATATAATTAATAATACTATATAGGCGGGTTCGGGTATTCGGGGTTGGAGAGACCAATCCCAAACCCGTCCCGTATTTTCGTAATAAAATACGGGTATTCAAGTTCGGGTACCCAAACCCAAAAAATACTCGTCCCGTTCGGGTATTTTAAAAACGGGACGGGTCGGGTTTGGGTTACCCGAACCCAACGCCCACCCCTACGCTCCACAAGTCACATCTAATGCCAAAATCTGAACACTTCACGGGTTAAAATTCAAGTCCGAATTCAGATCAAATAAGTAGAAGTGGATCCTCCAGAAAATCTAACATTAAGCAAACCAACAACTAAATCAAACCAAATATTCTAGTTTCATAAACATTACAGATAATAAAATGTGTCACAATTAAATTTAACAAACAGATAATCTATAAATATCCAATCAAATTCAAGTTTTTTTCCTTTTTCCCGCAAGGCATCAAATTATTATAGTTGATGATCAATTGAAGATTCAAGATGAGTTGTTTTCTCCTACATATGTTTAAGAAACTCAGCCCAACCAGGAGAGGATTCTTCCATCAAACACTCCAATATAATCATATCCGACTTCGCTACCTCTTCCATCATCGCTATTTTCCCTTTCCCTTTCCCGTGATCATTAATAGCCTCGAAAATACTTTCAATCGAACCACCACCACCATCTTGATCAACAGGACCGCAACCATCAGATAACATTGCTTCATCAGGCCTACTGGACCGAGTCATATCTGATTTTTCCTTTTCCTTTCCCTTCTCTATCAATGTCTCCTCGTTTTCGTCCACTGCCTTAAATAACATTCCATGACCCTCATTAAACTTCAACAGAATTTTTTGAATCGTCTCTTCTATCTTAGAATGAACGGCTTGTTGCTTTTGGTCTTTCATCACGAGATGATCGAAACTTTGTTTTAAGATATGATGTTGCTCTTGCAATTTCGACATTTCAAGTTTCAGTATATCGTGCTCCTTGGTGAGTTTTTCGAGTTCATTCTCAATTAATGAAACGGGATTAGATTGTTCTTCATCTATTTCCGAAGCTTTTCTTTTCGGGATTTTAGTCCTTCTCTTTATGTTTTGTAGCAAATGGCGCTGTCCTTTACGGAAATTCTCGTTCTTGAATTCCCATCGCATACAGCTGATCTTCTTGAATCCCTTTTGTATGCATATAATACAAACAAAGTTTATATCAATTTTCAGTAAATTAACTAATAATGCTTATTAGCATAAGCAGAGAGTATGCAAAATGGCAAAATGAGCCGCCCCTTAAAGTGGTAAAAAACAGGGAACTACAGTGTTGAATATGTAGAAAAAAATTTGACATCTTGCTTTATTCTAACAAAAAATGACCCAAAAAAATAACCAAATGAAAAAAAAACCAAAATATCTATTAAACAGCAACATTTGGTACATATTTAAAGTTGAAAACATGTTTAGAACATGATGATACTTTAGCCAAAACATGTTTACACTATGAATTATATATATAAACATGATATATATGTGGTTAAATGTTGATTTATTATATATTATTTCACCATTTTGTTTATAAAGATTTACATTACGAAAGATGGATAAATGGTCATTTAAGTTCACAAATCCAATTGCTAACAACAAAATAGAAAGAGCTAAAATAAAAGAGACATTAATCACCTAAATAAATGAATGTAAATATACATGAATCAGATAATTTAATTTGATAGAGTACTTACATATGAGTTAAGTTGGCAAACAAAGCTTTGAAAATTAGAGCTCCCAAAATATTTGGTAAGAACATCAGCAGCAAAAGTGTTATGGTTCCATATAATAATACTCGTCCCCGACGAACTCCACGACACTAACGATTTTATCTCTTCATTTTCCACCATCTCATATGTTTTCTCAAGAAAGGGCGGGGGTGGCCGCCTCCTTATACCAAATGGCGTCGTACTTGACTGACCAGCACCGCCACTTTCCGTGGTGTAGGAGCCGCCTTCACCGCCATTTCCGTCGTCATTATTTAACTCTATTACATCTGGATCATTTTGTATTTTCTTCTGATTTTCTTCCATGATCAATAGGCTCGTTGTTAATGAGTAATTGAGCGTAGGAAATGTGTAACTATGTATGTAAGAATGGTTTAATTTTACATGAAAACTTTATGAGATAAAAACTTCTTATAATTGCAATTTTTTATTTAATAGTACTTGATGTACTCTGTCACATTATATGCATGGTTATGTATATTCTTTAATTTTTCTTGGTACAACAAGGTGTGCAAATTTTCATGTCTGCAGCCTTTCAAATGTACTAATAAAAATTTGATAAAAATACTCAATGTATGAATATTTTTTTACCTATTTTATGTGTCTCCCAATAATAATTGGCCCATTTTATACATGGATTAATGCAAAACACCCTCTTTTCTTATATATTTCTACTTAATTGGTATAAATTCGTGTTATTGTTTACTTGCTCTAAGTGCGAGTATTTTTCATGATTAACATGGAAGCCATAAATATACCCTTAGATGTTATTTTTCTTTGAAATTGAATGTTATAACATAATCCTATTTTGTAAACTTAAAAAGTTGACAATAACATAACCCGTTGCAGTCAATTCTTAATCTTCAAATGGGTGCATTGAGCTTAATAAAATGATAACATGGGGCTCTTTTGTTGATAAAATTAACTCCGGGGTTTTCTGCCAAAAAAAAAAAACAAAACGGGTGTTTTTGTATTTTATTCAAATATTTCCTGTTTATTAAAAAAAAAAATCAACCATATAAAATTAAGAAACGATCGGATGTGTTCCTAATTATATTGGTGAATACACATGCTTTACGTTACGAGAATTAAAATTTGAGAGAATTGCATTTTTGGTACACAGCTATAGGCCGATTCTCACTTTTGGTACACAGCTTTATGTGTCCAACACATTTGGTACACCTCTTTAACAAAGTTCGACACATTTGGTACAACCGTTAAATAAATTGCAAAATCACCGTTAATTCCGTTAGTTCGACACATTTGGTACACCTCTTTTACAAAATTGACATGTGCGCGGCACATGGCTGCCCCAAAAAAAATTAAACTTGATAAACTTTTATAAAAATTATCATATGTATTTATTATATTTATCATATCATATTTATATAATGATAAAAAATATGTATTTATTATTTATATGACATGTAAAATATTATAAACTATATAATGTCATTTATAATTTAATACTGGAAGAAGAATAAAATATAATAAACAAGTTTATCAAGTTTCAATTTTTAAAAATTATTTACAAAAATAGTTTATTATTTTTAAAAATTATTAAAAAATATGTCTTTATTATTTATATGACATGTAAAATATAAACTATATAATGTCATTTATAATTTAATATTGGAAGAAGAATAAAATATAATAAAAAAGTTTATCAAGTTTCAATTTTTAAAAATTATTTATAAAAATAGTTTATTATTTATAAAAATTATTAAAAAAATATGTATTTATTATTTATATGACATGTAAAATATAATAAACTATATATTGTCATTTATAGTTTAATATTACAAGAAGAATAAAATATAATAAACAAATTACTTTAATTTATCATATTTATAAAAATTATTAAAAAATATGTATTTACTATTTATATGACATGTAAAATATAATAAACTATAATGTCATTTATAGTTTAATATTGGAAGAAGAATAAAATATAATAAAAAAGTTTATCAAGTTTTAAATTTTTTTTTTTTGGGCAGCCATGTGCCGCGCATGCCAATTTTGTAAAAAAGGTGTACCAAATGTGTCGAACTAACGGAATTAACGGTGATTTTGCAATTTATTTAACATTTGTACCAAATGTGTCGAACTTTGTTAAAGAGGTATACCAAATGTGTTGGACACATAAAGCTGTGTACCAAAAGTGGAAATTGACCTATAACTTTTTACCAAAAATGCAATTCTCTCATTAAAATTTTATCCCCTAAAATGACTATGAACCATACAAAATTGCTGAAAATTTTTCATTAGGCCATAGCTTTGAATTTACACAACCCATTTAGCCCATTTTTATCTTCTCGGAGACATTTGCGTTGCAATTCTCAGTGTTCAACTTTTACATGGTCCATAAATCACACGAATTAATTGGCCCAAAAACCTTTATTAATTGAAATTTCAATGAGCATTAGGCCCATTTATAGAATCTAGAGAGTATTTCATTCTATGATGTGTTGGAAAAATGATCTAATTTTGAAAAAAGCTGGTTGACTAGAAATATGATGAGCAATAAAGCCAAACATTCTGAGATTCTTGTTTCCATTTTGAATTTTTTTCCTTTTATTTTTCTTTTTCTTGATGGCATACTTAATTAAACCGCAAATAATGATGAGAAATATTAAAATTAGAAGGTCGACTCATATCAATTACAATCGATTGATTTCGTAAAAGAAAGTCTCTAGTCGTTGTAAGTATTAGACCGAAACCTCAAGCTAAGCATAATAAGTTTGGCGTCAACAAGATAAATGGTATGGGGTATAGTTAGCGAGTCCCGGAGCTCCCACAAAGTAAGTCGTGCGATTTATATCGGAAGTCCTAAGACAAATAGCCCTTTCGGGTGGTTTGTCTAGGAGGCTGCAATCTCCAACATAGCAAGTCGTTAAGAAAATTTGGTTAACCCGATTAAATTGAAAATAACTTCTCATATCTATCGATCAAATAGTAATGTTGGTGTCACCACTCTTTTTTGTCCTTTTTAAAATTTGCTCCATTTATTACAATAGCATGAACCTCAAATCATTAATGAATTAGCATTAAATAAAATATCATTCATTCTATGATGAAAACAACAAAGCTAAGCTTTCAATTTTCCTTTTTCCCTCAAATTTTAGAACTTAATGAAACAATAACCAACCATTCATTTAGACATCTATATATATATATATATATATATATATATATATATATATATATATATATATATATATATATATATATAACCTTCCCTAATGGGGAATAAGTAAGCAATGCTAGTGGGTGGTATGTTTTTTCTCCAACTTTTATGTGTCAAATCCCTTTCATTCAAACCATTCATGCACTGTACACCAAACCACGTTTTCACATGCCCAAGTGCCCTTTACCTTTTCCAAGCAACACAAACTTTATGATCCAAATCCACCAAAAGTGGTGTCCAAAATGCAAAAGTATTTCCTTAAAAATTTAAAGGTCCTCTCTTAGACTTAGGACCTAAAAAGTGCGATATATTTCTAGCACTATATTTAATATACTATATTTTAATCTTAAAGTAGCAATTTTCAGAAAATTAATGCACTTGTCTTCGAATTAATGAATTAAATTATCATATTCATAAAAAGTTCTCTTTTTTATTATTTGCTTGAATAAGTTACATGACGTATCTGAGTAGGTGAAACAATGATTCAACTATATTATTAATGAGCGTAGAGTAAACGAAACAGAGTTAATTACGTGAAAAGTATACAAGTAGATGAGACGGTGATTCAATTGTATTATTAATTAGCATCGAGTAGATTAAACATAGTTGCGTGAAAAAATATCTATATAAATGAAACAGTGATTCAATCGTAATATTAATGAGCATCGAGTAGTTGAAACAATGATTCAACTGTATTATTAATGAGCGTCACAACGATCAAACAAAATGTCAAACTTAAGATTTGTAATGCATTTTTAAAGAATCATCGAGATTTACGTGAAAAATTTATGGGTAGATGAGACAGTGATTCCATTGTATTATTTAATGAGCGTCGAATATATTAAACATAGTTGCGTGAAAAATATCTATAAAGATGAAACGGTAATTCAATCGTAATATTAATGAGCATCGAGTAGTTGAAGCGGTGAATCATCTGTATCATTAATGAGCGTCAGAACAATCAAACAAAATATCAATCTTCAGAATTGTAATATATTTTGAAAGAATCATCGAGATAATATATGAGTGATTATGGACACAACTTATTACGTGAAAATATATGGGTAGATGAGATGGTGATTTCAATTGTATTATTAATGAGCGTCGAGTATACAAATGAACCGGTGATTCAATCGTAATATTAACAGATGAAACGGTGATTCATTCGTATTATTAATGAGCATCGAGTAGTTCAAACGGCAATTCAACTGTATTATTAATGAGCATCACAATATTAAACAAAATGTCAAACTTCATACTAGTAATACATTTTCAAAGAATCATCGAGATAATATATGGGTGATTACGAAACATAGTTAATTACGGAAAAAATATATGGGTAGATGAGACAGTGATTTCAATTGTATTATTAGTGAGCGTCGAGTAGATTTAACATAATTGCATGAAAAATATATATGTATAGATGAAACGGTGATTCAGTCGTATTATTAATGAGCATCGTGTAGTTGAAATGGTGATTCAACCGTATTATTAACAAGCATCACAACAATCAAACAAAATGTCAAACTTCAGACATGTAATGCATTTTCAAAGAATCATCGAGATAAATATGTGAAAAAAATATGGATAGATGATATAGTGATTCAGTGGTATTATTAATGAACTTCGAGTAGATTAAACATAATTGCATGAAAAATATTTATATAGATGAACCGGTGATTCAATCGTAATATTAATGAGCATCAAGTAGTTGATGCGGTGACTCAACTGTATCATTAATGAGCGTCACAACAATCAAACAAATTGTCAAACTTTCGACTTGTAATACATTTTTATAGGATCATCGACATAAAGCTTCAATTTTTTTTTTTTTTAATCTATAATTCGATGTGAAATCAAAACATAACAGAATCTACAATAGATAGAGTATGTAACACATTAAACTCTACTGTTGAAAAGAAAAAAAAAAAAAAAGAGTACATCACATTATAATAATAAGTATTGTGAGAAGGGTACATTAGTCATTAACCAACCCATTCATCATTAGTAATCTTTGGATTTAGCAATTAAACGAACTTTAATCCTAGATTTAATACAACGGTAAAACCTCTCTACGTTCTAAAACCCCTAAACCCAAGAAAACGTCTAATCTCTTTTCAATAAATACAAATTTGAACTAATTAACTGTACCTAATCCACATTCCACGTCATCTCGCCGGCAAAGTCCACGTCATCTCGCCGGACTAAAACTAAAGATCAATCTCAATCAAATTATCTTCATCAACCTCGTTATTACTCCTCTTCTGATAATCCAACGCAATTTCTATTAAACCATCCCTATCATTCTCATCTTCCCACCGGAAACACATATTCTCCGGCGAATCCCAGCCTCCGGTCATCTGAAATTCCCCATCCGAGGAAGTGTCGGAATCGGATTCCGGGTAAAACATTGAAAGGGAAGCGTATCGCTGAATGATATTCATCTGGGTCTCTCTGTTTTCTTCAAAAACGACGTCGGTTTCCTCTGCCTCTTGGCCTTCATACTCTTCGTATATAACCTCCAGCGGCGCTCTCACGTCCCACTCCACAAATGACTCGGCGTAACACGGGTTGGATTTCGGGTCCGGATCCGGGTCCGGGGCAGACACCGCGTTTTGATCACGATTAATTAATTCTCGCTCAAATTGGGTGGAATTGGATTCTGGGGAATCGGATTTCATTTGAGTTGCGCCTAATCTGAGAAGATGAAGTAAGAGAATAATTGTGGAAATTAATATTGGGGAGAAAATGAATTGAAGGAAAAGTGAAGGGACGTAAAGTAAAATTAGAGTGTAGAGTGTGATAATGGTTGAGAAGAGAGAATTTGATGAGAGAAAGGAAAGTGTTTGTAAAAGAGAAGTCATGATTTAGTGTTGAAGATGAAATCTTGATTGAAATGATTTATATATAAGAAGAGGGGATTCATTATTCAAGTGTGACTCATTTTATATGAGAATTGAAAAATTGATCATAATTACACATTAGTACATTATATCTCAGAATTTCATGCACAAAGGTGCGTGTATTTGAAAGAGTGAGATGAATGATAAGAAAGAAAGTTAATTTAAGGGATAATTCTTTCAAAGTCAATTAGGTTGTGGGAGTAGAGTTGAATTAAATATTATGTGATGCGGTGTCGGACTGTAGAGAATTCTCTACACGGACTTTCTGAAGATATATGAATATGTTTGAATACATATTCAACAAACACGTCATACGACGTGTCGAAATATTTAAAGAAATGAAAATATTTAGGTAGAGCGGTGACGGTAATGGTGACGGTGGGACGGTGGCGGTGACACGCCAGTGATTTTGTTCGAGACGTATCTTATACGGTTTTGTTTCTGTGAATTATAAGTTTAGAGTAGAATTATTAAATGTTACGTGATGCAGTGTTGGACATTCTGAAGACATGAATACGTTTCAATACATATTTAACAAACACGTCATACGATGTGTCGAATATTAAAAGAAATGAAGATATTTAGATAGAGTGGTGACGATAACGGTGGCGGTGGCGGTGGCGGTGACACGCCACGGATTTTGCTAGAGGCGTATCTTATACGGTTTTGTTTCAGTGAATATTAACGTGTAGGGTTAAATTTATCATAAAAAGTTTAGAGTTGAATTATTAAATGTTACATGATGCAGTGTTGGACATTATGAAGACATGAATACATTTCAATACATATTTAACAAACACGTCATACGATGTGTAGAAATATTAAAAGAAATGAAGATATTTAGATTGAGCGGTGACGGTGACGGTGGCGGTAACACGCCTCGGATTTTGCTAGAGGCATATCTTACGGTTTTGTTTCGGTGAATTTGAACGTTTAGGGTTAAATTTATCATAAAAAGTTTAGAGTTGAATTATTAAATGTTACGTGATGCAGTGTTGGATATTTCTGAAGACATGAATACGTTTCAATACATATTTAACAAACTCGTCATATGACGTGTCAAAATATTTAAAGAAATGAAAATATTTAGGTAGAGCGGTGACGGTGATACGCCACGAAATTTGTTAGAGGCGTATCTTATACGGTTTTATTTCGATGAATTTTAACCTCTAGGGTTAAATTTATCATAAAAAGTTTAGAGTTGAATTTTTAAATGTTACGTGATGCAGTGTTGAACAATCTGAAGACATGAATACGGTTCAATATATATTTAACAAACACGTCATACAACGTATCGAAATATTAATAGAAATGAAAATATTTAGGTAGAGTGATGACGGTGACGGTGGCGATGCCGGTGACACGGCAAGGATTTTGCTAGAGGCGTATCTAATACGGTTTTGTTTCGGTGAATTTTAACGTTTAGGGTTAAATTTATCAGAAAATAAAAAGAGGTTTTTAATTGTTTTGAATTTATTCATATATAGTACGTAGAAATATTAGTATTTAATCTGGTCTATGAGGATTTTTTTAACTAAATTATAGTACCTATAAAAATTTTTTTTTTAAAAAAAAAAAAAAAAAGAGGAAAAATCACATCTACAAGGCATTGCAATGTAACTATGTAATATAGATTGTGTCAAATACAATTTTTGAAACATGAGGTGCAAACTGCAATTTGCTTGAGAGCTTTTAAGAGAAGGAAAGATCAGATGCTTGAAGATCTTAAGCTCTGGAAAATATGAAGGAATGTGTTTTGAGCAAGGTATCGAATATATTCAGATAACAATATATAGACTTTTGTTCATGTACCTTTTGTAACTTTTTTTTTTTTTTTTTTTTGTCATACAAGAATTCAACAAATATAACAAAATATCATTTTAAAGAGCTATTTGAAGAAAGTTTGATGAATAATCCCACATTCGAGTGGTTCTTCGGGGAGTTCTTAGCAATTTACCTTCCTTAGATATGTCTATCCGAAGAATTGTGAGACGGACTATAAATCCAAGGCATGACACTACGTACAAAGGCACAACACTTAACAAATTGGGGAAAATAACCAAATTTTGGTATCATAACTTATGGTTGCTGACAAATTTGTCTAGAGTTTATAAATTTACACCATTAATTATGAAATTAAAGCAAATATGGAACATTTTTGACCCAACTGAGGAAAAAATATTATCTTTCTAATCGCGTTTTTGAGAAAATATATTTTCTTTGCTCTTTGTAATCGTGATTTTGGGTCCCAAATCATAGTCGCAATTTTGTATAAAGAAAATTTTAAGAAAATGTATATGACCTCCCTAATCGTGATTTCTTAGCAAAGGAAATACATATAAAAAAAAACACCATCAACATATTAATACCTTATATATTCCAAAAAAAATTGTCATGAGATCGTGATTAGGAAAAGCAAGAAAAGAAATATTAAGTTTTTTCTCAAAATCGCGACAAGAGCCCTCCTAAAAGCCAAAACCAAAAGTTCCACCCATATTAAAACTTTTTCCTTTTATCTTTTTGAAATCAAGGTAAAAAATTCAATTAAAAATCATAAGCCCGAGAGTGAAACCTACTCTTTCAATTGGGCCTAAAATGTCAAAAATTTGATTTAATTTGTGACTTATGAGATAAAATTGTAAGCCCAAAAATTTATGGGGCATACTTGTCAGCGATCATAAATTATGAAACCAATTTTACTGTTTTTCCCTAACAAATAGGCATGTGGATAACACCCAACACGTAAATAATTACAATCCGAACTTACTCGAAAAGCGTGTAGAACTCTGATATTTTATCACACTCATGAATTTGATTAAATCCACCTAAAAAATTATCTTAATCTAAGTGATAAAGATTAACGAAACTATATAAAGGTGATTTAGTTTTGATTTCCAAATCATATAAATTTTTTATTTCCTTACATTTAATTATTCAACCAAATACGAAATTGGCCTGGTTCTGTCCCAAAAGTCTCCTTTCCTCGGGCAGTAAAGTAGAATTTGTGTTTTCAATTATTTTGTTATCCTATAACAACAAAACCATATGGCAAATATCAGTTCCTTATAGGTGCTACATGTTTTTTTTAATAATATATAATTAAAAAAATATGAGAAGCAGTCTGCATTCTTTAATTAATTTAAGAGTGGTGACATATCACATGTATCAACACAGAAAAAAAAAATGAGTTATTTTATATCGTAACAGTGCAGGTGCTTTGCCGAAAGAGGCAAAAGACGTCCCACATGAAAAATATTGCCACACACCAAATTCATGATTGCAAGGTTTATTTTATTTTATGTTATTTTTTAATTGCAGGGAGATTATATTATTATTATTATTTGGGTAGATATCATTTTTGTCACTCTTATTATTAATTTTTTATAGAGTATGATTTTTTTTGCTTTAGTCTCTACTATGAATTATTTGTTTAACTTTAGTCCTAACTATGAGTTATGTGTTTCACTTTAGTCCTTATTAGGTGGTTTCGATAACACGTGACATGCATATGAATATTCTTAGGGTATTATCATTCGTTCACTATTGAGACTACGTGAAATATTGTTAAGTTGTGAGCAATTTTGGTGTTTGAAGAAGATTTTGGGAGAAAACTTAGTTCGAAATGGAATGGACGATTAAATTGGATTGGAATGAAAGTCTAGTTTGGAAGATATTATATATTTAGTTTTTAAAAAAAAAAATCGAAAGACGAAATGCCCCTATTAATTTACTTGAAATGATGAAATTGCCCTCATGTGCATATCACATGTTATCGGAATCGTCTTGGACCACCTGAAGGACTAAAGTGAAATAAATAGTTCATAGTAGGGACTAAAGTGACAAAAAATATAAAAGATATCACTCTGTAATATATTATTGATAAGAGGGACCAAAAGTGATATTTACCCTTATTATTTTCTCCCTTCCGTAAGTTTCGTGATTATTACTACTAAAATTTCTCCTTAATTCAAATATTTATATTTTATACTAATAAGTTTTGAAAAAAATTAAGATAATATACAATTTTATCAATTTCATAATGCTTTTTTTTTTTTTTTTTTTTAATCTAATAGATAATGTGCAATTAATCATATGCATACATTCTTCATAAGGAATAGTACATTTTCAATAATAAAAATTGATCAAGTTCAAATACAATTTTGATCAAGGCAAAATGAATTCATTAATAATCTGATGAAAATATCACTCTAGAGTATCTATCCATAAGATGCAACTTTGTTATAGTTGAGATTGTATTTGTAGTTATTAAATTTTCATTGGATTTTTTTATAGTTCACCTGACCTTGAGAAAGTTAGATATAGTTATCCTTATTTATCTACTCCTTTGATAAACAAGGATGTATTTTGAGTTTAAAAAGGACGAATGTGTTACACTACATTGACAAGAGGGACGACTCTCCTATGAAAAATTTAAGAGGAGCGATGTGTTACACTAGATTGATAAAAGGGACTAATGTGATACTTGAGAAGAGGGACGCTCGCATCTGCTATGAAGAATTTAAACGAAATAAAATTGATAAAGTCAGATCACGAGGGGACCAAAAGTGCTACTCACTCCAGAATAAATATAGTGATCAATTAGAAGTTGGAAGTTGGAATTAGCCTGTCAAACATGCCAGCTCTCGTCTTCCTTTGTGAAGAAAAATGTACTAACACATACAACTTCTCATAGACAAGTATTCAAAGACATTAATGCTGCCACCATGTATTTGTCAAATCTAATGAAAGCATTGTTCCTCCTCGGACGGAAGAGTCCAATAGCATGTATAGTCATATAATATTGTTCGATCTAATAAAATTGAAGTTGATAGGACCCAATGGATGGATGGTGCCCGCAGATTCGGATGCTCGAGTTTTAATTCACGTAATTCGAAAGTTTAGGGATTGTTGATCTAAATGAAAGTTTCGTTTCTTGCCTAGGCTCATAATCTTGCGGCTTTGACTATCGTTTCGAGTTGGATGGACACTTTTTGTTGTATTACTTTTCGTTATCTCCCCGTTTGGGTGTTTTTTTATGGGGTTCTCACTTTTTGATTTTATTGTACTTTTCTTTTAATTGTTTTTAATAATATATATATATATATATATATATATATATATATATATATATATATATATATATATATATTGTCGCAGTACATCATACATAATTTAAAGTACACTATACTTGTTGGAAAAAAATATATATTGTTGGAAAAAAAAAAAATATATATATATATATATATATATATATATATATATATATATATATATATATATATATATTGGGAAGAAAATTATATCATAATTTATACATTCTGACAAGGGATACTTTTGCGCTTAGCTTCCATTTTAGATATTAAAAGCTTCCTCTAAGCTGGTATCCTGAAAAAATTACATGTAAATCAGGTCAGTGAAAATTACGTATAGTCCTTACGATCAGAAGCTCATCGAATCATCAATTTTAAAGTATGATATCATCAAAATTAATAATGTAATGAAGTTCTAATCACAAGATCTATGCAACTCTCATATATCTGGTCTATTGGGAGTGTTATGAGTCAGACCATGTTTAAAGTGGGTTGAGGAGAAGAATATTCAAAAGTTTTATCAGCCCTTTTATAATCATTGAATATAAAGTCATTTACCTTTTTTTTTTTTTTTTTTAAGTAGATTCTCATGTAACACTCAAACCTATGTCACCCTAAATAATTTAATTTTGAAAGCAAGGTAGCTTATCTTTTCTAATAATACCCATCTCAATCGTGGAGCAAATTTCTACGCAAATGCAAGAAAGGGTATAAAGAAGTATGGTCGTCAATAGTTAATGTGGCAGACAAGACAACAAATCTCTCTAACTGTCACCAGTGTTTTTAAAACCGGATTGGTAATTGAACCGAAAATTCTACTGGTTACTGGTTCGATCGATTTGATCGGGTCGAGCATTGGTTCGATCGGTAAAACCGGTGTGACTTTATTATATATATATATATATATATATATATATATATATATATATATATATATTGATTATCTAAAATACAATTATAATTTAAAAAAATTTCATTCTTTCTCAATATAATTTTTTTTTGTTTCATGCAAATAATCAAAATGTCTTAAAAATTAAGATCAATGTCAAAAATATAAATCTCAAGTATCCCTCAAAGATACATACATTCAAAACAAGACAACAAAATTAAAAGTTCATCTCATTTTCAAAGTTTTGGATTGTTCCTTTGGGTTCTATTGTTGTAAGTTGATATTTATATGGTAATTGATTTGCATAATTTCATACAAAAAATAATATTATTCACAATGATGAGAAAATTGTTATGTACTTCTTTATGTAAAAAAAAGTGTAATATTGCATTGATTGTTCCTTATTGATTGTTAAAACACTAAAATAATTAATGTTTTTTAAATTAAAATATATAAATGTAATCCTATTAAATGTTTAACAAGAGTTCAAATAAATAATAATAATAAAAAAAACTCTAAATTTAAAAAAAAAATTAAGTGAACCACTGGTTCAATGGTTTTGCCGGTTTTGGGGCTGGTTTTACTGGTTCACACTGGTTAATTCGAGGACTGATTATTAGGGGTAAATCGGACCGAATACCGGCCGATCCGGTCCGGTTTTCAAAACACTTACTGTCACTTCACTGTTCTATAAATTAATTAAACCAATGGGTTGTATTCGGGTCGGATCAGACTTGACTTAAGTTCACATTTATTTATATCGGATCATATACGTATCAGATTCAAATCTTACTCGGATATAAATTTCTCAAGTCCATCAGAACTTGATCGAATTTGGTCGGATATCAAATCTTTTTCGGATTCAATAAAATCTTCATTTTGAAAGTTTACTAGTATTTTTTTTTAATTTTATTCACATGTTCAATATTTTTGGATGAAAATATGTATAAAAATGTTATTTCAAATTAGTTATTAAATATTATCATCTTAATCTAATGGTACAATATTATTAATATTACTTATTTTAATAAAATATTATGTAAATATAAAATTATTTTATTTATTATCGGATATGAATCTCAAACATATTATATCGATCTAAATTTATATTCGCTTCATGTATTTCGGGTCTTTATAATTTGATTATGCTCATCGAATCTTTAATAGATTTAAAATCTTAATAAATTGGATCGGATTCGAATCAAATTCAAATTGAAATCCGCCCCGTTGACATCCCTACTCCCACATAACATAATAAAACACGATCACCTTATATATAATATAAAACCTACAAATGCAATTGGGTGGACCAATGACTAACATTTACGAACAACAAGTCACGTGGTTTTGGGCCCAACAAGTCGTATTCTTTGTTTGATACTAAAATTGAGGAAGCCCAAAATGCCGGGGACGAATTTGATGTTCCGAGTGTGGTGAAGGAGCCAAGTCCAACTCGTCTGTTTCCATTCACAATGTTAAATTAAAAGAAAAAATCCAACACGCAAATTATATTTATGACCAAATATAACTTTGAATTTGATCATATTGATACAAAGAAAGTTCACGATGTTGGAAGTATTAGGCACACAATTTTAAAGTGAAGAACGCATATCGAGTAAAATGAAAATCACAAGACAAGTGTGATATTTTGTAAGAAAAAAAAAATCATAATATTATGGAATAGGGATCACCAATTTATCAAGAGAATATATTTTGGATGAAAAAATACATAATGGGATCACCATTTTTATGTATTGTGGAGATTCTCTACGTGGAGTTAGAGGCAAAAAATATCACATACCAACCCCAGTTTACTTTACAAGTCCCAAAAAATTAATATTTTCCCCCATTCATATTTTATCATATGTTGTGTGTTTTCCTCTCCCTTCCGTCTTGTGTGTAGTACACAACAAACATACAAACAAATAAAAAGACCAATGCTTATTATGCAAATAGTTGACTTGATTTTGTCTCAAAAAGTAAAATGGATGTTTTAGCAAAATTTTTTAAAATTCGATTTGGATAATGATTTGAATGGAATATTGAGATAGGAAGACATTATTAAATAACAGTCAGTGAATTTGAAATTTCGAGATATGATTTGAGTTGATGTTTGATTGTTCGGGTTTGAAGGAGAAAAGTAAATGGTAAATGTCAAATCAGTAACTTTGTGTATAAAAAATTGATGACATATGTCAATCAATTATTTTATAGATCTCAAGTAGAATTGTGCATCGGGTGACTAAAAACTTGAAGTTTCTGCTATTGACCTCTTCAAACTCTTTATTTAATGAGATTTGACCCGAGTCAAAACCCATGCAAAGTAGATCCATATAGAGCTTGAAAGTCTTTTACATGTTTCTTCATATAAACTTATTTTTTCATGTGTGGAGTCCGACCACATGCTTGACAAAAACCAAACTAAAGGATGTTATTAATATTACTTGACGAGGAAGCCAAAGGTGAGAAGCCAAAATGCAATACTTCTTTATCTACAAATAGAATAATCAGTTGGCAAACAACAATTATGGGGAAAATTGCTTTTTTTTTTTTAATCATAGGATAGGCGAACTTGCACTTTTTTAATCATTAGATATGAAATTGTAAATTTTGTATCGTAGGATAGGTTTAGGCATGGCAAATGGGCGGGTCGGGTCGGGTTCGGGCCGGGTCATTAATGGGTCTGTGTTAACGGGTCTTAAACGGGTCGGGTCTTTAACGGGCCTGGGTCGGGTCTGGGTTGGCCCTTTAATCCTTAACTTTTTTTTTTCCTTCAAAAATCCACAAAAAATTGTAACATGGGTTGAAATATAGGAGTAATTGAAGCCAATATTTGAAAGAATAAAGTTAAAATGCAAATTATGAAACATTAATTATATGATTTGAAAAAATAATTTTTATGTTCTCTTATATTTAAGAAATATAAAGGAATAGAAATATATTGCGTAAAAATAAATAAAAACACCTTTTCGAAAGTCGATATTAATATTTTATTAGTCAAAAGTGGCAATGAAATTGGTATAGAAAAGGCCAACGATTTTAAAATATTTTAATAATTTAATTTTTTTCTTCGAAATAATGGGTTAGTAATTACAAAATAATAAAAGTTGGGTCTAGGCCTTCAATTTTATGATAGCAAACAAGATATAATATGATTTTCTTTTTGGAATTAAAGATAGTAGCAAAGTTGCTTTTAAATTGGGCCCAATATTTTATTTTTTGTTGTTTTTACAAGACCCATTAACAGACCCACTAGAAGACCCATTAAAGACTCATTAATAATAAAGCTGACCCAAGACCAACCCAACCCAATAAACATAAAAATTAATGGGTTGGGTCTGGCCGGGTCACGAGCCAGCCCGCGGGTCCAGACCCATCTTGCCATGCCTAGATAGGTTTTCCTTGCAATTTTGGTACCAATCCCAATTTTTCTACAATGTTAATGGCAATTTACACCTTATAAAATGCATAATATTCAATTTACCCTTATAAAATGCATAATGTTCAATTTACCCCTCTATAATTGGAAAAAATTCAATTTATCCATGTAAATTTTTTAATGAAGTAATTTACCCCCTTCAACCGGAGATTGTAACTCACTTGCCAAAACTGAGAGTAGGCCTACAAACTATTTTATAACATAGGGGATAAATTGCCACGTTTATCATAACATAAGGGGTAAAATGTCACATTATCATAATAAAAGTGGATAAAGTGCCGACTATAAAAATATCATGGAGGCGATGTAAAACTTTTACAAAATTTGAGGGGGTAAAATGCTCTTTTTTAAACCACGAGGGGGTAAATTAAACATTATGCATTTCATAGAGATTAAATTATCATTAACTTTGGTTTGTTACCAAAGTTGCAATGAAAACCTATCGTATAGTACCAAATTTGCATTTTCATATCTAATGGTACCAAAATTGCAAATTGATCTATCCTATGATACCCAAAAAGCAATTTTCCCAACAATTATGAGTTGAAGAAGAGGACAAAGTAGTATTTCTCACAGTATTGAATGTTCCTTGGGCTAAAAATCAAATCAAGCTTGTCGATACTCGTCTCAAGCTTGTTCAATGAAAACTTGTTTCGTAACTTATCAAACAAGCTTGAACATTATTTTTCATTAGATAACTTCTAAGGCTCGGTTCGATAACCTAAAAATTGATATACATGTCAAATGTCAAACTACTTAATACTCGATTTGAGCTCGTTCCATAAAAACTCGTTTAAGCTCGGCTCATTTAACAATCAAATCAAGCTCAAGTTCACACACAAAAAACCAAACTCAATATAATTTAAAACAGTGTGTCGTTCGACACTACGCAACTCGATTAAACCTTTGGCTAAATTATTTTGTATTCATAAAGCCCATTTAGTATCTCCAGAAGCAGATGATTTTTCCATCGACTTTCATATTTGTTCGAATTAACATAAGATCATCATCCATAAGAGGCCTATATTTCAAAGTGAACCAATCCAAGAAAGTAGTAAACAAAGAATACATTTTTTATTAATCAAATAAACAAAAAATAACATGTATAGTGTTTGCTAAACTCATGTATATATGTATGTACATTGAAATGGAAGGCCCCTTAACAATTTCCTACAACCTCAAAATGTACAAACAATTACACAAAGCAACCCATCTTCAATATGAGAGATTGAATATGATATATAATCTCCACAAAACAAAGTTAATCTGATAAGCATATCAGATTAACTAAACAAAATTAAGTAATAATTTTACAAGCTACAAAAAACCATTTATATCGCCATTTCCATTTCCGCTATTAAATCTCTACGAGGCCAATCCTCGTCTGTCCCCGAAGAAAACAGGGCAACTGAAATGACTGCAAGTTTCTTCGCAGTTTATCTCGATCGCGGAACTCTACATTGCTTTGGAGCATTTGCAGTTAATCTTCCTAGGTGTAACAAAAATGACTCGGCCTAACATGGGTTGGATTTCGGGTCCGGATCCGGATCCGGGGCAGACACCGTGTTTTGATCACGATTAATTAATTCTCGCTCAAATTGGGTGGAAATGGATTCTAGGGAATCGGATTTCATTTGAGTTGCCCCTAATCTGAGAAGATGAAGTAAGAGAATAATTGTGGAAATTAATATTGGGGAGAAAATGAATTGAAGGAAAAGTGAAGGGGCGTAAAGTAAAATTAGAGTGTAGAGTGTGATAATGATTGAGAAGAGAGAATTGATGAGAGAAAGGAAAGTGTTTGTAAAAGAGAAGTCATGATTTAGTGTTGAAGATGAAATCTTGAATTGAAATGATTTATATCTGAGAAGAGGGGATTCATTATTCAAGTGTGACTCATTTTATATGAGAATTGAAAAATTGATCATAATTACACATTAGTACATTATGTCTCAGAATTTCATGCATAAAGGTGCGTGTATTTGAAAGGGTGAGAAGAATGATAAGGAAAGAAAGTTAATTTAAGGGATAACTCTTTCAAAGTCAATTAGGTTGTGGGACTAGAGTTGAATTATTAAATATTAAGTGATGCGGTGTCGGACTTTCTGAAGACAAGAATATGATTCAATACATATTTAACAAACACGCATACGACGTGTTGAAATATTTAAAGAAATGAAAATATTTAGGTAGAGCGGTGACTGTGATGGTGACGGTGGTGATGACATGCCACGAATTTTGCTAGAGGCGTATCTTATACGGTTTTGTTTCGGTGAATTTTAACGTTTAGGGTTAAATTTATCATAAAAAGTTCAGAGTTGTATTATTAAATGTTACATGATGCAGTGTTGGACTTTCTGAAGACATGAATATATTTCAATACATATTAAATAAACACGTCATACGACGTGTCGAAATATATAAAGAAATGAAATGTTTAGGTAGAGCGGTGACGGTACGTAATGGTGACGCTGGCGGTGACACGCCACGAATTTTGCTAGAGGCGTATCTTATACGATTTTGTTTGGTGAATTTTAACGTTTAGGGTTAAATTTATCATAAAAAGTTTTGAGTTGAATTATTAAATGTTAAGTGATGCAGTGTTGGACATTCTGAAGACATGAATACGTTTCAATACATATTTAACAAACACATCATACGATGTGTCGAAATATTAAAAGAAATGAAGATATTTAGATAGAGCGGTGACGATGACGGTGGCGGTAACACACCTCGAATTTTGCTAGAGGCGTATCTTATACGGTTCTGTTTCGGTGAATTTTAACGTTTAGGGTCAAATTTATCCTAAAGAGTTTGGAGTTGAATACGTGATGCAGTGTTGGATATTCTGAAGACATGAATACGTTTCAATACATATTTAACAAACACGTCATACGACGTGTTGAAATATTTAAAGAAATGAACATATTTAGATAAAGCGGTGATGGTGACGGTGGCGGTGGCTGTAACACGCCTCAAATTTGGCTAGAGGCGTATCTTATACGGTTTAGTTTCGGTGAATTTTAACATTTGGGGTTAAATTTATCATAAAAAGTTTAGAGTTGAATTATTAAATGTTACGTGATGCAATGTTGGATATTCTGAAGACATGAATACGTTTCAATACATATTTAACATACACGTCATACGATGTGTCGAAATATTAAAAGTAATGAAGATATTTAGATAGAGCGGTGACGGTGACGGTGGCGGTGGCGGTGGCGGAGGCGGTAACACGCCTCAAATTTTTCTAGAGGCGTATCTTATGCGGTTTTGTTTCGGTGAATTTGAACGTTTCGGGTTAAATTTATCATAAAAAGTTTAGAGTTGAATTATTAAATGTTACGTGATGCAGTGTTGGAAACTCTGAAGACATGAATACGTTCTAATACATATTTAACAAACACATCATACGATGTGTCGAAATATTAAAAGAAATGAAAATATTTAGGTAGAGCGGTGACGGTGACGGTGACGGTGACAGTGGCGGTGACACGCCACGGATTTTGCTAGAGACGTATATTATACTGTTTTGTTTCAGTGAATTTTAACGTTTATGGTTAAATTTATCAGAAAATAAAAAGAGGTTTTAATTGTTTTGAACTTATTCGTGTATTTAATCTGGTCTATGAGGATTTTTTTTACTAAATCATAGTACCTACATTTATAAAAAAGAAAAAATCACATCTACATGGCATTGCAATGTAACTATGTAATATAGATTGTGTCAAATACAATTTTTGAAACATAAGGTGCAAACTGCAATTTCCTTGAGAGCTTTTAAGAGAAGGAAAGATCAGATGCTTGAAGATCTTAAGCTCTGGAAAATATGAAGGAATGTGTTTTGAGCAAGGTATCGAATATATTCAGATAACAATATATAGACTTTTGTTCATGTACCTTTTTTATTTTTTATTTTTTGTCATACAAGAATTCAACAAATATAACAAAATATCATTTTAAAGAGCTATTTGAAGAAAGTTTGATGAATAATCCCACATTCGAGTGGTTCTTCGGGGAGTTCCTAGCAATTTACCTTCCTTAGATATGTCTATCCGATGAATTGTGAGACGGACTATAAATCCAAGGCATGACACTACGTACAAAGGCACAAAAAACTTAACAAATCGGGGAAAATAACCAAATTTTGATATCATAACTTATGATCGCTGCCAAATTTGTCCTAGAGTTCATAAATTTACCTCATTAATCATAAAATTGAAGCAAATATGAAACATTTTCGACCCAACTGAGGAAAAAATATAATCTTTCTAATCGTGTATTTGAGAAAATATATTTTCTCTGCTCTTTGTAATCGTGATTTTGGGTCCCTAATCATAGTTGCAATTTTGGATAAAGAAAATTTAAAAAAAATGTACATGACTCCCTAATCGTGAATCTTAGCAAAGGAAATACATATAAAAAAAGAACACCATCAACGTATGTTCCAAAAAAAATTGTCTTGAGATCGTGATTAGGAAAAGCAAGAAAAGAAACATTAAGTTTTTTCTCAAAATCGCGACAAGAGCCCTCCTAAAAGCCAAAATCAAAAGTTCCACCCATATTAAAACTTTTTCCTTTTATCTTTTTGAAATCAAGGTAAAAAATTCAATAAAAAATCATAAGCCCGAGAGTGAAACCTACTCTTTCAATTGGGCCTAAAATGTCAAAAATTTGATTTAATTTGTGACTTATGAGATAAAATTGTAAGCCCAAAAATTTATGGGACAAACTTGTCAGCGATCATAAATTATTAAACCAATTTTACTGTTTTTCCCTAACATATTGTGGCATGTGGATAACAAACAACATGTAAACAATTACAATCCGAACTTACTCAAAATACGTGTAGAACTCTGATATTTTATTACACTCATGAATTTAATTAAATCCACCTAAAAAATTATCTTAATCTAAGTGATAAAGATTAACGAAACTATATAAAGATGATTAAGTTTTGATATCCAAATCATATAAATTTTTTAATTCCTACATTTAAATTGGCCTGGTTCAGTCCCAAAAGTCTCCTTTCCTAGGGCAGTATAGTAGAATTCGTGTTTTCAATTATATAGTAGCAACAAAACCATATGGCAAATATCAATTTCTTATAGGTGCTACATTTTTTTTTTAATAATATATATAATTAAAAAAATATGAGAAGCAGTCTGCATTCTTTAATTAATTTAAGAGTGGTGACATATCACATGTATCAACACAGAAAAAAAATGAGTTATTTTATATATCGTAACAGTGCAGGTGCTTTGCCGAAAGAGGCAAAGGACGTCCCACATGAAAAATATTGCCACACACCAAATTCATGATTGCGAGGTTTATTTTATTTTATGTTATTTTTTAATTGCAGGGAGGATTATATTATTATTATTTGGGTAAATATCATTTTTATCCCTCTTTTTCATTAATTTTTTTATATAGAGTGGGCTTTCTTATATGTCTTTTTTGCTTTAGTCCCTACTATGAATTATTTGTTTCACTTTAGTCCTTACTATGAGTTATGTGTTTCACTTTAGTCCTTATCATGTAGTTCCGATAACACGTGACATGTATATGAATATTTTTGGTGTTTGAAGAAGATTTTGGGAGAAAACTTAGTTCGGAACGGAATGGACGATTAAATTGGATTGGAATGAAAGTCTAGTCTGAAAGAGATTGTATATTTAGTTTTTTTCAAAATATAAATTAGAGAGACGAAAATGCCCCTATTAATTTACTTGAAATGATGAAATTGCCCTCATGTGCATATCACATGTTATCAGAACCGCCTTGGACCACATGAAAAATACTAAAGTGAAATAAATAATTCATAGTAGGGACTAAAGTAAGAAAAAAATATAAGAGATATCACTTTGTAAAATATTAATGATAAGAGGGATCAAAAGTAATGTTTACCCTTATTATTTTCTTCCTTTCGTAAGTTTCGTCATTATTACTATATACTAAAACTTTCTCCTTAATTAAAATATTTATATTTTATACTAATAAGTTTTGAAAAAAAATTAAGATAATATACAATTTTATCAATTTAATAATGCTTTTTTTTTTAAAAATTTAACAGATAACGTGCAATTAATCATATGCATACATTCTTCATAAAGAATAGTACATTTACAATAAAAAAAAATGACCAAGTTCAAATAAAATTTTGACCAAGGCAAAATGAATTCATTAATATTTTGATGAAAATATCACTCTAGAGTATCTATCCATAAGATGAAACTTTGTTATAGATGAGATTGTATTTGTAGTTATTAAATTTTCAGTGGAGTTTTTTATAATTCACCTAACCTTGAGAAAGGTAGATATAATTATCCTTATTTGTCTACTCCTTTGATAAACAAGGATATATTTTAGGATGTAGTTTGAATATAAAAGGGACGAATGTGTTACACTACATTGACAAGAGGGACGACTCTCCTACGGAAAATTTAAGAGGAGCGATGTGTTACACTAGATTGATAAGAAGGACTAATGTGATACTTGAGAAGAGGGATGCTCGCATCTGCTATGAAGAATTTAAAAAAAAAGAAATTGATAAAGTCAGATCATAATGGGACTAAAAGTGCTACTCACTCCAGAATAAATATAGTGATCAATAAGAAGTTGGAAGTTGGAACTAGCCTGTCAAACATGCCAGCTCTCGTCTTCCTTTGAAGAAAAATTTACTAACACATACAACTTCTCATAGACAAATATTCAAAGACATTAATGCTGCCACCATGTATTTGTCAAATCTAATGAAAGCATTGTTCCTCCTCGGACGGAAGAGTCCAATAGCATGTATAGTCATATAATATTGTTCGATTGAATAAAATTGAAGTTGATAGGACCCAATGGATGGATCATGGATGGTGCCCGCGGATTCAGATGCTCGAGTTTTAATTCACGTAATTCGAAATTCGAAAGTTTAGGGATTGTTGATCTAAATGAAAGTTTCGTTTCTTGCCTAGGCTCATAATCTTGCGGCTTTGGCTATCGTTTCAAGTTGGATGGACACTTTTTGTTGTATTACTGTTCGTTCTCTCCCCGTTTGGGTGTTTTTTTATGGGGTTCTCACTTTTTGATTTTATTGTACTTTTGTTTTAATTGTTTTTAATAAATATATATATATATATATATATATATATATATATATATATATATATATATATATATATATATATATATATATATATATATATATATATATATATATATATATAGGGCCGGCCCTAGACATTTGGGGGCCCTAGGCGAATTTCAAATTTGGGGTCTGTTCTTATTAAAAATTTATAATCAATTTATTTTTTCAAAGGCAAACAACATATTATTTTTTAGATAGATAATTAAATAACAAACTTATTTAACTTTTAAAAGATTCAACCGTTAATTTTTTTGTATAATTTTTAATATTAAAAATATTATTTTAGCCGAAACAAGTTTTACAAGTATATATACATCCTTAACTCTATTTCATTCTTTTACAAATATCATAATTGATTGCTTAACTTTAATTCATTTCGTGACATTCATAACTCTATTAATTATATATTATCTTGTATAGAAATAGTTATACATCATATATAAAACTAAAAACAAGATGCACATACATATAATAATATGGGTGGGGCTAGACCAATATGATGGGGGTGAAATTCTTTTTTGCAGAGTACTAAGGGAGAAATTAATAAGCAGAAAAATTAAATTTCAAAGAAAAAAACCATAGTCCTTTTATAATAATTAAGAAAGAATTTTTTTTAAAGTACTTATTAAGAAAAGAAATTGACAAGAAATCATTAAATAAGAAAAGGAATTAAAAATTTAAAAGACGAACATTATTACAAAAAAAAATGTTAAATAACATAAAAAATCAAAATATGAGAAAAAAACTCAATATTGGGATCTGAACCTTAGACCTCCTACTTATCATGAAGAGGCCTTACCGAGCAAGCCAAGATACATGTTTCGTACATAAAATTAATAAAATTAAAAATATTTAATTTTTTTTAAAGGCCTATATATAAATTTTGGGACCCTCCGAACCGGGGACCCTAGGCGCCGGCCTAAGTTGCCTAGCACTTGGGCCGGGCCTATATATATATATATATATATATATATATATATATATATATATATATATATATATATATATAATTAATTAATTTAGGTACGGTTAGACTACATATTAGGAAGAAAATTATATCATAATTTCTACACTCTGATAAGGGGTACTTTTGCGTTTAGCTCCCCTTTAGATATTAAAAGCTTCTTCTAAGTTGGTATCCTGAAAAAATTGTAAATCAGGTCAGTGAAAGTTGCGTATAGACCTTATGATAAGAAGCTCTTCGAATCATCAATTTTAAAGGATGATATCATCAAAATTAATAATGTAATAAAGTCCTAATCACAAGTTATATGCAACTCTCATATATCTGGTGTATTGGGGGTGTTATGGGTCAGACCATGTTTAAAGTGGATTGAGGAGAATATTCAAAAGTTTTATCAGCCCTTTTATAATCATTGAATATAAAGTCATTTACCTTTTTTTTTTTAATATTTAAAGTAGATTCTCATGTAACACTCAAACCTATGTCCCCTAAATAATTTAATTTTGAAAGCAAAGTAGCTTATCTTTTCTATAATAGCATAATACCCATCTCAATCGTGGAGCAAATTTCTACGCAAAGGCAAGAAAGGGTATAAAGAAGTATGGTCGTCAATAGTTAATGTAGCAGACAAGACAACAAATCTCTCTAACTGTCACTTCACTGTTTTATAAATTAATTAAATTCAATGCGTCGTATTCGAGTCGGAAAAGACTTGACTTAAATTCGGATTTATTTATATTGGATCAGATACGTATCGGACTTAAATTCAATAGTTACACGGATATAGATTTCGCAAGTCCATCAGAACTTATCGGATGCATAAAAATGTTATTTCGAATCAATTATTAACTATTATCATCTTAATTTAATGGTACGATATTATTAGTATTACTTAATTAAATAAAATATTATGTAAATATAAAAAAAATTTATTTATTGTCGGATACGAATCTCAAACATATTATATTGATTTTAATTCATATTCGCTCCATGTATTTCGAATCTTTATAATTTGATTGGGTTTTTGGCATTTTGCATCCTGAAATTATAGGGTTTTGGTATTTTGCACCCCGACTTAAAAGGCTTGGTACTTTGTACCCTGAAATATAATTTATTTGGCACTTTGCACCTAGTGTGTGTTTTAGTGAGAAAATTCATTGATAGAATGGTAGAATAGTTATTTTCATTTTTTTTTTTCACTTTGCACCTTGACAATATAGATTTTGCACCCTTAAAATATCATTTGGAACACTAAAATTATAAACTATTATAGCATTTTTCACCCCGATTTTAATTTTTTGGCACTCTGCACTCTAAAAATATAATTTGTATGACATTTTGTACCCTAATGTATTATTCTTAAAAAAAAATAGACTCATGAATGTCAGCGATGTAGAGATAAAATGGTCATTTCTATGCACAACAATTATAAACATGTTATTCTAAATTTATTTTACTATATAATAACCTATTTTAACAATTTATCTCTGTAAATTTAGATTATAAAAAGACATTGTCTTCATTTTATTTTCAAGTATCCTCAAGATTATTTACTTTATATCTAAAATACACGTTTACATATCTAACATACTATTATATTGCATGTTATTTAACATAATTTAGATTATCATATTAAGACAAGTATGATAATTTTTCAAAAAAATAAAAAATCATAATATTATGGAATATCTACATTGCTTTGGCGAACTGCGTCTGCGTAGGTATATTATAAGCGGAAAATTCTTCCACGGACCTGGTCCAGGAGTTACTGGACCACATGGTCCAGGATTTTTCTTTCTTTTCTATTTTTTTCTTTTCTCTTCTTCTTTTCTTTTTCTTTTCTTAATTAATAACTAAAATTGTCTTATACAATTAAAAAAATTTGACATATTGTGTTGTAAATTTATAATATGATGTTTGTTTCTATCAAAATTATTATTTGCATTTTCCACACAGTATTTCATCTTTAAAAATATTTAATGTTTAAATTAATTCTAAAAAAAAATCAATCTTAATTATTTCATAAATTATAGCACAAAATGACACAATGAATTTGCAAATTCACATCTTTGGAAATAAATATAAATATAGCTAGAAGAACATTGAACTATTAAGGTAAATACATAATATATATAAAAAAACTACCACTTCAAGAAAAATAAAATTTAGTGACAAGATATTAATTAAGTAACATTGTTCAAATTTTCAGTTTTTGCATATATTTAGTGAAAAAAATGTTAATTTTTTCACAATAACAATAGTGACAAGTACAATAGTGATAAAATTTATTTTTAAATTATCACTAATGACCAGGGACGGATCCAGCCCCATTTTGGGGGGGCCCTGGCCCCCCCAAGAATTAAAAGAAAAAAAAAATGAGTGCTACTTTTTTTTTTTTTTTTTTGAGATATTAGTACTAATATTTATATTATTCAATTACTTATTAAATTCAAAGGTTTAGAAGTTTTTTTTCTTATACTTTATATATATCTGTGGTTCCTATACAACAATTCTAATAAAATGACAAGTATATTTTCATGTTAAATTGTCAATTATACCTACTTAGTATTTTATATTACCAACACAACATAAATAATGATTATCAACAATAAAGTTAGTGAAAAACAGGTTTAGAAACTAGATGAAAGATTACTACCCTGCGAATTGTTTGATTATTCACATTGAATATTATATTGTCAATTAGTTTTAACGATGGGTAAATTCGGCCCCCCTACTCTATAATCCTGGATCCGTCCCTGCTAATGACTATTTGTGACAAGTGTATGAAGTTTGTTATCATTATTGATAATTAGTGACACCCTTTTAGAGACACACTACAAGAAAAATGAATTTTAGTGATAAAATATTAGGTGGCATTGTTGAAATTATCATATTCTGCTATATTTAGTAACAAAAATATTAGTTTTGTCACAATAAAAATAGTGACAAGTGCAATAGTGACAAAATATATTTTTAAGTTATCACTAATGGCGATTAGTGACAAATGTGTGGAACTTAAATTGTCACTATTGACAATTTGTGACACATTTTCAGTGATAATCTAGTGACAATAAATATTGCCATTATAATTTAGTGACAACTTTTTAGTTGTCACTTTTGGGGTATAATTAAAAGTCTGATAACTTTTTCACAACTCTCGTCACTAGTGTATCTATAAATATCAATTTAGTGACAATATATAATTTTTTTGTCACTTTGTCTTTTATTATTTTGTCATTAAAATTTAAATTTTTTGTAATTACAACTTAGTAACAATAAATATTGTCACTAAATTTAATGATTTTTTTTAGTTGTCATTTTTTGGGACGTCAGTAAATGTCAATAGTGACAATATTTTTATATTTCTTGTCAATAATGTGTCTATGTACATCATTTTAGTGACAATATTTAAATTTTTATCACTTTGTCATTTAATATTTTGTTACTAAAATTAAATTTTTTGTATAATATTATTTTGATAGGAACAATACATTACTATAAGTTTGCAACAAAAATATATAAATGTGTTTGATTTGTGTAGAAGATATTATTTATAAAAAAGAAAAATTAAAGAAAGAATGAAAAAAAAAAAGAAAAAGAGAAAAAATGTAGACCACACGGTCTAGGAGTACCAGGTCTACAGAAGACTCTCCCACTATAAGCAAAATGAGATCGTTTCGCAATCAAAGTCTGTTTCAATCAAAATACACAAACTTATCTACTCCAATCCACAAAAGGTAAACAAAAATGACTCGGCGTAACACGGGTTGGATTTCGGGTCCGGATCCGGATCCGGGGCGGACACCGCGTTTTGATCACGATTAATCAAATCTTGCTCAAATTTGGTGGAATTGGATTCTTGGGAATCGGATTTCATTTGAGTTGCGACTAGTCTGAGAAGATGAAGTAAGAGAATAATTGTGGAAATTAATATTGGGGAGAAAATGAATTGAAGGAAAAGTGAAGGGACGTAAAATAAAATTAGAGTGTAGAGTGTGATAATGGTTGTGAAGAGAGAATTTGATGAGAGAAAGGAAAGTGTTTAGTAAAATAGAAGTCATGATTTAGTGTTGAAGATGAAATCTTGAATTGAAATGATTTATATATGAAGGGGATCCATTATTCTAGTGTGACACATTTTATATGAGAATTGAAAAATTGATCATAATTACACATTAGTACATTATACCTCAGAATTTCATGCATAAAGTTGCGTGTATTTGAAAGAGTGAAGGAAAGAAAGTTAATTTAAGGGACAATTCTTTCAAAGTCAATTAGGTTGTGGGACTAGAGTTGAATTATTAAATATTACGTGATGCAGTGTCGGACTTTCTGAAAACATGAATACGTTTCAATACATATTTAACAAACACGCCTTACGACGTGTCGAAATATTTAAAGAAATGAAAATATTTAGGTAGAGCGGTGACGATGACGGTGACACGCCCCGGATTTTGCTAGAGGCGTATCTTAAACAGTTTTGTTTCAATGAATTTTAACGTTTGGGGTTAAATTTATCATAAAATTTTAGAGTTGAACTATTAAATGTTATGTGATGCAGTGTTGGATATTCTGAAGACATGAATATGTTTCAATACATATTTAACAATCACGTCATACGACGTGTCGAAATATTAAAAGAAATGAAGATATTTAGATAGAGCGGTGATGGTAAAGGTGATGGTGGCGGTAACACGCCTCGGATTTTGCAAGAGGCGTATCTTATTCGATTTTATTTCGGTGAACGTTTAGGGTTAAACTATAATTTCCTTGAGAGCTTTTAAGAGAAGGAAGATGAGATGCTTGAAGATCTTAAGCTTGAAAATATGATGGAATGGGTTAATTTTGAGCAAGGTATCGAATATATTCAGATAACTATTTGCTACCTTTTTAATTTTGTTCATACAAACGATTCAACAAATATAAATTTTACAGAGCTACTAGAAGAAAGTTTGATGAATTGGTTCTTCCTCATATAAGAATTGTGAGGCGGACTATAAATCAAAGGCATGACACTACTTAACAAACTGTGGAAAAAAATCAAAATTTTGGTACCATAACTTATGATTGCTGATAAACTTGCCATATAAGTTTTTGGGTTTATAATTTTACTTCATCAATTATAAAACTGAAGGACATTTTCTACCCAATTGAGGAAGAAGTATTATGTTTCTAATCGTGATTTTGGAACAAATCTATTTTTTTTCTTCCAAATCCTAGTTATATATATATATATATATATAATCGGGATATTTTAGCAAAGGAAGAGCAAGAAAATATATTAAATTTTTGTCTTAAAATTGCGATTGAATCCCTCCTTAAAGACAAAATCAAACTTTGCACCCATATTAAAACCTTTTCCTTTTTTTTTTTTTAATTTTGAAATCAAGGTAAAAAAAGTCAATCAAAAATCATAAGCTCGAGAGTGAAGCCCACTCTCTCAATTGGGCCGAAAATGTTCCAAATTTGCTTTAGTTTTTGTGACTTATGAAATAAAATCGCTAGTCCGAAAATTTATAGGAAAACTTATCAGCGATCATAAGTTATGGAACCAATTTTTATTTTCTCCCCTTTACAAATTTTGTGACATGTGAATAACATCCACCACGTAAACAATGACAACCCAAATTTACGCAAAACATGTGGGTGAATAACGAAGTCTAAAATGTGAACATGAACAGACAAATGAAATATAACACGGAAAAAAATTACACATACTAATATGAAACTATGATATGTTATTACACTTATGAATTTTACTAAATCCACCTAAATAAATTTATCTTAATTCAAGAGATAAATATTGCTGAAACTATATAAAGATGATTTAGTTTTGATATCCAAATTATATAGAAAAAAATTTCCTTACATTTAATTTTTTAACCAAATAGTATATTGGTTTAGTCAGCCAAAAGTCTCCTTTACTCGGGAAGTAGAGTAGAATTTGTGTTTTCAATTATTTTTTCCATTAACAACAAACCATATTGCAAATATCAGTTTCCTACAGGTGCTACATGTTTTTTATAAAAAATGAGAAACAGCCTGCATTCTTTAATTAATTTAAGAGTGGTGACATATCACATGTATCAACACAGAAGAAAAATGAGTTATTTTTATATCGGAACAGTGCAGGTGCTATGTCGAAAGAGGCAAAGGGCGTCCCACAATAAAATATTGCAACACGCCAAATTCATGAATGAGAAGTTGTTGTTAAATGTTTAAAATAATCTATGTATATAAAATATATTATATGTCTAAATACTATAGTTAAAACTATAGTAGATTATTCTCACGGAATTTATTATTTATAATTAACTTTAATTATAAATCTTTGTATAATTTATTCTCACAGAACAAATAAAATTAGAATTTAATAACAGTACTGCACTTATTGAAATAATTCTGAATCGAAAAAATCGGCTGAGGCTTGCTAATGCAATGTCCTTAAGACAATATTTCTGGGTTGTCAAAGGTGCAACAGTTCGTCCCAGTAATCTCCCAAAATACAACAGTGGAATACTTGTTTCTTTGCACAAAGAACAAGTCTACAATGAACTTTAACAAATAGAATTTTTAACAATTGTTAAAAGAAGAATATAGAGAGAAGAATGATAGAATTCTGCTTTATTGCTAGAAAACGGGATAAGAGAATTGGTCAGATTCTCCATCTGTTTGTAGCAGCAGAAATGGTGTTGTTGGAGGGACATGACTTTTATTAAACCATTAGCATTGGTTCGGTCCGAACAGGTGCAACCCGTTCGATTCAAACTGAACCGGCACAATAATTCAAAAAGTGGTATGTGGATTTTTAAGAGACGGGTTAGCTACGCGGATCTTGTTTGGGTCAACCTAATCTGCTATACGGATCTAAATTAATTTATTGGGCTTTTAAGTATTGGGCCAAAAAAATAATTAAATTTTGCTCAAAAAGATATTATTTTGTTGAAGCCAAGCCCAAGTCCAATCCGAACCCGAGCCGGTCGGACGACAAGCGCGCGTGTTGTTAAACAACGGTCATGCATGTCTTCTCCCCTCATAAAACTTGGTACCCCCAAGGGTCCAACTTCTCTCCAAATTTTTGCATTATAAATGACAAAAACTTTTCCAATTTTCTCCATGTGGATGAATGCGTTATTCTCTCTAAATTTCATTCATTTCTTATTTTATTAATTTCAATTGGGCTCAATCCAATTAGATTAATACCCATAAAAACCCAACAAATGTTTATATGATTTGTTGTCAAATTAATCGCGGGGAGGGAACATATATTATTATTGTTATTATTTCCTCCCTTTCATTATTGTTACTACTCCTAAAATTTTCTCCTTAATTCAAATATTTTTGTTTTATACTAATAAGTTTTGAATTTTGGAACAACACTTATGGTCCTCCTTATTGTATAAAAATGTAGGGTGAACACCGCTTATGGTCCTCATTATCATTAACTTTTTACAAAGCCGTTCGTTTTAAGTTTTTTTTTTTCAAGTTAGGCCCAACTAAGAGTTATTTTCCAATAAAATATATATTGCAGTTCACGTGATATCGGATCCGCCATGCCCAATAACTTGTCTATTCTATACTAATATATATATATATATATATATATATATATATATATATATATATATATACTAATACTAAAAGTGTGAATATTTTAAGTTTTTTTCTTTTTTTGTGAAGACAAAAATGCCCTTATTCAAATTGTAAAGTATATTAATAAAATATAATTAGACATGAAATTTTCCTTAAATTTTCTCATAAAATATTTGGTATGAAAATATTTTAAGAAAATTTGTAACATTCTTTCCTCCAAACCAAGCACCATGAATATGGAAGAAAAACAAAAGTATATTCAAATTAGACATAAAGTCTTATAATAGTTATCTCCTACAATAACTCCAATAATTAAGAAATTAACTCTTAAATTGTAAAGTATATTAATAAAATATAATTAGACATGAAATTTTCCTTAAATTTTCTCATAAAAAAATTGGTATGAAAATATTTTAAGAAAATTTGTAACATTCTTTCCTCCAAACCAAGCACCATGAATATGGAAGAAAAACAAAAATATATTCAAATTAGACATAAAGTCTTATAATAGTTATCTCCTACAATAACTCCAATAATTAAAAAATTAACTCTTAAATCACTTTTACAATTTCATTATTGTTCTCCTATAACACATAAATAAAAAACACTATTATTTTGAATAGTTGCTTAAATATACATGTAAAATTATTATAATGTATTATCAATATGTTGTTATGTAAAAAATATTATTTGTTTCATTTCAAAATTTAGTACAATATATCACTCCTTAAAAAATTACAATTCTTTTAAATATCATAAAATCTGTTAAAGTAGAATCGCATCTTACCTATGAACAAAAATGCTTATGACTTACCTATGAACAAAAATGCTTATGACTTACCTATGAACAAAAATGCTTTGGCATGAGAAACATTACCTCAGACTTTCATGGAAATCTTTTCGAGAAACAGGTGTGCAATAAGTGAAAAAATGGCTGAAAATTAATGAAAGTTGGTGAAGCAAATCAAATAAATTTTACGTAATTGATGAAAACATGTGAAATCGGTCTAGATGAAATTCATGAACACTGATGAAGTAGGTGGAAAAATTGGTGAAATTGGTAATAAATAGTTCCGATTAAATCGATAAATACATGTGAAGTTGATGAAAATTTGGGTGATATTTGTTAAAACATGGGAAACAAATTGGTGAAATCAGTAACAGTGGGTGAAATATACGAAGAATGGGTTAAATCATTGAAAAATGTTAAATTATGTGAAATAATATGAAATCAATAAAATTCAAGTGAAATTTAAAAAAAAATGTGAAATTGGGTAAATATAAGTTAAACTGATAAAAATAAGTGAAATTTGAAAAGAAAAAAAAGTATAACTAGCAAAAACAGTGTGAACTAGAATTTTTTTTATTTCTTTTAATATTAGAAAACAAAAGAAATCGATGAAAAATAGAAAAATAATGAACAATAGGTTATAATTGATCAAAACGAGTAAATCAGTAATAATCAATGAAAATCGAATTAAACTAATTAACATAATAAGTGAAACGGCTTAGATCTGTAAAGAAAAATCTTTCAAACGATAAGGTAAGTGAAATAATTTGAGATATACTTAAAATTAATTGAAGATGTATAATGTATAATTATTTGAGTTGAAAGTTCGGTAAATGCATGTGAAATCGATAAAAATTCAAGTGATATTTGCGAAAAAAATGGATGACATTGGTGAAACGAGGAAATTACATAAAAAATGATAGAACATGTGAAAAACGCGTAAAATAGGTGATAACATGTGAAAAGTCATTAAAGTGGTAAAAATGAGTGAAATCAATAAAATGAAAAAAGTTCAAAAAAAAAAAAGTCAAATTATGAGAAAAATTGTTTAAACCGAAAAACACTAAAGAAATCGATGAAAATTCACATGATGAAGTTAATAAATTGAATAACAGTCATTAATATGTGCTATTTTATGACATAATGAAGCTAATTTTACTTTGATTTATAATAAAATACCACTGAAATTAAATAAACACGTATAATAATGTATGTGCACTTTAAATCGGTGAAAAAATGCATGTGAAATCGTAAATACATTTGAAATCGATAAAAAACATAGGATAAAATTTGTGAAAAATGGATGAAAACGGGTAATATCGATTAAAATAAAGGCAAAGTTGGTGAAAATAGGTGAAATTAATGAAAATTAATTTGAATGGAATTTCTAAGAAAAATGATAAAACCTGTGAAATTCAGTAAAATTGGATAAAGCCGGTGAAAAAATGGTAAAATCGGTCAAAAAAGTATAATTGGTAAGAACATATTTAATCAATGAAAAATTTAGTGAAAAACATATTTAACATGTGAAATTAGTGAAAAACATGAAAAATAGGTAAAAAAGGATTAAATGGTAAAAACAAGATCAATTTAAAAAAAAATTTAACTGGTGAAATCGGGAGAAAAATAGTTTAAACTGAAGAAAAAAATGGACCGAAAGTGAGAAAACAATGAAAAATGTTATAACCTATAAAAAAGAAAGGGGATACATCGCTAAAAAAAAAAAAGGTAAAAAAATTTGAACACTGAGAATATATGAATCGATGAAAGTTTGGTGAAATTTGTAAAAGCTTGAAGTGAAAACATATTTAATCAATGAAAAATTTAGGTGAAAATGAGTTAAACTTTGACTGACAAAAGCAAAGTGAAATCAAAACAAAATGGTTTAAATTGAAAAAACGATAGATGAAAAACGAAAAATCAATGAAAAAAATTGATAATCGATAAAAAAAATTAAACAGTGAAAACATATGAATTGATGAAACTTCGGGTGAAATTGGTAAACACTGGTGAATTTTGGTGGAAAACTGGTGAAACCAGTAAGAAAAATGTTCGTGAAGTCATTGAAAGTTCGGGTGAAATTTATGAAGAAACGGATGAAACATGTGTCACCGGTGAATAACGAATAAACTTGACATGAAAACTACTATGATTGAATGAACTAAATAATGTTTTTTTTATAAACCAGCAATAATTAACAAAAATAATTTTCATAAAAAATAAATCGATCAATCATAAATATATGATATTCAATGACATGAAAATGCCTAATTTTATTCTAGTTTATGAAAAATACTCATGAAATTAAAACTAGACACGTACAACGTATGTGCACTTTTCTACTAGTAATTTTAAAAATGACTATATTAGCAAAAACCTCCCTACGATTTATTAAGCTCCTCCCAAAGCCAAAATATCAATTATACCTCCACCAAAATATGTAAAAAAAATCCTTCTCACTTAAAAATTTGACAATAATTTTAAAAATGACATAACTTCCAAAAAATTTGACAATAATCTCCCTACAATTTATGAAGTAATTTTGCTAATAAAAAAAGAACACAATGTAGTCTTTCCTAATAAAAAATACTGGAGAGTTTTTGCTAATAAAAATAACATATGTCAGATTTTACTAATCAGACAAAGCACAAGGAATAGTTTATTATTTGGCTCCCATGTAAAAAACAAAAGCAATTTCTAATCTAGTATCATGAAAAATTGATACGTTAATCAGGTATGCAAAAAATCGCATAGAACTTTAGCTCAGAAACTCATTAAATCATCAATTTTGAAAGCATGACATCATCATAATTTTCCATATATCATATCAACCTGCGGTAGGAAAAACTCAGTCCTCCATTGGGATCACACTCAAACACGGTCAACTTTTAAAATCATTGAATATAAAGTCATTTACCTCTTTTTATTTAAAGTAGATTCTCATGTTACAATCAAACATAAGTCACCCTAAATAATTTAACTTTGAAAGCAAGGTAGCTTTTCTTTTCCAATAATACCCATCTCTATCGTGGAGCAAAGTTCTACGCAAAAGCAAAATAGGGCACAAAATTTATATGCTACCTATCTGCTGAACAGAGTGGGGTATAAAGAAGTGTGGTTGTCAACAGTTTTATAAGTTAGCAAACTCCCACATAGGGTTGTCAATGCATCAGATTCGAGTCGGATCAGATTCGACCTAAATTCGTATTCATTTATGTCAGATATAATACGTGTTGGATTCATATTTAACTCGAATCTAGATTTTTCATGTCCATCGAATCTTGACAGAATTCGATCAGATATCGAATCTTTTGATTCAAAATTTACTAATATATTTTTCTTTAAACAAATTTTATAATTTTACGATATTTTAAATTTAACTCACATGTTTAATATTTTTGGATGAAAATATGCATAAAATTGTACTTATGAATGTATTAACTATCGTTATCTTAATCTAATGGTAAAATATTATTAATATTATTTATTTTAATAAAATATTATGTAAATATATAATTTATTTATTTATTGTCGGATATGGATCTCTAACAAATCAGATCGATTTAAATCCATATTCATTCAACGTACTTCGAATATTTAAAATATGATTAGATCTATCGAATCTCTGATCGATTTAAAATCCTAATACATCGGGTCGGACTTGAATCGGATTTAAATTGAAATCCGCCCATTGACAACCCTGCTCCCACATAACATAATTAAACATGATATATGGTGCTAGGGCTGTCAATGGGTCGGACTCGGACTAGATTGGATCGATCCGAATTAGAGTCTGATTTCCATTTATTTTATTTGGATCCGAATCCGCTCGAATCTTGAATATTAGCAATAGGATCCGAATAAATTATTTGATTTATTCGGAGCCGTTTAGCACATTTAACATTTTTTTTTTTGTATTTTTTTTCAAATCACTTGCAGATTCCATCATTATGAATTAAAAATGTAACATTTTACTTATTTCATCAAAACTATTGCCTGAAAATTGTAGAAGATGGAATATGGTAGACAAATATAACTGATAAAAATTAGGACAAAGTAATAAATAAAAATATAAGTAAAAAATATATAAACTGAGACAAAGAAGAAGAAAACTCAAATTTGAGAAATGAAAGAGAAGACAAAAATTGAAGGATGAATGGCTAGGATTTTGATTTTTCTTTATTAAATAGAATAAATTAATATGTTGAAGGCCCAATTAGTTATCATACTGGTCCAACAACATCTCTTATGCATTTCTTTTTAAGAATATATTAATATAGTAAATTTTTTTAGTGGAATATAAATAGTTTTATTTTTATTTTGGTTTAAATATATAAATAACTTATAATAATACATATACGGATATGTAACGCATAGGATCAGCTTAAATCCATATTCGTTCCATATAGTTCTAATCACGGATCTTCTTAATTGAATGAATTTCATCATATGACAATTATCGTAATAAATCAGATCGGATTCAAGTTCGGATCCGAATTGAAATCCGCCCATTGACCGCCCTATATGGGGCACCTGATATATACTGTAAAACCTAAAAATGCAATTGGATGGCCCATGACTAACTTTTATGAACAACACGTGGTTTTGGGCCCAACAAGTCTTATTCTTAGTTTGATATTAAAATTGTTGCACTAAATGGGAGGCCTGAGGAAGCCCAAAATGTCGGGGACGAATTTGTATGCCGAGTGTGGTATGATCAAATATAACTTTGAATTTTATCATATTAATCCAAACAAATTTCACGATGTTGGAAGTATTAGCCCCACAATTATTTTAAATTTTAAAGCCAACATTGCACATCGAGAAACATCACAAGACAAGTGTGATATTTTCTCTGAAAAAGGGGAAAAAAAAAAAAAAAACACATCATAATGTTATGGAATAGGGATCCCCAATTTATCAAGAGAATATCTTTTGGATAAAAAAATACATAATGGATCACCAATTTTATGTATTATGGAGATTCTCTACGTAGAGTTAGAGGCAATAAATATCATAAACCAACCCTAGTTTAATTTACAAGTCCCAAAAAAAAAATATTTTCCCCCCATTCATATTTTATTATATGTTGTGTGTTTTTCCTCTCCCTTCCGTCTTGTGTGTAGTACACAACAAACATACAAACAAATAAAAAGACCAAGGCTTATTATGCAAATAGTTTGACTTGATTTTATCTCATATGGAAGTTTTAGCGAAATTTTTAAACTCGGGTTGGATAATGATTTCAATGGAATATTGAGATAAAAAGATATTATTAAATAACAGTTAGTGAATTTGAAATTTCGAGATATGATTTGAGTTGATGCTTGGTTGTTGGGGTTTGAAGGAGAAAAGTAAGTGATAAATGACAAATTAATAACATTATGTATAAAAAATTGACGACATATGTCAAATCAATGATTTTATAGATCTCAATTAGAGTTGTGTAGATTTTGTGACTAAAACTTGAAGTTTCTACCAATTGACCTCTTCAAAATCTTTATTTAATGAAATTTGACCCGATTTAAGTGAGTCAAAACCCTAAGTATACTACAACAAATACGACTTTCAGTAACATTGAAAATTGTCATTAATTATTGTGAAAGTAATGTTTCTTCATATAAACTTATTTTTCATGTGTGGAGTCCGGCCACATGCTTGACCAAAAACCAAACAAATTGCTTTTTTGGTACCATGCTAACTTGCGCTTTTAGTATCATTAGATATGAAATTGTAAATTTAGTACTATAGAATAGGTTTTCATTGTAATTATGGTACCAAACTCAATTTCTTTACAATGTTAATGGCAATTTACCCCCTATAAAATACATAAAGTTCAATTTACCCCTTACAAAATGCATAATGTTCAATTTACCCCTCTATAATTTGGAAAAAATTCAATTTACCCTAGTAAATTTTTTAAAGAAGCAATTTACCTCCCTCAGCCGGAGATTGTAACTCACTTGCCGAAATTGAGAGTAGGCATGCAAACTATTTTATAACATAGGGAGATAAATTGTCATATTTAAATTGTCATATTTATCATAACACAAGGGATAAAATGTCACATTATCATAATAAAAGTGGATAAAGTGCCACTTATAAAAATATCAGGAAGGCGATGTGAAACTTAACAAAATTTCACGGGGTAAAATGCTCTTTTTTAAACTCCGAGGGAAGCCTGAGGAAGCCCAAAATGTCGGGGACGAATTTGATATTCCGAGTGTAGTGAAGGACCCAACTCCAACTCGCTTTTTTCCACGCACAATGATAAATTTTAAAAAAAAAGTCCAACACGCAAATTATGACCAAAAATAACTTTGAATTCTATCACATTGATCCAAACTAAGTTCATGTTGGAAGTACTAGGCACAAAATAATTTTAATGTGAAGAACGCACATGGAGAAAAATCACAAAAGTGTGATATTTTCTAAAAAAAAAAAAAAATCACCATAAAATTAGGGACCAATTTATCAAGAGTTTGGTTTTGTTCCGTCACAGTTTTGTGTCAAAAAGTGATTAGGAAGTTTTGACGAAATTTTTAAAGCTGGGTTTGGTTAATAATTTCGATGGAAAATGTTGATATACTAAGATATTACTTACTAAATAATAGTTAGTGTGTTTTGAAATTTTAAGATATGATTTGTATTGAAGTTTGGTTGTTAGGATTTAGAGAACTAAAATAAGTGGTAGAAGTCAGATCAATAAAACTTCATGTATAAAAAACAGATGACATATATTAATCAATGATTTTATAAAACCCATGTAGGATTATGATAATTGCTCAGATTAACTCAAACTCATCATCCATTAGATGCATATAATTCAAAGTGAATCAATCCAAGAAATTAGTAAACAAGGAATACATTTTATTGATCAAATAAACAAATATATGTGTATGTGTATTAGTATGTTTATGTACATTGAAATGGAAGGCCTCCCCTATAACAATTTCCTACAGCCTTAAAATGTACAAACAATAACACACAAAGCAACCCATCTTCAATAGGAAAGATTGAAGATGATATATAATCTCCACAAAACAAAACTAATCTGATAAGCATATCAGATTATCTAAACAAAACTAAGAATAATAATTTTACAAAAAACCATTTTATATCGCCATTTCCATTTCCGCGATTAAATTTCTACGAGGCCAATCCTCGTCTGCCCCCGAAGAAAACAGGGCAACTGAAATGTCTGCAAGTTTCTTTGCAGTTAATCTCGATCGCGGAACTCTACATTGCTTTGGAGCATTTGGAGCTTCAACTTCCTCACTGAAATCACCGAATTCATCGACTTTGGCGAACTGCAACGTCTTCCTAGGTGTATTATAAGCAAAATGAGATTGTTTTGCAATCAAAGTCTGTTTCAATCAATACACAAAAACTTATTAACTCCAATCCATAAAAGTTAAACAAAAATTAATAATTTCGTCAAGAAAATCGAAGTAGCTTTAGCTTACCGCTTCTCGAATCGATTTGGATACGAAAAATAGACTCTTCAAATCATCATGATCCACACCACATAGTATCCTTATCTGCATAAAGAAAATGAGTTTCAATATATAAAGGAAAAGAATTGATCCAGAACAAGAAATCATTCAAAGTAAATAATAATACTAACCAGAATTTCCTGAGGCAAGTTTTCAAGGCCTGGTTTTTCTGTACACAAAAATGGATCTTCAGAGCGTTGTCTCTTTAAAGGCGTGTTTGGCATAAATTCATCATTTTCCCCAAAATCCATATCCATACTTGAAAAAGCAACCCTTTTTCTCCCAAATGATGTACTTCTCACCAAACCCATCCCATACCCTTCGTTTCCCCTCTTCATATTTTTCCCAAATGCCATTTTTGTCCCGACTTCAATTTACCAGATCTGGTTTTTAAAGAAGGAAAACCCAACAACCCAAAAATAAAATCTACAATCTGATTAAGTTAAACGAAAAAGGAAAAGAATCCCAGAAACTAAAACCAACAAAAAATCTATGCCACAGCAAAAAAATTACTTTTTTCCTATAAATAATCTATGAGTATTAAAAAAAAACCCTAATTAGATGGTAAAAATTAAATAGAGATTGATGTAACGGTTGGACTGAAGAAGGAAACAAGAACTGTATTCCAACTGTCTTCTATAGAAAACACGCACTCGCACAATTGATCACTTTATAAAAAGTTTCCCTTTTGATTATTTTTACTTAAAAACGGGAATTAAAATTAATAATCTTCTCCTTTTCTTGATTTGTAAATAGGGGTAATTAATTATTTTCACTGGAACAGACTCGATTTTTTAGATGGAAAAAATTCTATGGGGGAGGAACTCAGTGTATAAAAAGCAGAAAAACTAGCCGTTAACTTGAGGACACGTGTCGCGAGAGGAGAGGTTGGCGGATGCAACATGGGTAGTTTTGATGCAGATAGTGGTCGGTCTAAGTCGGCTGTCGGGATTGTTAGCTTATCAAGAACGCACGTCATTGGTTATAAACGTGTGCGAGTGTTTTTTATGGTCACGGGAGCCGTGCACTTTTAATATCACAGTGCCTTTAGGATGGTGACACGTGGTTATATGGATTGATTATGTGGTTGCGATTTGAATCGGAGAAAGCGGTGAACAAACGTGTTGAGGAAGGACTCTACAAAGGCGGCTGCTTTGTATTTTTACTGTGTATGGCGAGTCAACAGATCAACACGGAATGGGAGTTGGTGCTTTTGGTGGGCCTAAAGTATATAGCCCAATTGGGCTTATTATTTATTACTCCTATCACTCCTATTATTTTTACTTCATTTATTTTTGGCATAAAGATTATTGCAAAAGTTAAAAAGTAAAAGTTTTAGGTATTTTTACATTTATTACGCTAAAAATAGTATTTGAAAATTAGTGGTATCAAATCGTTACTTTTATGTAAGACGGTGGTTTTTGGATAAACAATTTCATTTTAAGAAATCGAATATTGAATTCGGACATCCCAAAAATGAAATAAGAGTAAGATTTATGGACGAGTATATATTCCATCCGTTTCATATTAAATGATTAATTGACACATTTGGTCTTTTCACGCAGTTTAAGAAATTCAATTATTGGTTAATTTTTTAAGATTTTTTGTTAGAGATTTGATTTATTTGATTCGATTATGAATCTAAATACGTGTGTCAATTATGGACCGACATCGACCTAATCCGCTAAAAAATTATATTTGACAATAAATAACGTTTTATTATACTCCCCCGTCCCACTTTTATTGCTCTTATTTCTATTTTGGGACGTCCCAAAACATAATCAATACGTTTGTTCCTTCCTCCCCCCCCCCCCCCTCCCTTCCCTTAATACAAGACTTTAGGAAATATGAGAAGATAATTTTACTGAAATACTTTCTTTTATGGATTTTTTGCACTTTGCACCTCCGAAATATATGAAATAAGTAATTTGCACTTCTCGAAATTTAGATTTAGCACTTTGCACCCTCAAAATATGAAAAATACAGTACTTTGCACCCTCATTTATTTTCAAGCAAAAACTCAAGGGCAAAATAGGTAATTTAATTATAAATCTTTGGCACTTTGCACCCCCAAAATAAAATTAGCACTTATCACCCTCGAATTAAGAACAAATCAGCAACTTGCACCCCCAAAACTCAATAAATTGACATTTTGTATCCCGAAACACAAAATTAACATCTAACTCCCTCAATTTTTTTTTAAAAAAAAAAAAAAACTCAAACCCCTCCTTTTCTCCGGCAAAGTCGACCATCGGGGTGAAAAAGATCTAAGGCAAAGTTGAACTTACCAATTTTTACTTATTCAATTATTTTCCATAACACGTTTAATTTGTACAAGCTATACTTCATGGTTGTAAATATGTTATATGATATAATCATTCCAAATTCATGGTATTTAGTTTATATATATGTATATAAATGTAGGTTGTTTAATCGAATCGGAAACTTACCTATTTTGTCTTAGATTTTTTTCACCCCGATGGTCAGCTTTGTCAGAAAAAATGAGAGGTTTGAGTTTTTTTTTTTTTTATAATTTGAGGGTCTTAAGTGTTAATTATGTGTTTCGGGGTGCAAAGTGTCCATTTATTGCGTTTTGAGGGGTGCAAGTTGCTAATTTGTCTTAATTTCGAGGATGATAAGTGTTAATTTTATTTTGAGGGTGCAAAGTGCAAATTTTTCAAGTTTTGGGGGTGCAAAGTGCCAAATATTTATAATTAATTACCTATTTTGCCCTTGAGTTTTTGCCTAAATATAAAAAAGGGTGCAAAGTGCTGTATTTTACATATTTTGAGGGTGTGAAGTGCTAAATCTAAGTTTTGGGGGGTGCAAAATGCCTATTCTTCATATTTTGGGGGTGTAAAGTGCAAAAAACCCTTCTTTTATTTATTTTATTTAGTTCATTGAACATTCCTCCTCCTCACCCGCGCAAAAAAAGAAAAATCATCTAACTTTGCTCTTACTACAAAACAAATGTATTATACTTGATCAATATTTATTTTTGATTAAATTCGACTTGAATAAAATAGTCATGAGTTTTCACTTACTGAAGTAGATCAAAAGGTGAGCTTTTTTTGGACAGTTACTCTTATTTTTATCTGGCCATATTTATATTTTGACTTATTAGTAGCAATACATAGAATTAAGAATTTTAAGAATGGCATAGGGAATATTGTTATTTATTAGTTTATTTTTTGTTTCTGTGTGTTATATTAAATTATTTTGTTTTATATTAAATTAAAAATCAGTGCGCAGTAGGAAATCACTCAGAAACTCCTACTCTCCGAAGTAATATCACTCACAAAGATGGATATCTACTTCTCACAACACTCAGTTTTACAAATTCACTCAGAAGATGTGTTTAGCTTTGTTCTTCAACTTCGCTTTTCGTCAACAAATGACTAAGCTGATGAGTGAGCTGTTCTTGAGACTTAAAGAATTCTGCTTCGAAAATTTCTCAGAGATTGTGTTGTAGTTTTCTTCTCGTCTCTTTCAGCTATTTATACTTGAGGTTTGAAAAATGTCCGTTGAAGAGAGACAAGTTTCAAATTCCTCGAGTACTGGTCCTTAAAATCCGCGAACGGCTCTTTTGCAGTCTGTCCGTACTGTCAACAGTACTTTTCTGCAGGCAGCATTAAATGCACCCAGCTGATGCGAAGCATTTCTTCAATCATTTGTCTTTAATAACATTGTACTTCAGCATTTATTACTTCCAGGGGCATTTATTACCGTTGGGAAGACTTTATGATCCTTTCCACTTGACTGACGGAAGTGCAAGTCTGATGGCGAACAAAGCTGATCTCAAACTTGAACAAATCTGATTTGAGTCGGCTGATCTTCATCAGTCTAATAATTTTCCTTCAGCGGATCATCAGTCTTTGAACCTTGATTTTTGACTCTTCTGATGTCTTCTTTACTTAGTCAAAAATTCTTCACAAGGGAACATGAGCTGAGTTATCCATACTTAGCAGAATATGAAGTTTTGGAATGCATCAAAACCTCCCTTATCAATTTGTCTTCAGTGCTTTCATCTTCATCCTTATCCAACAATTTCCCCCTTTTTGATGATGACAAAACTTCAGCCAACTTGTTGGTAATGGTCCTAAGGTCAGCCAAAACGCAGCGGAAACAAAAATTTTGATCGGGGACAAATTGGCCCAAAAATGCAACTACTTTGCAAGAAAACTTTGGAGACCTTCTACCATTACTATCCTAGGATCATCATGCATTCAAAGTTCATATTAGAAGGAAAGATATCAAGTAATACCTCTCCCAATCTTGGGAGGTGAAGAGCCGCAAAGAATCGGGACAAGCAAGTAACACCCGAAACCTTCAAGAACCTCCAAGCTCACGGGTTCAACACCTCCAAGATCCAAGCTAGAATCTCCTCCTTTGAAACTTCTTTCTCCAAGATCCTCAAGAATATCCACACCTAGATCTCCAAGTGTAGATCCTCCAAAGCTAGCCCACACACACAAGTGATAGCACTTAAGGAGCAAAGAAGATGAACTAGATCTTGCAAATACACCCTCAATCTATTAGCTAGAATGAAGTAGTACTTGAATCAAGTTAGAAACTTGATGAAGGAAGAGAAAGAGATGAAGAAAACAACTTTTCTTGCTAGGGATAGAGAGAAATCCGAACACACACTAAAAGGTGTAGTGTGTGTTTTTGTCTTGCATCTATTACATCTTATGAATGAAGACAACATCTTATCTTTTATGTGTGTACATTATTCAATGTAGTTTATTGTTGGATCAAATCCACCAATAAGACTTGTAGCTTTATTGTGCTTCCCAAGCACACTACTTTTGATACAAGTTAGTGGTGGGGGCCACCACTAACTCTTGATAAGATATTTATTTCTCTCTCTTGTATATATATATCACATATATATATTAACATTATATCATATCATATATGATCATCTCATAAGACCAATTTAAATTGGTCATGGGTTAATTGGGCATTTATTTCCCAATTAATAAATCCAATCTCTAATTCAAAATTAGAAACCCATTTATTTCTTCCTTCAATTAATTAGACCCTTCTAATTAATTTCGACTAAATTAATTTAACACTTAAATTAATAGAGTCCTTTAATTAATTAATCTCCATTAATTAATTACTACTTCTTGTCAAATCTAATTTGACTTTTAATAGATTGAACTAAGTTGCATCTTGTGCTATTGTGTGTGGCCCCTTGGGTCCACCATCAATTAGCCGTGGGCTCACAAACCATTTGTGATTTAATTAAAAAGATTAATTAAACTACTTTTAATTAATCACTCTTAGATATGATCTCATCAAATCTAGAGTACCCAACACTCGAGGTAGTCGTCTAGTCACGGTCGACGAGTCCTAACTAATGATGAATAAAAAGTGTGAACCTTTCTTGAATTGAACTCATCAATCCTCTTACGCATACCATGCACGTACGCTCCTTCCAATAACTTATTTCCCGATCGAGGCCTAGGACATGGAGTCCAACGGATTCCTATTAGCCTTGATAACTATGCGTCTTTATTCTTTATGGTGATTCCATTTAGTGATTACCCATTTGGAAACTCCTTTCCAAATCTAACATCACTTACTTCGGCCGAAGATTCCCGGAATCAATCCATACAAAAGAATGCATAGGAAATCGCCCAACCACATCACGGTGGGAGTTAATGGATCCTTTATTGACGTCATTAACCTCACTACGAAGCAATCCATACCCAACGTGAAACTATAATGACTCGCTAATTAGTAGTCGAGTAACACATCAAAGCATAAACGCTCCGCATGAAGTTCACTCTAACGTCTCAAGTCAAAGGACCAATTTACGTACACTATCGTAAGTAGAAGAAATCTTCATCTCCAATAAACTCCTAAGATGAGATTTTTCTAGCGGGGTTTCGATGCGCTTGATCTCATCAAGCCATCCACTCATATGCATTGATATCTACCATATTGATGTCCATGGAACTATCCATCCCCATGCAAAAGAGAATGCATACTCGTGCAAGTCTTACCGAATACAATGATGCCCTGTCTCAATTGTATTTTACGACTTGGAAAGCTTTTAAGATCTTAAACCATAGTAGAACATATTCCATAGAGGGATGCACCATGTTCCATAGTTTCAACGATCTAAGGGCTTCATAAATTGCTTAGATGTATCACAATAATGAAGAATTGCCAATGCGAACTTTTATTGATCATGAATAAGATTGATTACAAGAGTATTTACAAGATAACCGATTGGCTTGCAGGGCATTACTCTAACAATCTCCCACTTGCACTAAAGCCAATCGTTCATAACTTTAAGGCCCATCTTAAGGCGATGTCCTTCAAAAGCCTTGATTGGCAATGGTTTAGTCAGTAGGTCCGCCACATTTTCTTTTGAGTCAACGCGCGCCACTCTCATGTCTCCTCTATCAATGATATCTCGTATCAAATGATATCGCCTTAATACGTGCTTGGATCTTTGATGAGATCTTGGCTCCTTTGCTTGCGCAATGGCCCCATTGTTATCACAGAAGATAGCAACGGGTTCGGCAATGCTAGGAACTACACCCAACTCTTGGATGAAGTTTCGCATCCAAACACCTTCCTTAGCAGCATCACATGCAGCTATGTATTCTGCTTCGGTTGTAGAATCGGCTACAGTTTCCTGTTTGGAACTCTTCCAACTCACTGCACCTCCATTCAAGCAAAATACAAAACCTGACATAGACTTGGAGTCATCTACATCACACTGAAAACTAGAGTCAGTGTGACCCTCAAGATTTAATTCTCCATTACCGTAGACCAAGAACAAATCCTTAGTTCTTCTCAAGTATTTAAGGATTGCTTTTACGGCACTCCAGTGACTCTCACCTGGATTGGATTGAAAGCGGCTTGTGACACTAAGAGCTTGTGCCACATCCGGCCTAGTACATAGCATGGCGTACATTATGCTCCCTATAGCGGACGCATAAGGTATCTTTGACATCCTTTCTCTTTCATCGTCAGTCTTGGGAGACATCGACTTGGAGAGATGGATTCCATGTCGCATTGGAAGAAACCCTTTCTTCGAAACATCCATACTAAACCTCTTTAGTATCTTTTCTATGTACAACATTTGGGATAGCCCTAGCAACCTTTTAGATCTATCTCTATAGATCCGTATTCCCAATACAAAGGAAGCTTCTCCCAAATCTTTCATGGAGAATTTTGTAGATAACCATGCTTTAGTCTTCTCTAATATTCCTACTTCATTCCCAATGAGAAGAATATCATCGACATAAAGCACTATAAACTCTATCGAGCTCCCACTAACCTTCTTGTACACACAAGGTTCATAGATGTTCTTGATGAAGCCAAACGATTTGACTGTCTCATCAAAACGCTTGTTCCAATTTCGGGATGCTTGTTTAAGTCCATAAATGGACCTTTGTAGTTTGCAAACCTTTTGCTCACTACTTTTGGGTATGAAACCTTTTGGTTGCTCCATATAAATTTCTTCTTCAATGTCTCCATTGAGAAAAGCGGTTTTCACATCCATTTGCCATATCTCATAGTCGTACCATGCTGCTATGGCAAGCAAGATCCGAATGGACTTTGGCATGGCCACCGGTGAGAAGGTTTCCTCAAAGTCGATGCCAGGCCTTTGAGTGTATCCCTTCGCAACTAGCCTTGCCTTGTAGGTAGACACCTCTCCATTTACTCCAAGCTTTCGCTTATAGATCCACTTGCAACCAACGGGTACTACTCCCTTTGGTGGATCTACCAAGGTCCATACCTTGTTTGAGTACATGGAGTCCAATTCGGCTCTCATGGCTTCACGCCATTTTCCCGAATCTATGTCCAACATAGCTTCTTCATAAGTCCTTGGATCAATATCCAATTGCCCCGTTTCATGTATCAATCCAAACCGTTCGGGTTGTTTACGTTCACGAGTGGACCTACGAAGTTGTTGTGTACTAGTGGTTTCCTCATTACTCTCATTTGTTTCCATCTCTTGTGGTGATTCATCCGTCTCACGAACTTCCTCCAATTCTATCTCCACCTTTTCATTATCAAGAAGACGTTCTTCCATGAAAATGGCGTTCCTAGAAACAAACACATTTTGTTCCTTAGGATCATAGAATTGATATCCAATAGACTCTCTAGGATATCCCACAAATTTGCATAAGGTGGACTTGGCTTCCAACTTATCTCCCACTAGATTCTTGACGTAAGCGGGAGACCCCCAAATTCTCATGAATTTATAAGAGGGTGCTTTGCCGAACCACATCTCATGAGGTGTCTTAGGTACAGTTTTCGAAGGTACTACGTTTAGTATCTTTGAAGCTGTAAGAAGAGCCAAACCCCAAAAGCTTCTAGGTAAATCTGTGAAACTCATCATGGATCGAACCATGTCCAATAGAGTTCTATTCCTTCTCTCCGATACTCGTTCAGTTGAGGAGTACCCGGAGGAGTCCACTTTGAGAGAATCCCATTCTCTTTCAAATAACCGAGGAATTCGCTACTCAAGTATTCTCCACCTCGATCGGATCGAAGTGACTTAATACTTTTACCGAGTTGCTTTTCTACTTCATTTCGAAACTCTTTGAACTTTCAAAAGCTTCGGACTTATGTGTTATGAGATAGACATATCAATACCGTGAATGATCATCGGTAAAGGTTATGAAGTACCTATAACCTCCTCGAGCACTAACACTTAGTGGTCCACATATATCCGTATGGATCAAATCCAAAGTGCTTGAAGCACGTTCCGGTTTCCCAGAAAATGGCAATTTGGTCATTTTCCCCTTTAAGCAAGATTCGCAAGTTGGGAACTCATCCAAGTCAACTATTTCTAGAGACCCATTTGAGACCAACCTTTGAATCCTCTTCTTGGAAATATGTCCAAGTCTAGCATGCCATAGATATGCGGAGTCATCGTTATTTGCCTTTCGTTTCTTAATATTATTGTGAACATGCATTATAGTATTAGATGTTCTGGAAGTTTCAAGATTATACAATCCATTAGCTAGTGTACCATTTGCATATAAAGAACCATTCTTTGAGATGCTAAAAATTCCATTCATAATGGTAAAACAAAAACCTTCTTGATCCAATACAGGAATGGAAATAAGGTTCTTGATTAAAGTAGGTACATAGAGACAATCTCTAAGGACTAGCTTACAATGTCCTATATCTAGTTCTACGTCCCCTATTGCTTCGGCAGCAACTTTTGCACCATTGCCCAAGCGGAGAATCCAATCTTTAGGTTCAAGGGGCCTTGTTGTTCTCATCACCTGTTTGTCATTACAAAGGTGAGAACCACAAGCGGTGTCCAACACCCAATTAGCATTATTCACGGAAATATTAACTTCAACGAAAAATATACCTTGATTCTTATTCGGGATGGTTTTAAGGTAAAGAGGACAATTCCTCTTCCAATGCCCTTCTTTATTACAATGGAAACAAATACCCTTAGGCACCTTTCCCTTCGCAACTTTAGGAGTAGCCTTAAGAGGCTTCTTGTCCTTAGAGGAACTTT